>QAXD01000177.1:86613-107018 GCA_004335575.1 Haematococcus sp. NG2
TTGGTGCAGGCGGGGGAGGGGAGGTGAGAGGTGGGGAGGGGGGAGGGGACACAGAGGAGTTGAACACACCCCACGAGGATGCAAAGGTGGTGGACGGCTGAAAATTGTACAGGTACATCCCGCAGACGCCAACAGTGTCGGTTTTCATGGCCAGCTTCACATATCCTACAGCACCCCATGTGGTGCCCCAGCTGTTCTTGGCGATCCAGTACGGAGCGGTTGAGTTGGTTGTGTCCCAACCGACCACCAGCAGGGCGTGGTTCACACTGGATCCACAGGCCCCATCATAGATACCATCGCTGTAGAAGTAAAAGTCGGACGCCACCTCGAAGTACACAACCACCGGGTTCTTGTACACCGCCTGCAGTACAATCAGCAGTACATGTTCAGCACCCAACCGCCATAGCCCCATGCTCACCCCCATGCTCACAGGAACCAAGAGGGTTTGTGCACCAGCATGGCGCTGTGTGGCGTGCATGAACCATGTGCTGCGTGCATGCATGTCTTTGGCATCACCCGTCGCTACATGGCAACATGGGGCATGCTAATGAGCATGCAAGCACCGGTCCATGTGCCATGGGGATGAACTCCTGAAGTGAAACGGTGCGATGCGCATGCCAGGTTCTGCCAAGCTTGCTGCTGGTGCCTGTAGCCTAATCCTCACCGCCATCAACTGCTGGGGCGAGCCCCAAAAGTAGTTGTAGGTTGCTCCAGTCCTGGCTGTGCTGACATTCGCCACATAATTGGACCAGAGGCATGGGTCAGGAGTCCCACCACGCGCGTTCTACCAAACAAGGCCAAGCAAGAACGAGTGCGCGCATCAGTCAGGCCGCCAGTGCATGAGGTTACAAGAGAACAAGACCCATTCACAACCTAATGAAGGGCTGGGCTGGGCCACTGGCAGTGCACATGACTGCATGTAGACACATGCGTTATGCGCTTGGCTGACACGGCATACTCGGCATGCACGCAGCGGCTCACGCCCATCAGCCATTGCCAAGAACAGGGTGTGGAGAGCACATCATGACATCTGGCAGCTGCTTGCAGGATGCAGGAGGTGAGTGGGTGCTGCTACTCTGCACAATCTATGCGTCCACCAGCACCCACCCACCCTTGAGAACGGGAAGGCAGCATCAGGTGCCAGTCCGTACATGCTGGTGTAGTCAAACACTTCGTTGACAGCACCACCCCCGCACCCCTGCAGAGAGCACCCACTCACAATGTCACTCAATGCCATCACTGCTGTGCATGGAGGCGCTTCGCAGGATGAAACAGGGGGCCGCTGACCACATGCAGCTCTCAACACATGCATCCACAACACATGCATTGCTGGCCACACAGGGTGCGCAGCAGCACCACCACTCACCCCGCAGTTGGCGCACGTGTGCAGCAAGGAGTACGCAGCCGTTGTGCAGCAAAACGCGGCTTGCGCGTAGGATATGAGTGGCGGGGTGCCCCCAACCCCGATCGCGTACGCCGACTCTAGTGCAGCACCCCCAGCAAACGCCCAGCAGCAGCCGCAGCCGCCCTGGTTGCGCACAGGGGACACCTTGCCCAGCGCACGCCAGTCCCAGGAGCTTGGGAGCTGCTGGACCGACTGCTGCAGCTTGCGCCCCACTGCCATCTGTGCAAGGGCTGCGGGGTTGGGCGGCTTGATGCCCAGCTGGCTCTTGGCCAGCTCTTCCACCAGCTTGTCAGCCAGGCAGTTGCCAGAGGCCCAGTAGGTGAGGGTGGCGTTGGTGTTGAGCTGTGCCACCTGGTACATGTTCTGCAGCCAGTACCCGTACCTCTTATCCTCCTCTGCTTGGCTGTCATATGTGATGTCACACGCCTTCTTCCAGTCCTGGAACGCGGCCAGTAGCCAGGCCTGTGCAGTCGCGTCCCCAACTTGCGCACACTCGATGAGATCCAGCAGCTCCCAGCCCTGATCCTCAGCTGTGGTTTGGTTGCCACCTGCCTGGGAGGGCTGCACCTGCCACACGGTGGTGTTGAAGTCGATCTCTGCAGGATCAACGTATTGGAACAAGCCCCTGATGCTGATACCAGCAGAAGGCTTGGGGCTGGTTGCCTGCATGAGGTGGCGGTGGTGTGCCGCGCTTGCATTCTGTACCAGGAAACCGGCCTCCTCAAACACAGGTGCCATGGCTTGGTCAAACGTGACGTTGCTGCCGTCCATGATAATGGTGCCTGCCGGTGTGAGGATCTTGAGCACAGTGCCCCAGGTACTGCCATACTGGGTGACACGTGCTACGCCGTTCACCTTGAGAGCTAGCTCTCCGCTGCCTGAGCTGAGCAGCAGGTAGTTGAGCTCCATGAGAGCTGGGATGGAGGCCAAGGAACCGAATGCCACCTCAGCACCCGAGTACGGTGCTGTGCGCAGCACCTGCGTAAGCTGCTGCCCTGATGTGCGGTTTTCAGTTGTACCAAACTGCTGCGTGATTGCACCACTGTCTCCTGCTGCTTGCAGGGGTGTTGTGCGCAGCACCCAGACCCCGTCCTGAACTTGGAAGTCAGGGTTGGCTGTGGCCAACGCTGCATGTCCTGAATGTGCCACCAGCATGCCGTTGTACACCCCAATGGGCAGCTGCGGCCTGTTCAGGCTGACTGCCAGCCACACCATCCCAAACATGGCCCCCAACAGCAGCAGCAGCACAGCGGCAAGGATGAACCCCCACTTGACCCAGTACGCCCGCTCCTTGCGCACGATGTCTGCATCCATCAGTGCTGCCACCTCTGCAACATCGAGCACCTGCCACAGCACAGCCCGTGCAGCACCAGAGCGCAGTCAAACCCTGGTCAAAGCCTGGCCCGTTCACATGGCGTTCCCAAGCACACAGCATGCAGTACAAGCAGACATTCTAGGCCCGGGACTTACGTCCAGGTCCTCGACGCCCAAACCCTGGAGCAGTTCACGTATTTCCGAGGGCCCCCTGGGGTCCGAGTGGTGCAAGTCCAGCGTTGGCGCCTTGCGAGACCCTGGGCACCATAGCAAAGCCAGTATCTTTAGCATGCATGGCAAGCCCAGCGCAAGATACCTCAAGCCCTTGAAGAAACACACCAGTGGGAGTTTCTGGCATCGAGCGTGGGGCGTCAGGCTCCACCTTGAGCCGCTTTATACCACGGTCTTCAGGGATGGCGCCAACTGAAATTTGTGCTGTGGGTTTGGGTGCCCAAGTTGCGATGGTGTGCCCCTCGTTGGCCTCAGAGGTGCTAGGCATATGATCTAGACACATATTGACGTGAGAGGGCGACACCCTGCGCACCACACACATCCTGGTGGTTAACCGGTGAAGATGCACAAAATCGTGCAAAATAAGACGCAGCACGCACCTATTACTGTCCATCCTGGCCCAAGAGCCCACGGGAACCCTTCGGCCCTCCTGCCCCTGCTTCTGGGCTGGAGGTGATCCGTTCGAGCTCATTTACATCCCGCTACCCCATTACCGTCTGTACAACGCCCAAAGCCAGGAACAAACCTGAAACTGTGAAAATGTTATCATAAAACAGTGATACAAAGTAAGTGCACGCGCACTGTGCACAGCTCTCTGCATGCTGTGCAACAGCTTGCTCAGAATATCAGGGCCTGTTACAGGAAGTTGATGCTATTCCTATCCCCAGGGATCAAGTCAGAGCTGGCGTGTGGCAGCAATATATACCACCACATGAAATGGAAAGCAACAGAGCTGGGGCCAGCATCACAGCTAGCAGTGACAGCGCGTGTTGCGGCTGTGCAGAACGCAAACCTTGACTAAATGACGATACCAAATGCCCTTGCGGCCCGCCCTGAACACCTGAACCAACCCTGTGCCATGGTAAACACCCAACTGAACAGTACACGCTCATGGCCTACCGCATAACTAATGAAGTACATCCGCTCCGCAAAGCCAAGTCCTCAAGCACCCCAACCCCCTGCCAACCGTGTTATTTGACTTATTTCCCTCCTGCTTTCTGCTTGGCCATTTCTTCCTGGACCTTTCTTAGCTCCTCAGCAAACTCTTGCCGCCACTGCAGGTCGTTCGCACAGAATAGACACACATGACGTGATCCAAGGAATACAGCGGCCCGCAAAGGTAGGGACAGAGATGGCTTCAAACGGTGACAAGGCGCACAGATGTGGCATGCTGCCGATACCTTACCTTCTGCCATGATTGCTTGCCCGTTTCTGATGCCTTGTTCACCACGTTGTCCAGCACAGCGCCCCCATCCTTGCCTGCAGGCACTCACCAAATCAGCGCATCACATGCTGTGAGCACGCCATCTGCTGGCACCTGCTGGAGATGAGGATGCTGAGCACCGCAGGCCTTGTATCAAAATACAGGCGTAGCGATAAGCTGTTGCTTCTGGTGGTGCCGCACCAGCCCTGCCGCTGGATTGTTGTGTGATGCCATTCCACACTTTTGCAAGGTGCGAACCAATGTCTTGCCCACGCGGCAACGGCATGTGATCTTGAACCTTCAGCTCGCATTCTACACACCTTTTGAACTCAGCTCCTTGTACATACTGTGAGACCAGACTGCGAACCGCTGGAATGTCCGGCTGCATGTATGTACAAGCACGTCAAGCAGGATCCCTCATGAGCCACAGGTCATGGTTGGTCCACAACTGGTGCAAAACTGGCGCACAACTGGTGGTACACACAGTCGCCACACCACAGCCAGGTGATGATCAGCAATAAGTTGGGATGTCATCTTGATGCAGCAACCTTGGGCCATGGTGCCATGCCGCATGGTGCGTGTACGTGGGTGCCATGCAGAGGTTTGCTGACATGAACTTAGGACGATGCCGCACGGCGCATCACATTAAACACGATATTAAAGTGCCTCCGCTCACCTGTTGGCCAGTGACTCCACCAACACCTGATTTAGCAAATGATCCATCACACGCCTGTCCACAACAAAACGAGGGAAGCGAGATACATGAGTAGATATGCGTAACCGATGTGGCTTGCGCGTTTGCTGTGAAGGGACATCATGGAATGCTCCAGACGCAACCCGATAAAATGCTGCACCTACTTAAAGAAGGCCATTTCTGCGTGCGCCTCTTAGTTTCTTCCTTCTTTGTTGTCCCAACCACGATAGCAAGGCAGCAAAAGCCCTTCCGGATCAAGACCTATAATACAGAGCTTGGTTTCAACGGATTGTCGGCGACGTCAGCTTTGGTGCTGGCCGAGCACTACATCACTCCTGCTATGTTGCCACCCGATGTGCTGCACACCTCCAAAGCCAGGCAAAATGAAAGCATGTAATACCTCCTAGACTTCTGCGTGCTCCTTCCACAAGTACAGAGCGATGGCCTTCCTTCAGGCGCTGTCAGCGCTGAAGGATAAACAGCAGGAACAACCATCTGGCAGTGCGGCTTCTGGTTACAAGTCTAGGGCCCCAGCACTGTCAGTACTTGTGAACCATGGTGAAGAGGAGTCCTCTTTTAGGCAAGGTGAACTTATCACGGAGCCAGCTTCCAGCTCAAACGCCATCCCCGATGCTAAGAGGCGAAACTGTGAGTGGGCGTGCTTCGATGTCGGAAAGGATTATTTGTGCAGTGTTGCATTGAAAGAAGGAGCTAGCCTTGCTTCGAGCTGCCAGAGCACTTGACCGTGTCAACTTCCAATATGCATGCTGGTTTGCATGGCAACCTGCTGTCATGTCGTTCCTCCCTGCTGTGTTGCTGCGCTCAAAGCATGCAACATGCATACTTCGCATTGGCATGTGGGTCCAATGACGGGTGTCGCATGCTTCACATGTGCAGCGCGGACCAGCACGGAGGTTGCAGCTGCAGCAGCACCCGCAGCAGCCGTAGCAACAGCCGCAAGCGCAGATGCCTCTGCAGCAGCCGCCCAGGCTGCAGCTTACCAGCCAGGGGTCAAGCTGCCAGCCCTGATCAAGCCCACGCGGTATGCAGCCAACCCAGCCAACCTGGCCGCCCTACGGGAGGTGACCGAGTCACAAGGTCTTCCCGACGCCACATCATCAACCCGCGCCCCAGGCCGCAAAGGTGCCATGGGCCTCTCGGCCTCCGCACGGCTGCCGCGAGCGATGTCCCCCGACGAGCAAGCACGCATGGGTGCCGCGCGCTCTAAAGCCATCATCGCAGCCGCGCTAGAGGCGGCTGCCAAGCCAGCGGGCGCTGCAGGCCACGTGCGTGCACGCTCCATGCCCGCGTCCCCGCTGCCACACCAACGGGCCTCTCAGCGGGGGCCGTCCGGCACCTCCCTTCCCGCCGCAGCCGCTCCGCGCGGTCGGGGCGGGATGGCGTCTCAAGGGGGCCCGGGGGAGGGTGCGGGTGCGGACGGGGCCCTCGCTGCGGCTGCTGCAGCCAAGGACACCGGCAAGGAGGCTGCTGGGGGTGAAGAGGAGGAGGAGGAGGAGGAAGACTTGCTGCCCTCTCTGAACCTGGATGATGATGATGAGCTGACAGGTCGGTTGTTGTCCCTCCCCAGCGTCATGTGCAGGGCAGCCAATGGCGACGTGTTCCTGGTCGGCCTCGAGTGAGTGGCGGGAAGTGCTTGCCTGCTACGCGCGTGTTGCTTGTGGGACATGTTTAACTACACTAGTTGGAGGGCAAGTGACGCCTAGGCCAGGGACGCCCGGTGGCTCGAGGCACCTGCACGTGCTATGTTGTTGTTCACCGGGTGAAAGCGTGGGGTGAAAACGCTGACGCAGCATTTGTGCCGCCACCCCTCACGCACCTTCCGCACGTGGCGTGGCGTGCAGTGCGGTGCAGAACATGCTGCACAAGCGACGGCTGGGCAAGAAGGGGGTGGACGTGCTGCGGCGCTTCGAGAAGGCCACGCAGTCGCGCTGGGACGTGATGGTGTTCAAAGACACGGTGGGGCAGCTCAGTGACTGAGTCGCCGGCTGAGGGGGGTGGTGGGCGGCTTGGCAGCCGGGCATGTGTGGCAGCTGCTGAGCAGCTGCTGGGTGTGTGCGGCTGTGGCAGGGCCCTGGAAGGGGGCTGAAGCAGATGGGTAACTGCTAGGTCGGTCAGTTGGGCCCATGCCGGTCGGTCGACGCGAGTGCGCGGCCAGGCACATGGCGCATGGCCTCAGATATGTGCATGCGAAGCTGAGGGGGTGATGCTCACCGTTGCACTGCACCCATGCTCCCCCGTCTCTCCGAAGCATTTCACCCCTGACCTTTGCATGGCCCCCCTGCCTGCTGGGTGCCCTGACTCATGCGTGAGCCCATTCACCCGCGCCCTCCGCTGTGCTCCAAGTAAACTCTAAAAGCCTAAACCCTAAACCCCAAACCCTTGAACCCGAAATCCTTCACCCTACACTGTGCTATTTTGCCTATTTACCACACGCAGGTCCACCTGAAGTGGCGCGAAGGGCACGAGAAGAAGGTGACATCGCGGGCCAAGTCCGCGCTGCAGTCCGCCGACGCCGCAGCCGCAGAGGCCGCCGCTGCTGCCGCCGCTGGTCTCACCAAAGGCGAGGGTGGGAAGGACAGGTCCCTGTCGCCCAGTGCGAGGGCCGCGGCAGCAGCTGCACGTGCACAGGCTCTCTCCACCTTCATCATGGGCTCCTCAGGGCTGGAGCCCGAGCTGGAGGCGGAGGTCAAGTACAGGTGCGCGCTTGCATGAATGCAGCTTGCGTGCATGCCAGCGTGCATGCCAGCGGGGCTTGGCAGCGTGCACGCAGCATTGCTTGCGCACACCATCATATGTGCAAGTGGGGTGGGCGGGTGGGTGGAATTGAACAAGGAGCAGCAAGCAGCAGAGCCGGATACATACAGTGACAACGGTGTCTTTCAATCAGCAGCAGCTAGGGTTGCGGGCCGGGTGTATGGCTTGCTGCATGCGCGACGTATGGGTTATTGCTGTTCCTGGACCGTCATGTTTCTGGGCCCTCATGGACCCTGAATCCATCCGCCCCTTGTAATGACAACTTGCCCCATATGATGACAACTCACTTTCCTGCCAAGCGAGTATTCGCGGTTTCAGTGGTCCCTTATGGTTGATGCTGTGCTGCCTCAGGTATGAAGGGACGATGGCGAGGGTGGATGCGCACAGGGAGTACCTGGAGAAGACGAGTGCACGCACCATCGCTGAGCAGGTGCGTCCATTTGCACTGGTCTGCAGACTAGGGGCCATCAAGCTGCAGCTGGTCCATTTGCACTGCTTCGTGTGATACTGTACTGCAGTGCCCGCAGAACATTGCGGTTGCACACAGGGAGAAGAGTTCATGGTACGCTTTGCAGGGCAGCGCAGATGTTTCTGGGAACGGCAACGGCATGGCAAAGTTCGCCATATCTGATCGTCCATGCGATGGCTGCTCCCTATGGAAACAAGAGCGAAACCCAATGTGCCCGCTCTCTAAACTCTAAGCAGAACACCCCCGACGCCCTGCTGTGGCCCCGCAGGAGCGTCAGGCGCGCATCGCAGCACAGGCGGAGCGCGAGGCCAAAGCCGTGGACTTTGTGGTGAACCACCTCATTCCGGAGAAGCTGGTGGCGATGGCGCGCACCCGGCGCACGCACCACGGGACGACAAGCCACGCGGCGAGCCACGGCTTGTTCAAGTGCGCGCCGCGTTCACACTCTTCTCACATATGACCTGTGCTGCCTGTGCCGCCTGCATGACGCGTCCCCGTCGTGCTGGCGTGCCTGTTGCATGAGGATGTGTTGGGTGCAGGGTCCAGTGCGAAGGGGCAGGTTGAGCGCCATGCAGTGAATGGCCCCAACCGCCCAACCGCCTGGTTATGTACAACCTTTTGGCTTTTGAGCGTGCACGTCATGCAATTCATGCACTTTGTGCCTGCGCCCCGCACCTGCACCCACCTCTGCTCCTGTGTTGCCTGCTGTGGTGGTCCCGGCCCACAGGAAGATGAAGGCCACGCTGGGCCAGAACCTTGCCTCCCCCCAGCGCGCGCCCAACGCGAACGCCTCGCCGTTCGGCGCCGTTTTCAACCGGCGCGAGGCTGCCGTGGACGAAACCGCGTCACCGGACACGGTTTCGGCCGCCGCGCACGTGGGTTTCGGAGGCGGGGACGCGGAGGAGGAAGTTGCGGAGAAGCCGGGCCCCGGCAGCCGATGGGGCCTGGCACAGAGCCGAGTGACAGCTGTCCTAGACAAGCTGCCCTTCTTGGCCGACTGGAGCAGTGCAACACGGTGCGTGTGCGTGCCCTGGGTGTGGTGGCGCTCAGTGGGGCAGCAGCCTCTCTTTTCAGGTTCTCCCCTTCCTGCCCCCGCTCCACACACAGAACGCAACCAACACATGACATACACAAATGCTGACCCCAAGCCCTTGGGCCATGCCTGACCCTGACCTCCTTGCTACCGTCACTGTGCACCTCACTTTTCACCACACACGTGCCTCATACCTCGCCTTGATGCACTCCCCACGTCCTCCACTGTTCTCCTCACCTTGATAAACTGCACCATTGCGCAATGGCCACCATTCGCACCCCTGCGCACGGTGCACGCTCCACTGCGCGCTGTGCCATGCGCGCTCCCCACATGCACTTCTCCTTACCCGCTGCCCCACCTTTCCCTGTGCGCAGCAAGCTGGCCAAGGAGGCGCCGCCTAGTGGGTGGGACGCGCTGTTGATTGGCAACTCGATATACGTCAAGGGCGGGGCGGGCGGCAGCGACGCGCAGGGCGCCAGTGAGTGTGGGGCACGTTCATTGCATGTGCTGCTGTCGTGCTTGCACGCGTGCCTTGTCACTGACCATGTGCATGCTGGTGCGCCTCTGAGTCCACTCACTCGCTTCCTCATCTGTGCATGCACACAAGCACCTTGATTTCTGTTTCCGTACACACAATTTACGACTCGGAAATCAAATCCAAAAGCGACAACGAAACCCGATGTGACTGCTCTCTTACACGGGCGCACCTGGCCTGCAGCCGTGTACCTGCTCAAGTGCCAGGAGCTGGGGGTGGTTCCCTCGACCCAGGTCATGCAGCAGCTGCGGCTGGCGGATTGCAACATGGCACACTGCAAGCTGGGTCGCCGCGGCGCGCAAGCCCTGCGCCATGCACTCGCCACCAACACCACCATCACTGCGCTGAACCTCATGGACAATGGCATGGATGCGCAGGTGGGCCGTGTGTGCTGTGATTTGCTGCTGGATCATGTTTAATGGGATCGGGTGTGCTGGCTCTTGTGTCCTGGATCTTGTCTGCTGGATCGTGTGTACTGGGTCATGTTTGCTGGGATCTTGTGTCCTGGATCTTACGTGCTGGATCGTGTGTGTTGGATCATGTGTACTGGATCATGTGTACTGGGTTGTGCGCACTGGATCATGTGTACTGGATCACATGTACTGAATCATGTGTATTGAATCATGTGCACTGGATGTGTACTGCTTGGTGTGTGGGATGCAAACCCCACTGAGTGCGTCCTCAGCCCTCACCTCCACACCCTACATCCCTGAATCTGATCTCTGCACAAGAGCCAGCTGTTCATTTGGTGCACCAAAGCATCTATGGGCAGTGTGTTGCGCCCGTCAGCTGTCCATTGCCATGCAGCATCCACAGACCATAGCCCTAACTATCTATTGTTCTATACCTGTAAGTGTGCAGTAGATGTGTGTACTCGCTACCTCTAGTATGCAACACAGCTGGCAACACTCTTTGTATCGCCTTGCTGTTTGTGTTGTTGCATGTAGGCCATCAACCAGATCATCGCGGGTCTTGCAGCGGGCACGATGGCCAAGGCACCCAAGGGCCGGCGCGAGATGGAGGCCAAGTGGCGCAAACTGGACTTTGTGAAGGTGCCCTCCTGCTCCATGCCTTCATATGCATGCCCTTTGTGCCTGCAGCTGGTGGTGGCCGCGCTTTCGCCGTGCCTAAACCCTAAACCCTGAACCCTACACTCTAAGCCCTAACCTGCACTTCGATCCCTTCGTAGCTCCTGGTCCTTGCAGCCACTGATGTCTGCTCAGGTCCCAGACGCAGCGTGGTGACAGGCTTCCAACATATGATAAGCATGCCAGCACAACCTGCGTTCCCGCGAGTCGTCATGCGTTTGGCCAAGGGAGATGCTGCAACACGTCAAGTCGTGGGTTGGGGGCGCGTGGCTGGTGTGCGCAGGCGTACAAGCCGCCCACAGGGGACATCGTCGTGCCTGTCCTGCCCCAGTCCCTGCGTGGCAAGCCGCTGGGCGCTGCTGCTGCGGCTGTGGTGGAGGAGGAGGAGGGGCAGGAGGGAGCCAAGGGGGAGGGGGGCGCTGAGGGGGGTGCTGGGCCCACGGCTGCAGCCTCAGATGCAAACGCCCTGGCTGCACAGGGCCTGCCATCGCCTACCAAGTGAGTGGCCCGTTTGTGGCCTCTGGGCTTGTGTGTGTGCTGGGAGGCTGGCAAGGCGCTGGGGTCGAGATGGTAGATGGGATGTATCTATTACAATCCATCTCAATCCATCTCGATCCATCTGAATTTGGAGGAGGGTGGACGCGTGTTGGTGTGCTGCACGGCGAATGTCATGAGGTGCAGCAGGGGGGCAGGGTGGAATGTTGCTCACATTTAGGGGATGGTAGAGTGAGAAGGCTGTATTCTTAGTAAAAGCAGTATAAGTAATGGTCTGACTGTATACTAACACAGCGTGATGATGATGGGCAAAACCTTACATGTTGTGTGCCCCCCCGTGCAGGTCCGTGGGGGGCTTCTCCACCGGCCCCAACTCACCGCGCAAGCCCGGCGTCCCACACCAAAAACCCCATCGCACCAGCTCCTCCATCCTCTCACGCGTACAGGTGTGCGCTGCCTTCCTCTCTTCCTTCCTCTCTTTTTTTCTCTTTTTCTCTTTGTTTCCTCGCTATGGTATCTCTCTCGTGCACACACAATACGCATGCCACACTCTTTTGCTCTGCCTTATGGCTGGTCCCACACTTGGTTCCTCTTTCACAGCCAAGTAAACACAGACACATGCACAGAGACATGGAGATCCTACACCGTTTCTTGCATGGAGCCTGGCAAACCATAAGCAGCCGCATTGTTCTTCGTCCACCAAGGTGCTGCAACTCCTTGATCGCCCTCTCAATCACATCGCATGAAACGATGCACACTGTTGACCCACACCACAGACACTGGATTTGAGTGAGAATCCACTGGGAGTCAATGGAGCCAAAGTGATCTCAGACCTTTTGGACCCGTACTCCACACCAGTCCAATTCCTCACGGAGCTCCGCATCGACAAGGTGTGACGCGTGATGCGACTGCAATGTGACCACTGTATGACTAAAGTGTGACTGCAGCGTGACTGCAGTGTGACCCGGTACAAGCGGTACAAGTGATGTAAATGTGGTGTTGGGCTGGGCTGGGTTGGGTTGGTTTTGGTTGGGTGACGTCCTACACCCTGACCTAAACCAATCCCAAACCCAAACACCACACACTGCACTCCATGGGACCTCATGGCAGCCCACAACCGGTGCCATGCTGTTGGCAGCACACTGCTGGCAGGGCATGGGCATCATTTCAACCATCTCCATTGTCGTTCATAGCCATTTCATTCAGTTGTTCCGCAACTGGTGCATGATGAGTGCTGCGTGTGGCTGCCTTCACAGTGTGGGATTCCAGAGGCTGGCGGCATGGCCATTTTCCGGGCACTGGCCAACGGCAATGAGACGCTCAAGGTGGGTGGGGACCGCGGCTGTGTGCACACCTGCGCCGTACCGCCGTGTACTGCACTGTACTGCACTGTACTGCACTGTTCCGTTCTGCACTGTACTGCGCCGCACTGCGCTGCAGCACCTTGTACTGCACTGTAACGTGCCGCACTGCGTCGTGCAGTACTGCACCCACTGCAGTGCTGCCTTGTACTGCGCCGTCCTGCCGTGTACTGAACTGTACCGCGTTGTGCTGTCCTGAACCCACTGCCCGTACGCAGACGCTGTCCATTGCCAATAACTCACTGGGCTCCAAGTCAGCGGCTGAGCTTGGCCACCTGCTGCGTGTGAACGGCACACTGACCGACGTCAACGTCGGGTGGAACCAGATCAAGGTGTGTGGCACATCGGGTGTGGGAAGCACATCAGCTGTGTGGCACATCGAGCGCAGCTTGCTGCTTCACCTTTTCCTTTGGATTACGCACCTGTTGAGCCGGTTTGCGATAACCAACACGCTACACTGTGACGTGCAAAGTTATGCATATGTCCATTGTAATCTGACATTGTAAGAAGTGATCTTGTGCATAAACTCAAGCACCTGGGTCCTTAATCTGTTCCTTAATCTGTTTCTTTATCTGTTCACCTGGGTGGGGTGGACCACAGGCGGAGGGCGTGCGCGAGCTGTGTGCGGGCCTGGAGCACAACTCCACGCTGCTCACCCTCAACCTGTCCTGGAATGGGCTGGAGAACGAGGGCGTGATACGCATGGGCCAGATGCTGATACGCAACAAGGGCCTCAGGCGGCTGGACCTGACCAACACGCGCTGCGGCTCCGAGGCGTGCATTGTCATAGGTGCGGGCAACTTGGGCTTCGTGTGTTTGCAAACAGGGCCGCGGGAGCTGCAGTACTGTGCAAACTGCAGAAACTGCAGGCTGTTCAGTACTGCGCAAACTGCAGACGGCGCAGGCCGCTGGGTTAGCCAGCTGCTCCATGCCATCGGCTTAACTCGTCTAAGGAGGGGGGAAGGGATTGATATGCCACATGCTGTGTGTGGGCGCGTGGTCGCGCAGGCCAAGGGCTGAAGGCCAACAACACGTTGGAGGAGCTGATGCTGAACGGCAATGGGATCGGGGACGATGGCGCGCGCCACCTCATGGCCGCCCTCAAGGACAACAACTCGCTGCAGTATCTGGGGCTGCAGGTGTGTGTGCGCATGTGAGAGTGTGAGAGTGTGAGGGTGTGTTCAGGCTTCAGGAGACAAAAGGAGTGTACTTATGCGCGGTCGTGCGTGAGTGCGTGTGCGGTTGTGCGCATGTGTACGCATGCATGTCGCCATGCTTTTTGTGTATGTTGTTGTACATCGTATGCCTGCCCTGCATGTCACACACAGGGCTCCAACATGTCCTCATCAGCGCGTGGCCAGCATGGCGCGTCAGACTTCAACCCCCTCGCGCCAGACGGCACGTACGTGCTTGATCTGGCACAGGCCGCGGACCGGGCAATTGCGGTACAGGTGCGTGCCGTACCGCTATGCTGTACTGCTCATGATGTGCTGCTGTGATGTACCGCTGTGGATTACTGCTGTAGTGCACCAGTCCATTGTATCGCTGTACTATGCTGCTTGTGCCGTGCCGCTGTGCTGTACTGCTGTGTTGTACCCTGGCTGTGCTACTGTGTGGCCCCAAATGGTCTTCCATGCACTGCAAAAGCTGCTGCAGTTTGGCAGTCCTCAATGCATCTGCCATGCTCCTTTGGCAGTCCTCGATGCAGTCCTCAATATGGCAGTCCTCAATATGTCCTCCATACTCCCTGTGCTGCTGCAGCTGTGCATGCTGGATGCGCGCGCCGAGCGTGTAGATCTCATGAAGAACATCAAGGTTGAAGGGCGGTCCGTGTCCAGCGCTAAGGCCGCGCACTGGCCTGAAAGGTGGGTGGTCACAATCAACCTCACTTTCTGAAAGGAATGCTTGGAGATGCCTCCGCAAACATGCACCACCTTTTCACGGGGTCTGTGGTTGTGTTCCTTCAAAAGGAAGGAGCTGCTGCATGGCCAATCTATATGATGGTCCAGCGCTTGCGTCTCATCATGCATCCGCCGCACTCACTTTTTTACCGTACATGTACTGTGCATTGCCATGCATTGCCGTGCATTTCCCGTGCATTATTGTACTGTGCATCGTCGTACCGTGCACATGAAGGTTTGAGGTTTGCCCTCGAGCCCTGAAACCCGACATCATGTGAATGCCCTGCGTCTGCTCCATCACACACCCCACCTTTTCCTTTCCCCTCGCAGCCTCCCCGCCAACGGTGTCCTCACCTTTGACTTTGTGTCGCGGCGCTCGCGCAAGGTCATGCAGATCATGGAGCAGAAAAAGTTCACGGTGAGGCTCACGCAGCGCTGCCTGCTTGCCCCAATGGCCAATGAGCTTGGCGGGGAGCTTGGTGGGGGCTGCGCTGCTCCAGTCTGCTCCCCCCTGTGCTGCCTGCGCAGCACTGTTCCCGCCTGTATGGTTGTACTGCCTGCCTATATGGGTGTACTGCCTGCCTATATGGGTGTACTGCCTGAGCAGTAGCGCTCCAACCTGTACCGCTGTACCGCAGGCCCTCGTATCGCAGCTCGACTCGCGCTCCATGGCTGACCGTGAGAAGGTGTCCCTTGTGGAGGTGATGGCTCCCTTCACCTACCTCAGCTGCAGCCAGATCGGGCAGGTGCGCGCCTGACGTGCTTGCCCCCTGCCTCTGGTCTATCAAGATGAATTCTGTGGAGGTAGCATGTTCCTTTGCACTACTAGCAGCTGCTGCGGTGCCGTATTATACAACTGCCTATACAAGAAACATAAACCCTGACACCTGGACCCTGAAACCTTAACCCAAAACCTCTAAATAAATGCATGGCATGCGTGTGCAGGTGCTGCGGTGCTTTGGCATGGGTGAGGAGCTGGTGCGTGCGGCGGCCCTGCTGTTCTGCCGTGCGGCCGACCTGGAGGAGAACATCGACACGATGATGGGCGCGATGCAGGTGTGCGGGGTGTGTGCGTGTGGCTGATGCGGAGATGCGTGCGCGTTGGTTGGTGCGTTGTGTGCGTGGCTGATGCAGAGATGCGTGCGCATGTAGCTGTGGTGTGTGCGTGGCTGATGCGGAGATTCGTGCGCGTTTTCACATTGCAATATTCTTAGTACAGTAATATTATTATATATTCCGGCATGCTGAGACATGTGTGAAACGCCGTGTTATTATCATGATCAGTAGTAGCACCCAACCTCCCACACCCCCGCACAAGACCAACACCCAGCCCCTCACACCCACCTCCCCACTTCTCCCTCCTGTGCCCAGGAGCGCGACATCCACGCGCTGCACGAAGAGCTGGGGTGGTACTCCTACTCGCGCTTCTCCAACCCCACCGGGCACTATGAGCTCAACCTCACCACGGTCGTGCACCAGGCGCTATGCACGCGGCTCAAGGTAGGGGCGGGGTTGGGGCCGGGCTTGGCTGAAATTTGGCGGGGGTTGACCAGGGTTTGACCGGGTTTGACCAGTGTCGCACTGTGTGAGATGAGAACAATAACACTGTGTCAGACGGTTGATGTAGCGATGTATGAGTGCGGCTCTTTCTGGCCTGCGTTCTCACACAGGACGTGGCATATGGGGAGCCGAGCGGGGGCGACAACTGGCACAACGTCATTCACGACCTCTACTCCTCTACCAGCAAGGTGCGCGCATGGCATGCACGGTGTTTCGCATGGCTTGCACGGCTTGCACTGCTCTCTGTGCCGTGCCCCACCAATCCATGCTGCTCTGCACTGCACCCAGCTTCACTGCTCTGTACAGCATTGTACTGCACCGTACTGCATCGTACTGTACTGCATCATACTGAACCGTACCGCATTGTACTGCATCAATCTGTACCGCTCCGTACCGCCGCTGTACCGCAGACGCCCTCCAACTACGGCCCCCCTGAGACATGGAAGGGCACCATCCCCACCCGCGGCACACTGTCCTTCGACTTTGTGTCCATGCAGCCCCTGGATGACAACGCGATTGCCATCAGTGCGTGTGTCGGCTGGTGGTTGTGGATGCACACGCGTGTGTTGTTCGTGTGTTGTGTGTTGCTTTTTGCCCGTACGGCACAGCATGGACTGTGGAGGGCTACCGTGGTATATCATACAAATGATCCCACTGCTTGTCGTGGTATACCTGCACCTGTGCAGCCGACGAGGAGCTGGTGGACTTCCTGCACCACGGCATTGGCATCCTGTTTGATGACCGGGGGGCGCCCATCCCGGAGCAGGACTTTGCTGAGGCGGACCTGCAGGTGGGGAGCGTTTCAGGGTTTAGGGCTTAGGGTAACCCTCACGCCCAGGATTGGCCACAACAAGGTTTAGGGTTTAGAGTTTAGGGGGTGGGTTTCTTGTAACCCTTAACCCTCAACCCTGAACTCCGTTTTGGCCCATCCTGGGCGTCTGCATGGTTGTTTCCTGAGTGTCCACATGCGCATGCTACACACACTGTCTCGTCTGATGCGCCTGTGTCAGACAGTCTGTCTGTTCTGACGCACCTGTGTCATACAGTCTGCCTGCCTGCCATGCTGCGCCCCCCCGCGCAGATCGCGCTGCTGCGGCAGGAGGTGGGCCACCAGTTCTCGTTCTCATGCGCGCAAGTGCGCCGCGTCATGGACTGCTTCATGGTGGGTGGGGCTTTAGGGTTAAGGGGTTTTAGGGGTCAGGGTTTTGGGGTTTAGGGCTTGATGGTTTAGGGTTGCTGCTTGGCTACGCAGCCTGCACGTGTCTGGTGGTACCTGCAGCTGCGTGCCGCCCACACAGGCAGCGTTCCAGCGTTTACCCTAATCCTAAACTCTAAAACCCTAAACCCTTCCACTTCCCCACGCGCAGGCCGGGCCGCACAAGGTGGAGGTGGCGGTGATGCTGTGGGCTCTGGTCGTGGACCGCAAGAACTGGTGGACGGTCATGTACTGCCTGCGCGCGTTTGAGCAGGCGCTGGTGGGGTGGCGGCTGGGGCCCGCCAACGTGTTTGACAGGTGCGCGTGCGATAGTGGGTGTGTGTTGGCCGCGTGCGTTGGTTTTGCTGGCAGAGGCGTGCAGGCCCGGGAAACTGCTGACCTACCCTAACCTAAATAGATGTGGTAAGATTAGGGCAGGGCAAGTTCGGTAAGGTTGGATTGGGTTAGGTTTGGGGAGGTGATATAAGCTGCAGCGCTGCGCTAGGCTCAGTCAGGCTGGGTTAGCACCGGTACTGGAATCCACCAGTCTCTTACAGCTGGCTGGCGACTGCTGTTGAGCGCACGCCTCTGCGTGGTGTTGCCCCATGTGTTTCGTGTGTTTTACGTTTTTGCGCACAGGACGCACCCCTCGGGCCACTACATCCTGGACCTGGCGAACCCAGCGCACGAGCAGGTGGGATGGGAGGATTGGCTAGGGGAGAAACGAGGGGGGTTGTTTCTGAGTGGGGAGGGCAGGGAGGTGGTGAGAGAGGGAGGGAGGAAGGGAAGGAACTGGAGTGATAGGATGCTGGCAACACAGAACACAGGCTCTGGCACGCAGGAACATCCGTGATCCTAAACCCTAAACCCTGAACTCTAAACCCTAAACCCAAGCCGTGTGATCGACACAGAACTCAAGTCACACGTATGGCATGCACCACAGGTGGCGCGCAAGCTGGTCGACGTCGCGGCACAGAACCCCGACCTCCCCAACTTTTGGAACATCCGGCTGCAGGTGAGCTGCTTCTTGGCAGTAATCATATTAATAATAACAACAGCAATAGTAATAATATAATAAGGCCCATCCACCTCGCATATTGCCCATTTACCTGATCACCTTGGCCCATCCAACTCCCCGCCTGGCCCATTCACCTCCCAACCTTGGATCGTCCACCTCCTTGGCCCGTTCACCCTCCCGCAGGGCACCAAGCGCAACATTGTGGAGAACCGCAACATGTGGGGCACGTTCACGGCGGAGACGTTCACCCCCTTTCTGGAGTTTGACTTTGTGGGGTCGGACGTGTGGGAGGTGGTGCTGGGCAAGTCCAAGTGAGTGGGGACCGTCATGTTGGTATCATAATACTGTATGGCAAGTATCTGATGATCAACAATACCACATAATGAACTCGAGATATCAGCATCGTGTGCTGCAGTCCTCCTGTAGTTGCGTGCTCGGCTTCCACTTTTCATCTGCCTGTCTGTCTGTCTGACTTTGTCTGCCTATCTGTCTGCATGGCTCCATCTGTGTGCCTGTCTTGCCTGACTACATCTGCCTGTCTGTCTGCCTGGCTCCATCTGCTGTCTGTCTGACTCCATCTGTCTGTCTGGCTCCACCTGTTTGTCTGACTCCATCTGTCTGTCTGACTCCATCTGTTTTTCTAAAAGGGCCGAGGTGGAGGTGATGGGGAAGGGTGACAGGCTGGATGTGGTCACGCGGCTGGCCAAGCGCGCAGAGCTGCAGCGCATCAAGGTGTGCCATGCACGCGGCGCTCTTACTAACAATGACATGATCAGTATGAGTATGCGCATACGCCGTGTTATCGTGACATTATCCTTATGTTCAGTATGGGGCAGCATTGATGGGATTGAAGGGGTCACAGCGCCTAGCGTTAAGCAATCTTTCAAGATTTCATTTCAGGAACCTGAAACCCTAGACCCTCCGCTTAAACCTGCAAGTGGGACAGGGGCCAGAGATGCAGGGTTTACCCAGGGCTTGGCGGGACCTGAGAGTTCAGGGTTCACTGCTTCAGGGCTTGAGAGTTGACTGCTTTGGGGTTTACTGCTGAACTCACCTGCAGGACATGTATGGCTACTTCTCGGATGGTTCCGGGTGGGTGGCACCCATGTGGCGCACCAATGGCCAGCTGTTCAAGCCGCTGCTCTCCAAGCCGCCATGGCTGGCTGCATGGGACCGGCTCATGCGCCTGCTCGTGCGGTGGGTGTGCACACGGGGGTGTGATGCAGCGTGTGATCACTACAAACTAAACCTACCATGAAGAAAGGGAATGAGGATGATTAAGAGATTAGTGAGGGAGGATCGCTGCGCATGTACCCTTCTCAGCATGAGGCATGAGGGATCCAAGCACCTGTGCAGGCATCCAAGCAGCTGCGCTGATGCATACGAGCAGCTATGCTGACAGGAAGCTTGTGAACCATGTTTCGTCAAGTCACTCCCTGCACTCGACCCTGCTCACCCTGCCCCTTGCAGATACGACACCCGCAGCGGGGACATTGCATCTGATTCATACATCGAGGACATCTTTGACGAGCACTGCAAGTGCGTGGCGGTCAAAGCTTTTAGTGTTTGCTTGCCGGCAAAGATTGGTCTATTTCACGGCCTAGCATGGCGTCTGCATGGGGGCGGTGCTGTGCGGCACATCATGTACTTTCCTGCGCTGCCGCCCCTGCTGCATGCCCCTGCTGCACGCCCCTGCTGCACGTGTAATTTGTTTGGTTGATCGGTTCGGCCAGTTGTACTCAGTCTTGTGCATGCTCATGCATGCCACACACGCCGCATGTTGGCCCCCGCTGCCCCTCCTGCACCACCGCATCCCTCGATTTCACATGTAACAGTCGTGATACCATCGAACAGCTGCACCATCTCTGAACCAAAACAACCATATACAACCATTCACCATATAGAGCCATATACCACCGCATACCATGTACCATATACCATCACATCAACTCATTTGTTATGAACGATCTTGCACCGCGCGCAGTGACGAGGGCGAGCTGCCCGTGGAGGCGTTCAACGCGCTGTGCCGCGAGTGGGGGTACACGCGCAGCGAGGTGCACTGGCACTACAACCCGCTGGCCGAGCGCGCCGCCCACCCCGCCACGCCCCGCAGCACCCGGGCACCTC
>QAXD01000177.1:109069-127315 GCA_004335575.1 Haematococcus sp. NG2
AGCCTCCAGCCGACATGGGCTGATCAGCATTGCATGCTTAAAAGCACGCCCTAGCACAAACGCCCTTACATGTAACAACAACAGGTGTGGTGACTTGTGTCTGGGGGCAGCAGGCATAATTACCGCTGCACTGGTTTGTACTGCATGATGATACTGTACTGCATGGGCCAAATGCACAGGGTGTTTACTGCACAAAACTGTCCTGGGGTGCCCTAGGCGGGATCTGTGTTACATGAGTGATCATGATGTGCAAAAGCTATCCAAGCATCGCTGCGTGCTCAGCAGGTGACAGCAGCCTGTGTTTGTTTGACTGGTGCTGCATGCGCCTGCTGGCTGTGACACATCAGCTGACAGCTGCCCACGCTCGCACTTCAGGTGTTCCATCATGCACTTCGGCAGCCAGCGTGCACCCCCGACAGCATGGAGGGCCACCGCACACCCTCTTGCACCACCACACACGCATCCTCAGCAGCCCTCTCACTGCGGCAGCTTTGTTGTTGATGATGATTACACCTTCAGCCTGTCACGGGCTGCTTGACTCATAACGGCAGCTTTCATGTGCTATGCGCCCGTGTGTCGAGCGACATCCAGCCAGTCACGAGGCCACCAACTGCGCTGCTGCGTATGGCCCCACCCATCTCAATGCTGGCAGATCACACCATAGTCCAGTGTGCTTAGCTTACGTTTGAGGTATGATGAAGTGAACAGCTCTCCGCGTCCACATTAATAATTACTGGTTGCCAGTGTCACCCCCCCCCCCCCACCACACACACACACACACCCTTGTGATGCCCAACGCGCCCCTTCATTTCTTCTTGCCGTCTGCTTTCCGGGGCTTAAACACAGAGTCCCTGTGCAGCAAGGAGAGAGTCATGTGATGAGCATCAAGAAGCGCAGGGCAGCACACCAGGCGTCAGGCATGTGCTGCCTTCGCATCCTTGCACTGTAAGGCCATCTTCAGCCAAAGCAATGCGCAAATATGCTGCAAAAATGTCGCTAAGTGACGCAAGCAACGCGCATAAAGCGGACAGCCGTACACCAGCTAAGTGAGGCAGCAGCACATCAGGCGCAGCGCAGTAAAGCAGTACAGATGTGCAGCAGATCCGCAGTGCAATTTCCTGTAATCAGAATCCTAGCAGCGTCCCGCCTTCATGTTGCCAAAACAGGCCTGTACTGCCCCAGCTTGTCAGTATGACCCAGCAGTACAGCAGTACAACGCACCTGTAGTACTTGAGCTCGCTGATGCTCTCCTTGATGTCTGACAGGGCGGTGTGTGCCAGCTTCTTGCGCGGTGCCTTGCGGTACTCCTGCGGTACAAACAAGCAGTACAGCCAGCATGCAGTACAGCCAGACCGTGCAAGCCATATGGGAAGGATGTCTGACACCCTGGCTGTCTCAGCAGTATCCACGGTTGCTGGACCGGTCCTACTCAGGCTCCAGACTGCACACCAGCCTGTTCAAGCCCTGCCGCTGGGCGCACCCTGATTCCTAAACCCTAAAGGCCTAGACCCACAACCTGGGCCCCAAACCCTAAACCCTAACGGTCAGCCGTGGGTGCACCAGCTGTATGTATATACATCAAGGTGCGCACCTGGGGGTACCACCTGCGCGCGAGCTCCTTGATGCTGGACACATCCACGATGCGGTAGTTGAGGTGGTTGATGAGTTCCGGCATGTGCTTGTTGAGGAACATGCGGTCGACGTGCACCGAGTTGCCGGCGAGCTGCGCGGTGTTGAGCTCGGGCACGTGCTCGCGCACGAACGCCATGACCTGTGAGGGGGCGGAGGGAGGCGGGGCAGAAGTTAGGGTTCAGGACAGAACCCTGTGCGGGAGCCTGCTAGCAGGTACGTATTACACCCCTCTGCCTGTGCCTGGTGGTGCATGCGCAGGTCGTGCTGCCGTGGCGCAGGGTGCTGCACAAGCTGCGCGCGTGGCTGAGCTGCAGGCATGCAGGCATAGGGCCTGCTATCAGGTTAAGCTGCTATCAGATTGAGGGAGTGGCGCACTACACACGCACCAGCTCTTGTGCTTGCGCCATGTCCACCTTGCTCTCACGCACGCGCTGTGTGAGCCCGGACTTCCCGTGGTGCTCTATGCACCAGGGGTTCATGCCCTCAAGCACCTCCTCGCTGTGGTGTATGGCCAGTGCAGGGCCCTGTGGGGCAGCATTCATCCAGATGGGGCACAGATCACGTGGCCAACATTGGGCAGCCACTAGGTGGCCATGACCATTGGGCACCCACTAGCTGGCCATGGCGAGAGGTGCAGGTGCATCGGGCGAGGTCGAGCAATGGGCGTGGGGTCAGGGGGGCGGCCGCTACATGCATGCACACCCCACCACATGCGTTGGTGCGAGCGGCTCCTGTCAGGCACACCCCCCAATGCTCAGTAGACAGCTTCCACTCACCTCCACTTCATGCTGAAGATCCCCATCCGTGATAATGACGGCGATCTCAATGATGGTGTCCTTCTCAATGTCCAGCCCAGTCATTTCCAAGTCAACCCACACCAGCGGATTCTCCAGCTTTTGCCCACGTGGTGGTTTGGGCCTGTGTGATGCATAGATTGTGAGCACATATGTATCATGGCCCCTGTTGCACAAAAACGAGGCAATGAGGACCCGCACTACACATGGAGGTCCATGAGGTGCGTCAGGTTGGGCCGTGCCATGCATGGGCCGGTGCGCAGTTTGGTGACAGATGTGGCATGGCTGAACGCATGGCCAACCTCCCATGTGCGCGCCATGCACGTTGAGCGCTGAGAGGCGTGCAATGCGCAGTATGGTCCCCATGCGTCCAGCATGGCCCCATCCATGTGCACAACCCACTTGGTGCTGACTTCTGACGAAGATCGCCCGCTCGTACTGGCAACTTCTTCCTGTGCTTGTAGCACTGCTTCTGCGTCTGCTAGAGCAGCGAAAGAGTTGCTTTTGGACATAATGCTGCGCCTAGAACAGCTGAAGTTGTACAAGGGGCGGGTTAGCCGCGCCGCGCACAGATGCGCGTGCATGTGGGGCTCCGCGGTGGTACGATGCATGTTCGAAAATTTACAAACAGGAAACAATGACAAGTCACACTCAGAAACAACCTTTGGCATGCAGCTTCATAACCATGGGTTTGGCCTTCCTGTTAGGCTGTATATATACCTGACTGATCCCATGCTATTCAAGATCATGCAACCAAAACCGTTTGCGCTCGCACACAGATCCTTGCACCTTCAAAAATACGTACCACTCTGCTTATCAGAACCATCGCGAACAAGTGCGCTGTGCTGCGTCTCCAATGCGACATGCAAGCCCAGTTGAAGTAAGCACTGCTTGCAGTTTCCGGCAGTCTCCCCAACCTCATGGGTCCCACATCTTGCATCCACCAACATCAGCACGATTCAGGCAGCAGTGCAGGATGCACGCATCACTCAGTTTTTGCAGATACATCATGCAAGAGGCCCGGGAGGGCGCTCCATCAGCACTGCATCAGAGCCATCCGGGTAAAAGGCCTTGCGCAGCCCTGTCTGTGAGAACCCCAGAGACGTGTACAGCCGTATCGCGGAGGTGTTGCCCGCTCGCACCTCCAGCATGCAGGGTGCGCCACCTGCCTTGTCACACCCGGCAGCCTGCAGGTGCCCAACCGTCGCACATGCGCACACGACATGCCAAACATGAGGGTTGCGGGCATGGTTCCCATGTGTGCAGTGTCCATGCAACATCTGATCATGGAGCTGCATTCTGGGGCCGTACGCGACTCATGGCATTGCGAACCGACCTGCGCATATCCTCCTCAACAAAGTTGACACCCAACTATGCCTTGCGCATTCATACAATCCCAAGAACCCGCAATGTTACTGACTGAGACTGTGGACCCTGAGCCATACTCCCCTCACCTCCAGCAGGCGCCGCAGCAGCAGCTTGCCCAGGCTCATGCGCTGGAAGGGTGGGGCCACTGCAAAGTTCTCCAGCTGGGCCTCACCCACGATCACCAGGGCTGTTGCAAACGCCACCGGCTCATCTTTCAGCTGCGCTGCTGTGGCCGCACTGGGAGAGGCTGTGGGCGGGCGGGGTGTAAGGCCGGGGTGTTGTGCTTTTGCTGAGCTGCCGGTGTTGTCCGTTGAGGCACCCGCAGCTGCTGCAGCGTCTGGGGCAGCAGCCTCAGGGACGGATGTGACGACCACTGTGACTGCACTGGGGTTGGTGAGGGTGGCTGCCCACAGTTGCTCCGACCACCCGCCTGACCCCTGCGCATGGCACTGCGCATCAATCCGCGCGATCACTGCAGCATCCGCTTCCGTCGCGCTGCGCAGCCAAAAGAAAGGCTGGCGCTCCTGTGTAGGGGCGGCGAGGGGGCTGCTGGGCGCTGTGCTGCGCGCCACGATGCAGCTGCGGTGCTGCATGCTGGCGTGGCATGCACAGCATGAGGGTCGGTGTGCTGAGCGTGCAGCAGCGGGCCGGTTGATGTGCAAGGCTGCAGCAGACGGCAGCTGCATGGCTGCTAGCTGCGCCACACTGCTTGCAGCAGTGGACCTCCCACTGCTGTAACTTGTGCACCTCATGTGCAAGGCTGGCACCATGTGGTGTTTGGCTACTGCAACTGCGGCATAAACGAAGAGGAGTACGATTGCAAATGCGCACAAATCAATGGCGTTGAACTGCGATTGGGCATGTCCATTGGTCATTGCCACGTGGCATCAGGAGTCCAAGTTGCCGGCAGAGGTCATGACGCACTGTTGAACACTGTGTGTTGATACTATCCACAAGCAAAGATGAAACGGAAACAAGCGCCTGGTCCCGATGGGTTGAGTGGAGTACCCCTGCACCAAGCACACCCACTGCTAGTTTTGCAATGCGAGGAAACAAATCATGTCATTTCTAAGACCGGTAAGGCCCGCTGCGAGGAGGACATCGATCTGTCGCCAGGGCTCAACTGTTGCGCGGTTTGCGCATCTACGTCCTCTGCTGGGCTGATCAAGTGCCCGACTTGCTGTCGAGGTGAGACTTCTGCTCTGGGACCGTTCCGCACACTGGCTTGGCGGCCATAGTTGCGTGCTTCGGTGTTGACAGAAGCTCTTTACTGGTTCTTGCTGCGCCTCCGAGCTCTCGCAGGACAGCTGCATCTGTTGCATGGCATGATGGACCTTGCCATGCAGAGCATGACACCATCATGATGCATATGCCCTTGTTTGTACTTCACCCCTCCATGCCAACCCCACACGCTCTGCCTTGTTTGCAGTCAAGTACTGCTCAGCAGCCCACCAGCTGGCGGATGCAAAGCACCACGAGCTGGTGTGCAAGCTGCTGGCCACGATCCATGCAGCCGAAGCCGTGGAGGTGGACCATGGGGAGGCAGCTGCAGTCATCTCCGAGTTCACAGCCACAGCCAAGGTAGGGTTTTTGCAGTGGTTACTGCAGTGGCATGGGCAGCAGGTCCCAGTACGTTCATGGACCCCGGAGGTGTGCACACCGTGCAGCTCCTCCACCCAACCCCAACACACGCGCATAGGGCTGCAGGGCCTCCCAATAGGAGGACCTCAAAGGACCAGCGCTGACACAGCTGCCACAGCTGCCACTGCTGCACCGGTTGCCACTGCTGCCACTGCTGCCACAGTTGCCACAGTTGCCACAGCTGCTAATGGCAGAGATGGAGGTCCGGCTGTGCACAGTGCACTCCTCCTACCATGCACCTCCACCTGCAGGCGCTAGCCAAGGCAGGGTCCTGGGTGGATGTGGCCCCTGAGCGCTTCCAGGAGGTGCTGGGGGCCACCCCAAGCCATGCCAGGACAGCGGCCGCGGCCGATGGGGCGCCCTCTGCCAGGCATGTGCCCCTTGCCCGCCCTCCCTCACCCCACACAGGGACATATGAGTGAGATGACACATGTCCCCTCCCATGTGTTGTCCTGCGCCCCGTCTCCCTGCCAGAACGTTCTCACCTCCTCTGCTTTGCCGCTCCCATCACAATGATATACCGTACACAGTACCCACGTGCATCATTTCCATCATATCGCGCGTGACTGACCAGCTTGACTCGTGATATCCCCCCCCGCCCCCCGCAGCGGCCGCAAGCGCGCACGCACTAGCACCGCTGACACTGCTGCGGCGGCTACAAACGGCGCCCCGCCCGAGAATGGCGCCCATGCTGGTGAAGCCGGGGAGGCCGGCCGCAGCCCGGCCGCCCCCTCCCCCTCCCCCTCCCCAGCTGGCACGCCCCCCTCAGAGATCCAGCCGGACAGCAGCCCCGGGCCAGTAGAGGCTGCAGGCCCCTCCACCGCCCCGACAGCTGCCGCGTCCCCCGCGCCGCGTCAGGCAGCGGCCGGCAGTACGTCGGACCTGCGGGAGGCGGTACGCATGGCAGTAGCGTCCAGCCACCTGTCGTACCCGTACACGCTGGCGCATGCGCTGGCGGGTAACGCGTCGCTGGCGGACGTGGTGTCGCGGGTGGGGGCTGCGGGGCAGGCGCTGGTGGTGCTGGTGCTGGGCGCGAGCAGGGATGCGGAGCTGGCACACCTGGGCGCGTGGAAGGTGGGGCCAGGGCATGGGAGATGTGACCCATGCCCAAGATGACCCATTGTGAGATGTGACCCGTGTGAGATGTGACCCGTGTGAGATGTGCATGTGTGAGATGAGCATGCCACCACCCATTCTTCTTCCACGCATTCTGTTCCACACATGCACTGATGGCATGCACTGATGGCGTGCAACTGTCCGCTGCCGTCCACTGCTTGGCCCCAGGCGCTGGCTGGGTGTGCGCCTGCGGGTGTGGTGCTTCAGTTTGTGGGGCCTGAGGTTCCGGCCACCAAGCACATGACACCGGAGGAGGTGCTCCCCGGCATATACGCAGCATTCTACCAGGTGAGCGCATGATGCACAGCTCAGTGTTGCAACCCTGGCTCTTGTGGAGCATAGCATATGCCAGCCTGCTTAGGAAGCAGTGCGCGTAGTGTCAGCCAGCCTGCTTAGGGAGCAGTACATGTGGTACAGGTCGTGCGCATGCCAGCATATTTATACCTTTATATGGACCAGGCTAACCCTGTCAGGCTGCCAGCCCCAGATTCAGTTATGCACGGGCATACAGCCCGGAGCGTTTGCGGCCGTCGCTTGCTGGCTCAAGCCCTGAGGCTTCATGCATAATGGCTGCTGGTGCTAGCCATGTGGCTTCAGTGTTCAGACATCAACTCAACTGCTCAGCGGCTGGACCTGCCCAGTGTCCACGCTGCTGACATGTCACAGATGTCACACCTGTCTTTTAAGCCGCCACTCTCGGCACCTCCAACATCAAGATGCAGCAAGAACGCTGTAGCGTGCGCCGATGCTTGCCGTCCTGTTTCCCCCACCCACAGGGCGAGTGCGCTGCGTTTGTGGACCAGATGCAAGGCACAGCTGCCCCTGCCACAGCCGCGACAGAGGAGGTGCGGCCTGGAATGCTCCTACTCATGTGACTGCCTGTGGCTCCACCCACCTCCCCACCTCCCCACCACTCTTGCTGTGCTTGCATCAACCAGGATACAGCTGGCAGCTACCAGTTCCTTGCATTCACCAGCCCTGTGGTTGTTATTGTTGTATGTATGCACTCAAGAGCCATCCAATCGTGCCACCCGTTGCTCATGAGCGTATGTGGCCCCCCAGTCCCAGCGCTCCAGAGCTGGTCAGAGCAGTAGCCACCACCGCGCCACGCACCTCCTCATGTTGTTGTTGTCACACCATAAGCCAGTCAAGGGCCCATTGGCGGCATATCATTCCAGTTCTCGTATCATATCCTCGATGCACCACATCATCCTGCGTACTGCAGGTGCAGGCACGCGCTCTGCTCAAGCTGCTGCCTGACATTGTGGTCGGCTACAACATGGGCCTCACGTGCCCAGATTACGAGTGGGACGCCACATTCGGGGCACTGCAGAAGTGAGCGGCGCTTGAGAAGCGTGTGAGAGGGGCTGAAAAGGGGGCCACGTGCAGCTGTGCACCATGAGCCAGGCGCTGGCTCAGTGAACCATATCGTGTAGTGTCGTTCTCAGCGCCCCTGTATGACTGAGCACGCTGCTGTGACGTGGTGTGATGTGCCACTTGTTTGGCTGGAGTGCTCAGGTATGGGAAGCCTCAGAACTGGCAAGGGGCTGGGCTCAAAGGTCCCAAGGGTCTCATAATGAAGGCCTCAAAGGTCCCAAGGGTCTGAAAGGTCTGGGCTGATGCATCATATCTTCATATGTGTTTTTCCTTACATCACACACACATACATTTGTATACCTGTGTGTTATCTCGCAGGGTGTTCAAGCTCAAGTGTGCGGCGGCGCCCGTGGGTGGGGAGGGTGGGCGAGGGGGCGCGCGGCAGCTGCTGCGGCTGCCGTGGCTGGTGACCAGCAACACCCAAATGGAGGCACAGATGGAGGAGGAGGTGGGGTGAAGGGGGATGCAATATACATGAAGAACTAGTATCGTGAACTAATATACTGTGAATAATATGCAGAGATTTTAAGGACTGGCTTGGACCTCTAGAGATGGTGGTTTGGCTGATGTTTGCCAGGCGTCGGCATGCAGAAGCATGTTTGAAAAGCCGTGTTATTATTGTTACCGTACAGAGGCTCGGGTTGAGGGTGCTGGTGCTGTCCTGCGCGGTGGTGGCGTTTGTGCTTGTGCGTGCTTTGCACAGGGCAGCGCTGGGGGGCGTGTCTGTCATGGAAGGCTGAGGGGGGTTGGTGGGAGGTGTTGCTGGGTACAAGTCGGGTGTTGGCTACAAGTGATTGCCGGTGCTGTGAGCGGCTGCCTGTTTTCCTGCGCGCTCATGGTTCGCTCTGCTGTGGGCTAGTTGCTGTGCTGTGAAGTTCAGGGTTTAGGGTCTAGAGGTTATGGTCTAGGGTGAAGGGTTTGGGCTAAATCTGGTCTGCTGTGTGTGTGCCCCTGCAGGTGGTGCGTGAGCATGCCTGGGCTGTCTCCGCATCCCTGGACCGGAACCCTTTCACGTCTCTGGAGCCACTGCAGAGCGGCACGCTTGGTGCGTTTCCCTTCCTCCTTTTGCGCACTATGTTACATGAATACATGTTATACCAAATACTGACACCAGGTGCTTCAAGTGGCCCAAGCCCCACATGCCTGCCTCCTGCCGCCCATGGCACTTTTTCTTGCCCACGTCACTCCCAAACCTCGCGCCCTGTGCGTTTTTTTCCTGTTGGGCCGTCTGCCCACGGCACCTCGCCTGCACATCTCACTGTGCGTTGCTGTGTGTAGGTGAGGGTTTAGGGTCAGCCCTGAACCCTAAACCCCAAGCCCCAATTCCCGTTCCTCGTCATGCGCCGCCAGCTCATCGTGTTGTGCCATTGTGCATCCCACTCATGGTGCACTGCTCATTGTACAGCTGGGTTCAGGGTTTTAGGGTTTTAGGGTTTGGAGTTTTAGGGATTAAGGGCTGCTCACCGCGTGCTGCTCGCTGTGTACTGCCTGGCCATCATCTACCGCCGTACCGCCGTACCGCCGTGCTCACTGCGCAGCTAACGACGTGTACCGCAAGAACGCGTGGCTGGCGGTGTACGAGCTGGTGCGGCAGGCGCCCGTGTCCGGCCCCGGCGGCCGGGGCCAGCGCGGCGCGGGGGGCCTGAGGCAGCGGATCAAGGGGTTTGTGGGCAAAGTGGTCAACGCCCTGCCCCGTGTGCAGCTGCCGTGGCGGCGTGCTGGGAGCCAGCAGCGCAGCTAGACCGCGTCCAGCAGCTGCGTCCTCAGCCGCTGGCTCTCACGGCTGCCTGGAGGGTGTTTCATGACAACTTGCCTGACGGTCAGCTGTGCACGCACCCCTCTGGAGGCGTGGGCGGTGCCCTGACAAGTGTGCACCCTGGACCGGCACCTTTGGCGCCTGCCAACCCATTGTCCAACCCCGGTGACTCTATTGAAGAGGCATGGGCGATGCTTATGAACAGAATGGGCGATGCTTTTGCAGAGGCGTGGGCTATGCTTTTGAACAGACACAGGCTCTGGGCCAGCCCCAGTTATGCCAGGCCCATCTCAGAGTGATGTGTGTGCAAGTCAGTCCTCCTTACATGCATGGAGTCCTGGGTAGGTGTTCGCTGGATCAGAGCTAGTACCCTGCCTCAGTGGTCGTCGGGCAAGGGGTTGTGCACCTTCCTGCTGCGGTGACTTGGGCGGATTCATTCCTTGCTAGGCATCCTGTTGGCTATGCTATGCAAGGGGCGGCGTGCAGCTGGCCTTGAAGGTACCATTCTTCCATCTCGGCATGAGCACACCAGCAGTGTGCTGTGGCGGGGCTAGCTGTAGTGCTGCTGCACAGCAATGTGCTCGGGCATGTCCCGTCAATGGGGGGTATTGTGTATGCCCAGGTGTTGTGTCAATGACCCTCACATGTCTGCAGATGCTCGGCACAGTGTGCAGTGTTTGGCGTGGCCACTTTGTGCCCAGACATCCCTGCAAGACTGGATCGTGTGCTGGCACGCACGAGTGTACACGGAAGCAAACATTGTGGCTGCATCACCACAGCAGATGCACTGGGTCCTGCTGCAACAACCGCTGCAGCAAGCCTGTTGTAACAGCCTGCAGCTCCTGATCCCAAAGTATCACCAGCTGCACCCAAATTCTCATCATCTGCGTTGTTCCGAGCTGTGCCTAAGCAACATCAAGACCATCCTGTGGTTGTGAATGCACCCACAGATGGGCCTGGCAAAAAGAATGCAAGAACAGAAAATGCATGCGAGCCGTCCAGAGGAACGCTCGGCTTCAAGGCAGCCCCAGCCAACTTGTCACCATCATAATGCATAGCTATCAGATGGTCGAAATGGACTGTTCGTACACTAATGCAGCATAGCAGTACATGTCCATGGTCTGAACCATTGTTGACGAATGATATTCATACACCAAAAACACCATGAATGCAAGACAGCGCCATAATTAAATTCAGCTGCACATCAGCTGCCCTGCCTGCACGAAACCTAGTCCTGGAGCCGCACCATCTTGCCTACTGTGGGGTGGCCCTGTTGGGGCCACAGATGTGCTGTCTGGAAGCTGTCAATGGCCTCGTTGCACCAATCCATCACGCACGAGCACAACATGTTTCACATGTGCGGCGTCTCTCCAACACCACAGTTTTCCAAAAACCCCAATGCAGGCTCAGCATATAACGAGCGCAGCAAGTCCAACATACAGCAGCTCAGCTGGTGCGTAACAGCCAGCTGGTGGGTAACAGCAGGCTGTGCGTAACAGCAGGTGCAGCGGGGTTCAGTGGTGGGAGGCAGAGCAGCATCACAGAGGCCGGAGCTCAGGGAACTCCTCCAGCAGCTGTGCCGCCGTCATGGTGTCGCCGTCGGCCTGCAAACAGTGCATGTGGGTTAGAAGAGGGGTTGGAAGAATGCATGTGGGTTGGGAATCTACAACAAAACCCTGGTTCAAAGTGCAACAATCTCCAGGGCCACAGCTGTGGGTGGTGGCTGCAGTGGTGCCGGCGCTGGCACTGGCAGTGGGGTTGCGATGGCGGCAGTGTGGCGCGTGCAAAGTTGGTGGTGGCAGGGGCCCCTCATGGCCAGTAATGGTGGTGGGGAGGAGCACTTGCAAAAGAGTAAATTGACGGCGTGATCTGCGTTGGTTGCTTGGATACTGCCTCCAGATACAAAGCATGGCTTTGTACAAGGGCAGACGCGAATTGACCCGCAGCATGCGATCACACATGCGCCATCGTACAGTCACACATATGGTAACTTATGTGCATCACACATCACAGTGACCACAGTCACACATCACAGTGATCAAAGCCATACATCATAGCGGTCACACATGGTCGCACCTGAGGTGTCCAGGTCAGCTCCACTGCCATGGTTTCGGAAGGCGTCAAACCGCCCATGGCACGCAGCGCAGCGCGGACGTCAGACTGGTCGCGGATTTTAGGCAATGCCCAGTGGCCTGACGCGGCAACCACAAGTGTGACCACCAGGTACTCATCCACCTCGCCGGACTCTGCAAAGGGAGAGAGGAAGGTCGAGGAAGAGAGGAATCAAAAGGGTAGATTCTGGATGCGCCCATGGATCTGACGACATGATTCAAGATCATCTAGGTACTAGAGACACTCATAGGTCTCATGTAGGATGTCACCGCTTAGGGACCATGGCACACTCTGGACCGAGAACAAGAACTGGTCGAGCATGACGCGCAGAAACCCACGCTATGAGCCTGGTTGGCACGAGTACTAGCAGCTTCTGCCCCATCCGTGCCGATCCTTTGCCCCAAGCAACCACAGCCTTTGCCCCCAAGCAATTACAGGCCACATCGCGCACCCTTTGACAGCTTGGCACGGCGCACGCCACGGCCCCGCACATTCGCCAGTGTCTCTTCCTGGAAAGTGTGAATGGATATGCATGGATTGCTGTAACTCTGCTTGGCTCTCACCATGCATACGGCGGGAGCACAGGTTGGCCTAGTGACACTCCCAGGATGGGGGGTTGGATTACGAAATCATCCATAAAAATCTCCACCAACCAACCCCAGGAAGACAGCCGGCCACGTCCTGATGCAACAACGGGTGCGATGATGTCACGCCTCCACTTCCTCCCAGTCAGGCACGCAGGGCAGGCAGCAGCTCACCTGGTAGCGTGCGCGCGCGGACACGCTCATCGCGTTGTACTGCCTCTCCGCGTCTGACCCGCTGGTACAGCTGCGTGACTCACTCGCGGCGTACACGATGTACTCGGGGTGGCGCATCAGGGACACTGCCGCCTCTGTGCGCGTGTGCAGCAGGAGTGAAGGAAGCAAAAGCGTTGGAACATATGTGTAAGGAGCATGGGGAGGACGTGAAGGAACAAAACCAGTAGATGAGGGATGCGCATGGGCGATGGGCGTGGATGAGTGAGGTGAATGGATGAGAAAAGAACTCGGAGCAGCGACGCACGCCGAGAAAGTGTTTTGAGGTGTGCAGGGTGCGTTGGTGCAAATGAGGGGTGTCGGAGAAGGGAGGGCATGACTGTGTTCGTTGGGGTCCACCCAGAAGCTGGCCACCTTGGCCCGCCCCCATGACCCCCATGACCCCCATGACCGCCGTGACCGCCATGACCTTCATGATCCCCACAACTCCCAGCAGCTGCACACATGCGCAATGCAACCGCAGCCAGACCACGGACCCCGGCACCAGCCCGCACGTCATGCACACATGCCACACCTGCCGGTGCCACACCCCTCGCCACCTGGCCACGCACCCGCCGCACATCCCACACAAGACCTCAACAAACCAACGGACGTTGACATCAACACCCCAAAACGCAACGCATGGAAAATCTCGCCATCTCAGACACGCACATGGCGCACGTGCGCGCACGGCCAGCGCACCCTGCATGAGCGCGTGCAGGCCCTCGGAGCTGCTCGTGTCCGCCTGCTCAGCGAGCGCGTCCAGGTCGCGCTTCAGCCGCCGCGCCCCGCTCGCCAGCACACCCACCGTCAGCCGTGCCACAGACGTGGGGCGCGCTGTGATGCACGAGGCAGGACATGCACAGAGCGCGTACGCATGACACAGCCGACACAGACATGATGAAAAGAAAAAGTTCTGAGGTGGCTGGCTGGGACGCGCACGCCCAGGGTGCACGTGATGCCCAATCACACAGAGATATCACACAGCAAGCATTACGGGACAAGCAGCACTGACAAGTATGCCGAGCACAGCATGTATCCACACACAGGAGGCGCTGCGGCTGGGCAGCATGCATGGAGCCCTCCCATCCCATATGCATACACATCACGAACGGACATGGTCACCTCTACATGCATGGACACCTCCCACACTCCCTGCCACACATAATGCACATGCAAACGTATCATTGGGTGCGGGCGCAATGCGTGTTCCAAGAGCCATCACGTGCGTGCAGCTGTGGGGAACATGCCTGCATGGGATGAGCTATTGGTGACTAACCTTCCGCACGGGCCTCCATGTGGCCTGCCTTTGAAATGCCGACAATCAAAGAAGGCAGACATGAAACAAGCCAGACATAAAAAAAGACAGATAAAGAGCTGAACATGAAGAGTGCGAAGAGTTCAAAGGTGTTTGTTGCTGCTGATGCAACGCTGCTGCCGGGGGAGTCGTAGCCGCTGCTCATTGGCACGCCGACCTACGTACAAGCCAGGATGTGAAGGGGCCAGCAGGCAGGACACACACAGGTCAGAAAATGTCATCAGGTCAGCAGCTGCGTGCCAGGTCAGTGGGTGGCTGCCAGGTCTGTGGATATGGTCAGGCTGCACCACGCAAGACACATCCAGGTATAGTAACCAAGCTGTTGGGGAGCTGGAAGCTGAAGCGGTAAAGGACATACAGATTTCTATCCCAGCCAATGACAAGTACAGGCGCTCACCGTGATACCCACGGGAGGGGAGGTCACAATGGTTGACTGGTGTGTGATAACGGAGGAGCGTGTGAGGGGTGAGGAGTACGAGGGGGCGGCGTACGAGCGGGGTGACGAGTACGAGGACCCGAACGAAGAGGACCGGGAGGAGGAGGAGAAGGAGGAAGAGGAACGGCCGGATGAGAAAGAGGAGCCACCCACACGCCCACCGCTGCGCGCCGCCAGGGCAGGCCCCGCGCCAGTCCCGAGCAGCTGCATGCATTAGGCGTATGGTATATATTCAGCGGGCAGCAGGCGTGATGAATGCACGGATGCGTGGCACTGCGTAGAGAATGAGGTATGTCATGGTTGGGCAGGGTGCAGGCGGCACGCCATGCATGAACTGCATGGCGCGCACAACATGCATTCCCATGCACAACACGGGCGTGCGCGCGCTGCATGCAGCACATCCATGCCAGTCGAACTTTCTCACCAGGGCAGCGCACAGGGATAACAGCGCGACGCCTTTCACTGCCCCGCTAGCTGCCTCCTTCAACCATGTCAGCGGCCCTGACTCCTCCTTGCTGGTCTCGGACTGTTTCTGCTCGGTCTCCATCATGCTGCGGACTTGAGGAGCTGGGCGGCTTGTAAGCTTTGGCCATGCTGCCGCCGCAGTCAGAGCGCGGCGAGTTGACCGCAAAGGCAGCGCTGTGGGCTGTCGGCAAGCAGCTGCTCTGCAGTTACCTAGCTTTGCGTGCACCCGCGACAGCATCCTAACGAAGAGAAGTAAGATAATGACAAGCTGTGTGTGTGCCACGTCGAGCATGCATCATGAAAAATTGTTGACCAACGAACTGTTGGTTAGAAGGTTTTGCCACCCACTTAACATTCCTTGCCATGAGACGCAGCACTTCAACTGTAGCGATGAATTTCGTCTCGGGTCAGCAGCATCCCCAGCCTCAGCCTTGTGGGGACCCACACAGCTGGGGGGCACTCCCACCAGCTGTGGTGGTGCGCTTATATCAGCACCTGCAGCCATGGCCTGCTGCACGCACAGCGCTTATGCGAGCCTGCAGGTGCGGTTTCATCTTGCACTGATGTACGTACGGTGCTGTGTTGACATGGCGGCCCATCAACGTGGTTTCAGCGCAAGTTACCCACTGCGCTGCAATCACAGCCCCAAATGAGCATGGCACATGTGTGCCATTGCCCCGATGCAGGGCGTGGCATGATGGCGTGTGCGCTCTGCTGGCTCCCACAAAGGCTACTGGGCTGGCCACGAACCTGGACCTGCCCCCGTTGCCAACATGGTGTGTGTGCCATGCAGCTGCTTGCTGATACGGCATGACCATGGCCATGGCATGCATACTGCTCAGATACGAATAGTGCATGAAGATTGTGACTCACACGATGACCGAGGCAGGCACCATCCCCTACATCTCAAAGAGCATACCCCATTGCATGCTGTACACAAGCGTTTGCAGGCCATGCACATCTGCATCAACTAAGGAGCACTGGTTCACTGTGCTGTTTCCCTCGCTGCTTGCTGCCCTGTGGTTTTCTCCCCGTGACACATCAGCGCCATGCTGCTGGATCATCGCTGCTCGCTTGCTCATACAACCTTCCTCTTCCTGCCTCCCCACAGGTGCCTGCCATCCCTGCACACCGTGCAGCTGGTCATGTCAGATGCAAGCGCATACCCACCCAGCCCCCACACCAAGCACCTGGATGCCCCACCCCTGGAGCACTGTGGCCCAGGGGATGTGCGCGATCTAGCAGCTGCCCTGGCCCGCACACAGCTTGGCTGCATGCTGCTACAACGACAGCAGCAGCTGGATGCTACCCGTGCAGGTCCGCAGGCAGATGTGGCATGGACCGCAACAGGCACTGCACACTGCGCTCAAGCAGCACCAGCACCTGCTGGGCTGGGGTGTGCTGCAGCAGCAGGTGCTGCTGCGCAGGCGCAGCCACGTGTGCTGCGCTTGTTTGCGACTGGTGTGGTGCTGGCGGAGGCGCAGCTGGCAGCAGCACTGTGCGCTGTGCCTGGTGTGCTGCAAGCCTTCCCGCAGGTGCGAAGAAACAACGCAGATGCTGCATTGCCAGCTGTTCCTCAGGCAGTGGCTGGCATGAGAAACACAGATGTACATTCCAAGCTCCAGTGGCTAAACGCTTGTGTGCTGCTGCAGGTGGAGGTGGTGTTCAGCGATCAACCCCATGCATGCCTGGACACATCAGCGTCTGAGCCCCTGTCTTGGGGCCATCTGATGCTACAGCCCAGCACCCCTCTGGCCCCCTTCCTCACCCACGTGCAGCTCAGCCCGGGAGTGGGGCCAGCATCAAGTTCAGTGCCTGTCAAACCCCCCTCCCCCCTGGCAATCATCCCAAACAGTGCCACAGGGTCTGATGAGGATGCAGGGCTGCTGATGGCTGCAGATCTGGGGCTGCCGTGCCAAACTGCTGCAGAGATCTTGGGGGCAAGCAAACTGCCAGACGTGCAGCACGCGCCCCTGCCACCTGTGGCAGCCTGGGTAGATGGAGTCAGCCACGAGCCTGCAACTGCAGCTGAGCTGTCCCATAACACAGCGCCATCACGGGCAGCAGCTGCTGCGGAGCCAGCAGGGCCTGAGCAAGAACAGGGGGAGGGTGCTGCAGTTACTTCAGCAAGACCGAGCTCTGCAGCTGTCGTAGAGGTCAGCTCAGCCATACTCAGCTACCCAAGCCTGAGCAGCTTGCAGCTGGTGAACCTGGCTGCAGCGCTCACTGGTAGCTGGGGTGACCTGCTACTGCCAGCTGTCCTTCCCTCCCTCCGCTCTCTGGCACTGCACACAGGTGGCAGCGCAGTACTGCTGCCCCAAGGCACTCTCACGTCCCTCATGGGGCTCACACAGCTGGCCATCACGGGTGCAGGTGTGATGCTCATGGATGACTTACTGGCAGCCACAGAGTGCTACCCCCTGGGCCCTGCAGATCTCTACAACTTGCCAGGGCTGCAGGAACTGCGCTGCGACAGCCTGCAGTGGCAATCCTCTTCAACCATGGCTGCAGCAGTGGATGATGGCACAGCATCAGTGGATGCTCTGGATGATGCGGGTGTTGCAGGTGGAGCGCTGGCAGGCACACAGCTGATGATGGCTGCAGCATCCAACCTCATCATGCCCATGGCTGCCGCCATGCCTCTGCTGAGGCAGTTGGCAGTCCGCTGTAGCAGCAGGGATGCGGAGGCTGCTGTGGCCGCTGGTGCCCCAGCATGGGTGCATGGTGTGATGAGTGGGTGGGTTGTGTCATGTGAACCAACAGCTGGTGCACTGTGTGCCACCCGCGCTGATGTTTTCTAAGGGCATGTGCAGCAGGAACATTGCAGAGTTAGGCATGCAACGATAGGTGATGTGTATGGACATTATGTCCATCGCAAGCACTTCGTAAGCTGTTGTTCAATAAGCCTTTGTGTTCGTTATATCGTCATAAACTCGCAGTTTGAGGTTCTGCTATAACCTGTGATGGCCCAGTGTGATTTGGAGGTCCCATCGAATCAAGTGCTTCGCGACACGAAATCCCGCCGGACGTGTGAAAGCCAACGGGCCTGTTCGTTTGTGTAGGGGTGTGTGAATCTTTGCTGCTGGGGTCGTGACCCCAAATGGCTGGTGGGAGCAATTCTACCACGTGTGTAGCCCACCAGGGTCTGAACCAGTCAGGGACAGCCAGTACCTTTACACCGGTGCCTGTGCCACAGCACCCGTGCTGCCTGGTGTGCAATGCAAGGTGGAACGCCAGTGCACCGTGCGCTGCCAGGGCTGGGGCACACGCCAATGCGCACAGCTGCCCGGCGTGCGCTGCCCAGTGCATGCAGGGTTGACTGAACATGCGCACACTGCACAGCTGCCCGGCGTGCGCTGCCCAGTGCATGCGGGGTCACACGCCAATGCGCACACTGCACAGCTGCCCGGCGTGCGCTGCCCAGTGCATGCGGGTTC
>QAXD01000177.1:127573-141211 GCA_004335575.1 Haematococcus sp. NG2
CTTGATGCCAGCGACTACTGCTGTCGACCAGTGCCTGTAACGTGAGCGCACAGCTCTTTTCTTTTTTTGTTGTGCACGTCTGACACAATGTCTCCTGCGAGTCGCTGGTGCATCATCGCACCAGCTTCACCGCTCCTTTTGTTTTGTTTATGTTTCACGCCCCGCTGGTGGCCCTGCCGCTGCACCCTCACGTCTGCACCAGCCCCATCCCGGAAGCCCTTCCTCCGCCCACGCCCCATGCTTCACATCACGTCGGCCGTCATTAGATAGAATTCTTACACACTGTTGCGCTGGTGCCTGCGCAATCCGCTCTCCCTCCGGCCCGGAAATGACCTGTGAGGCACGCCACTCAGTACTTGAGCTTTGTATTGCTCCCGCAGCACATCCACCCGCTCAAGTCCAGCTCCCAACGTGCCGCATTGCCTACCGGCAGACAGGTACACGCATTGTGCACACAGCCTGCGTCGCACGCCCCAGGGTCATGCAAGCACATGCTGCGCGAACTCAAGTGCGGCGGCCTCACAGTTGACGGCTTTAAACTCACGTCTCACGTCTTGGTGTTGCCCACGCCGAGCGGAGCGAGGCGCCCGGCCCCCTTTTTCCCCCTCTCACTTTGAGTGATTCGTCCTCCTAGCACTTCATCCCTTCGGGATTTCGTGGATGTCAACGCATCTTCGCTGCTTCGTTTCAATACAAATGTGTCGCCATGCATATGATCCTTAATCGCCTCAGGCCAGCTGGCTGTCCAGGTCGCACTGCGCGCGCTGTGCTTTTCGCTAGGTGTAGATCCCTTGCTTCTCAAAATACCTCCCTCGTCAGCCCTTTACAGCAGCAGATCTGCATCAGCTTGCAGCAGCAGGCTCGCCTGATGTCAAACGACAGCGCGGGTCCAAGCGCTCGTTCGGTCAAGTCGACATGGGCAGGTGAGCCTCGCCCCGAGATCCAAGCGCTTTATGAAAGTGCATCCATGCATAATGTGCACACACTGCATGTTGGCATGCAGCTGCTGCAGCGCGGCCCTTCCTGCATCCATCCTGCATTCAGGTGCCAATGCATCCCAAGAAGAGCTCATGCACGTGGATGAGTGCATCATCGTTGATGAGCAGGACAACATCACTGGGCATGCCAGCAAGGCAGCATGCCACACATTTGGGGCTGACCAACCGCGCGGCCTGCTGCACCGGTGCGTGAACGTGAACATGTTGTGCTGCGCATACCTTCATGCATGCCCAATATGCCTATACAGCCTGAGTATCCGTGCCTGAATTGCAGTGGTCACTGCTCATCAGATAGCTGCGTTGCTCCTGCACACGGTCATGCCTCACCTGCACCACCTGTACTGCTGCACTGCACACCCGTGCTGCACGTGCACCTCCAGCTTTTGACCCGCAAATCGTAACTCTAGTGACATGGCTCTCGTGCTCCTGCACGCTCGCAGAGCCTTCTCGGTGTTCCTGTTTAATGAGCAGGGGCGTCTGCTGCTGCAGCAGCGCGCGTCCTCCAAGATCACCTTCCCCTCGGTGGGCATTTGAGGCATCCTTTGTGTTGTTTGGCAGCTTTGGGAGCAAAGGCGTTTGAGCACCCTTTGTGTCGTTTTGGGAGCAAAGGCGTTTGAGCATCTTTCGTGTTGTTTGGCAGCCTTGGGAGCGCAGTTGGACAGGGCGTCAGGGCTCCCTGCTTTCTATATTTGAGCAGGGCAGCCAGGCAAGCCGTCAGTTCTCCTGCTGCTGAGCTGGGTGCCCAATGTGGCATCCGCAGGCAGGAGTGCACACAGCGATCACCTGCACCGCACCTTCTGGTTTGACGCTTGTGCGTGCAAACTGGCATGCTGGTGCAGGTTTGGACAAACACGTGCTGCTCCCACCCCCTGTACGGGCAAACCCCCAATGAGGTGGATGGGCCTGAGGCAGTGGCGCGTGGAGATGTGCCTGGCATCAAGGCAGCAGCGGTGCGTGCTTCAACAGAGTTCAAGTCAGTTCTGTCCTGCATGTCTGTGTACGTGGGGTGTGCCTGCTAGGGCGTCTGGCGTTTGCAGCCATCCACGTGCACTGTGTACACCTGTGTCCCGCATCGCGTCAGCCACCGGATTCACCAGGCATCTCAAGCCTCATATCTCATGTTTTGTGCCGTGCCTGCTTTACTGACAACCATTCCACTTTTCTGCTCTGTCTTGCACGCCCAGATTCGTAAGCTGGAGCATGAACTAGGCATCCCGCCCTCACAGGTCCCCGCCTCAGCGTTCACGTATCTCACACGGCTCCACTACTGTGCACGAGGTGCGCCCTGCCCCTGTGCTGCGTGTATGCCGTGAAGTGCATGCCTCGTGCCTAGCACGCCTAGAGCATTGGTGCAAGTCCTGATACGATGTCAGAGCTTCACACCACCTCTGTTGTGTTCTCCAACAGCACATGTCCAGCTCCCGATGAACACAGCACCCGTTGCGTTGTGTGCGTGGTGCAGACACGCACACATGGGGGCCTGATGCCAAGTGGGGCGAGCATGAAGTCGACTATGTGTTGTTCATCAGGTGGGGAAGAGAGGCAATTCACCTGCCGTTCCCCGGGAGAAGGCGGTTCAGTTGCCCAGCAGGCGGTACAGTTCAGCTCCACGGCGCAAACACGTCAGCCGAGAATGGCACATGCATCGACAGCTGCAGCCATCCCTGCTCTGCCCACAATGCAGATGGCGCGCATGTGCTCGCTGATGGCTCATGGCTGATGCCGATGCCGCATGCAGGGCCAACGTCACGCTGAAGCCGAACCCGGAGGAGGTGGATGCCACACGCTATGTCACACGCGAGGAGCTGGCCCAGATGATGGATCCAGCCTCGGGGCTCAGGTGGTCGCCGTGGTTCCGGATCCTTGCACAAGTGCGTGGGGTGGGCGGCTTGTGTGAGATGGATGAGTGGGGGCAGGGGCAGGCGTTGCTGCTGCCTGGCTGGGTGTGAGTGCGCTGGTGACTCGCCGCCACACGTGCTGGATCAGGGATGAGGCATCAAGCAGCGGTCAGGGTGGACTGCACGTTGAAGCTCAGCCCGTGTGTCCTGTTTACACCTTCGGTACTTGGGCCCAGGAGGACGGAGAGGCGTGTGGTTCGTTACGGGGTAGGGTTAAACCCTACATGCACACATTTGGTTGTCGGTCTTGCGCCTGATCTGTGTAATCTCCTGCCTTTGGGTGCTGCATGCTGCAGCGCTTCCTGCCAGGCTGGTGGGCGGACCTTGATGGGGCTCTGGCTGGAGCACCACACCATCGCGACCTGAAGACAGTGCACTCCATCATGGAGTGAACACCCGGTGCATAACATTATCACACTGCAGCATCACACAGCTTCTTTTGCACAAGTTGATTCTCATGAACGGTGGACAAGAATGCCCTGCTGGCACAGCGCTGTGCTTGCGTGAGGTGGGCAGAGGGTGCATGTGTGATGGTGGCATTCACCTGGTGCAACTGATGAACCAAGCATGAGGGAGGGTGTGTGTGATTTGTTGTAGCTTCTCTATGACTGCAGAAGGGACACTGCCAGAAGGAATCAGGGCTCAAGAGTGAGGCTGAGATGGTAGGCTTATGATAAGATTGATAATGCACTAGATACGCCTTCCCCACAGGCTGCTGTGCATATTGCTGTACAGCGATTTTGGGCTGCCTTGTTGGACCAAGTGCATGGTGTACCGAAGAGCAGCTGCTGTGACAAGCTGCATGCAAGCACGTCCCCCATGGAGAGGGGTGATCCCGCGTCAGTTCAGACATGCCCCAAGGTACGCATGGCATGGATGACTTGCAAGCAAAAGAGAAGAAGGACACCAAAGTTTACAGGAGGTGTGAATCACACCCAGTTGCAACTCGGATGCCGGGCGCCGGGCACCCTGTCACCTTCCTGAAGTTCACAAGGCCATGTATGCGTCTTATCATTAACAGCTATGACGTTGTCAAACCCCTGTCGCCATGACGATTGCAGTCAGGTGCTGAGTCCTGCTGCTGCGCTGGTGCTCCCCCGCAGGAATATTGCATACATTTATCACAATTGCTTCTTGTCTCGTGCGTAGGTGTTCATCACACCAGATGCAGTGCGGGTGGGGGGCGCTTGCAGCTTTTTAAGCCTCGCCTCACTGGTGCGATAACCAGAACGCGACGACACGTGCTGCTTCCAGTTGTGACCAGGCATCCGGTGCACAAACCGTTGGTGCATGTCGCTTGCAAGTTGCGCTGAGTTGCAGGATCGCGCCGGTTGACATTGCGCGCTCCATGATGTACTTTTCGCCTCTCGCAGAGCGAGCCAGCCTCAGACACGGAACCTGGGACTGCGGTATCCAAGCCCAGCATGCAACAAATAACAGCAGTTCACGCAGGTGGGCCGCTTGCACTGACCATGTTGCACTCTGTGCAGCATGCACCATCCACAGCTGCATCAGGCTGCGTGCCAACCGGCTGCTGCAACCATGTACGGGAAGCAGAGCGTTGCCTGTCAGCGCAATCATCACACCGCCAGTGCTGTTACCGCCTGGTCCATGCGTGGTGCATGCTCTGCTCTGTGTGTCACAGGCGGTGGGCCGCTGGTGTCAGGGTCTGCTGCACGCAAGCCCACCTCCCCTGCTACTGCACACATCCCCGAGCCTCTGGCCCCCTCACGCAGCAACCGCTTTTACCTGCCGCTCCAACTGCCGCCAACCAACCGGTCACTCCACAGAGGCCTGCAGCTGCTGCTCCCTCATCAACCTGTTGAGCCAACCTGCCTCAGCGCCCCATGCGCAACCACCATCATGGACTCTGCTCCCGCCCTTGCTGATGGCACGCCCTCCTCCCAGCCTGACCTGCTGACCTTTGTCAGGTCTCTCAGTGGTGCTGCATCGGACTGCAGCCTGCCCAGCTCAAGCAACCTCATGTGTGCAGGCAAGGGCTGCCTGCAAGGCTGCTCCCATCTGGTTCCCTCCCCAGCACCAACAGCCATGTGCACGGGTGCTGGCAGCAACAGCAGCCACCTTGACGCAGCCGGCTGCACGCCACTGCCACTTGACAGCGGTACGGCCGGAGTACTGCCGCTTACCAGCGGTACAACAGTGCTGGATGCCCCTGCTGCTGGAACCAGCCCGAGCGCTGCGCCCCTGCCTCCTTTTGCTGCAGCCTTGCCTGCTGGCGCTGCGCCTGCCAGGCCAGTGGCAACTGTAGGTGTATCTTCCTCAAGCATCCAGGAACCATGCCACACACAGGCCCAGGCGCAGCCTCATACCTGCCCCCAATGTGTATCCCCCCTGACCCTCACCCTTGCGAGCAGAGGCAGAGGTGCTGGCCGTGTGGACTGCAGCGGCACTGCAAGCCCTGGTGCTGGAAAGAGCAGCAGCCCTGGTGGCTGTGGGGTGCTGCCACAGCCACTGCAGCCACCTGCCATCTGCACCCCTCCTTCAGAGCCCTACCCCTACCTACACTCTGACAGCTGCACGAGCAGTGAGGTCCCACACACCCTGCCCTGGAGCTGCAGCCAGCGCAGCCGCCTGACCTCACAGCAAATGGACGAGATGAAGAAGTGCCTGAAAGAAGAGTTGGGAGGAAGAGGAGGAGGTGGGGTGTCAGCACGCGTGTGCTTGCCGCGCAGCGCATCAGGCCATGAGCGGATGCAAGCCCTGCTCGGCAGCGCAGCCAGTGCGGGCCGCTTGCATTGTGCAGCGAGCGCTGCACACACTGCCAGTAATGCACCGGCTGCGTGTTGGCCGTCTGCACCGCACCAGCAGCAGGTGCAGCTGCCGCCACCACCATTGCCAGGGTTGAACCATGCTTCCAGTCGCGGTCGCACCCGCAGAGGCAGTGCTGGCAGCCGCAGCTCGGCCAGTGGCCGACCCACCAGGGCCAGGGATGGTGGGGGAACAGAGCGGAGGGCCAGCGCCAGCGCCAGCGGCAGCAGCATCGGTGGCGTTGGTGTGGGTGGTGTGGGTGGTGCTGGCGTGAAGAGTGTTGGTGGTAGCGGCTGTGTTGGAAGGCTGAGTACCCCGGGCAGCAGCGGTGGGGTGAGAAGGGGTGGTGAGCGGCTGCTGGGGTACCGCCCCTCCAATCTAGGTATGCCCAGCCCTGCACCTGCACTCATATCACAGCACACCCCACAGCCTGCTGCAGCGTCCACTGCTTCCCCTGCTGTAGCAGCCACTGTGGGGGCTGCAGTAGCCACCACTGCACGTTCAGCAGTGACTGCGGCGGCTGGAGTAGTGCCCACTGTGCCTGCTGTGCGTGCTGCGCCTACACCTGAAAGTGCCACGCCTGGTGCAGGCCCCGGGACGCAGCCACCGTGCAGCATAGTACACGCACCGGTGCCAGCACCAGGAAATGCGACTGTGCACATGCCTGTCGGCGCCACAACCCCTGTTGCGCCCCTGCCGCAGGCCACAGCGGGTGACTCGGCTCCATCCCATGTGCCTGCTACGTGGCCATGCAGCACATGGGCTGGGGCTATCCGATCGCTGCTCAGCACAGCAACAGCTGTGCCCCGCATTGCCTCTCCTGCTGCTACTGCTCCTGCTGCTGCTACTGCCACTGCTGCCGCTGCAGCTCCCGCTGCTGCAGCAACCACCGACACTGTCGCTGCTGCTGCTGCTGATAGCAGGGGCGGTGGTGCCGCTGCCGCTGCTGTTTCGCTGCCAGACGCCACAGGTATGGGGACGAGACAGCTGCCAGGTACCCGTGCACCTGCACAAACATTATGTGTTCATGCTGCGAGGGCAGCAGCCACACCTGGAAGGGCCCTGCAGCCGACAGCCGCCTTCCTGGCGGTGGGCGCTGTAGCAGCAGCGGCGGCCAACAACAGCAGCTGCAAGCGTGAATCATCACATGAATTCAGGGTGAGGAATGTTGTGCGCTGTGGCGGCTGGTTTGCCTGCCTGCGCCCCCCTGACGCCATCATGTGATGTGTGCACTGGGCGTGACCAAGCAGGCAGCTGCTAGCACGCTGCACAAGCTCAGCAGGATGGCGGCTGGTACGGCCACCAGCCAGCTGAAGACTCGGGCACCACGGGCACAGGATGCCGGTTGGATGCACAACACAGGCTACCTGCACCATTGGTGGGGGTATCTGCCGAGCAGGCCCTGCAACCAATGGCACCTCTCCCTTAACGCATGCCTGGCAGAGGGCGTAGATGTGCTTAGCTGCTTACATATGCAAGGCATGTCGCAACAGTACATGGCACACGAGTACATCTGCACGCAGTTGCAACACATAACATCTTGATCACAAAACCACACAAGACCACCTTCACCACAGTCAGGCCGGCCTCCTTCATGTTGTGGGGACAGTGCGCAAAGTTGACAGCCGCGTCCTTGTCCCCAATAGTACAGGTCGGCAACTGTGTCATCCAGGGGCTCCATGATGGTGCCAACAACCATGCATAACACGGCAAGGCGAAAAGAGCAAGGCAAGCATGCAAGTTGGACAAAGGTACAGGAAACATGACACGACAAAACCTGATCAAGTATGGTAGAGTGCGGCCTTGCCACACGTCTGCTTATGATAACGCAAATGCAAGGTCCAAGTTGGATCATGTAATGATGGTGCCATCCAGCACCGCCTAAGACTCACAACAGAGGCATATCTGCAGCCAAACAGTCCTACAGCCTGTCTGGGTAACGTCTCGTTCTGCTGGTAAGCCCCATGCGTGCGTTCGTGCGCACAAAGGCAACCCCACCCATTGTCAGCAAATGAAATTTCCAGGCAGTCCATGCCTCCCTCTTCGCCCCCGAAGCTTCCCATCCCAGTGGCTGTGCATCCCTGCACCCTGCCCCATGCTTCACCTCAAACACTCAATCTGCAGCCGCTGCACCAATGCAGGCCAGGTGCCACGCTTGGTGAAAAGGCAAATCATAAACTGCACGTTGAAATCCACAGGCCGAGGTCGTACTTGGCATGCCCAATGACAGAACATTGACCAGCTGTGCACACAGTTACCAAACTTTGCTGTTGCAGGGCATGCAGCATGCACCCCGTGCGGCCACGCCTGGCATGCTTGCTGTGCAAGCTTGTGCCGAGCCCCAGTAACATCTGATTTGAGCCACATGCCCCTACACTGACCACAGCATTCACAGGCCAGGCTTTACCATTGCCTTGAACCACACTTGGACGGTCACCCCTCACACAACAACGGCAGCCGCGCCCATCGCAGCAGTCTGCTGGCTGTGGCCATCTGTTGCACCTCCCCGCCGTGTGATCTTCACACCTGCTCGCTGCTCATAACTTGATGCACAGCGGCGGCGTACTCTCCATTGCTGGGCCCTCTGTGACGGTGATGTTCACCAAAATGCGGCGCCCCGCCCCGGGAGCGCTCTGCCTTTCAAATGAGCCGGGTCCATCGTGTCCCCCGTCACATTCACACAGGCGCAAAATTGGCTTCCCTTTGCCCCCCCCTCTCAGGGAGCCGAGAACCCCTGTGCCAGCTTGCATGTACTGCCATTGTCTCAATCTACATCCTGCCTGCTGCCTGCTCTTCACAGGCCATCGTAACGCAAAACATTCCTCATCACATCTCTGGCCCCTTGTACTGAGGGTCCGCATGCTTTCCCCTCCTCCTGGGCAGCCGCTCAGCAGCTGCTGGTGCTGGTGCTGCGGCTGTTGCAGGGCCGGTACAGCAGCTGCTGCTGCTGCTGCTGCACAGGCAGGACCTGGTTCCAACAGTGCAGGGCGAAGTTGGGTGCGCATGGCCGGCTGGCTACTGTGGCTGTGGGTTCAGCTGCTGCACCCTCGCCAAGTACCAGGTCCAAGCACATGAAGCGGCTCGCCAGGCTCTGCATGCGGCTGCTGCAGCCTTGCTCCTACCCTCTGACATCTCTAACAGGTCCCGCAGCTTGGTGTTTGGCAGCACCCCTCCCAGCTCCCCGCAGCTTGGGTCATGGCTTAGGCTGGGTGCCGGCATAGGTCCTGTCATGCAGTGCCCATCAGCCCAAGCCCACAACCCCTTGCCTGCCTGTCACTGCCTGCCTGCCTGCCTGCCTGCCTAACACGGCTGGGAGCCTCCAGGATCAGTGCGCATGTTCCTGCACACAAGGAATTGGGGGTTGGAGGGGGTGGTGGTGTACGTGTGCGCATGTGTGGCGGTGTGCGTGTGTGTGTGTTAGGGGGGGGCCAATCGTTTGCAGCTGAGCATCTCGCTCCATGCAGCTAGGCTGCCCAAGGTGCAGGCACACATCACTTCTTGGAAAATGCAGACGTGCCAAGACCGTCTGCCATGTGGCATCCACCATGGCTCCATTCACAAGTACTTGTAAGGCACTAGCTTGCAGCACAACCTACCTGGGGCAGTGGGCGCGACCACGAGCACAGCCCACCCGGTTTTGCAACCACAAACACGTGCAGGCGCTGCAGGCGTGACTGGGCCTCGTCCGCCATGGCTGCCACGATCGTGCGTGATCGGTCCGTGCCCTCTGTCACGCCATCAAGGCGGAAGGACGCGAACGCAGTGTCTGGCACCATGAAGTAAAGGTTGAAGGCATCGGCATCAGGCAGTGCGCGGAGGATGCGCGACAGGTTGCTGCGGTTGATGCTCTTGCGCCAGCTGGCCGTGACCTGCAAGGAGGATGCGTGGCAGGAGGCCAGTGTGGACATAACTCATCAGCAGTACACTGGCACAGGTGGGTGACCTGGGTGTGCGGTATGAGTTTAGTGTGGTTGCAGTGCTGCAGCTGTTGCACCAACACCCCCACCCAGCGCACCTTGAACAGGTCCACGTGTGCCAGCCGGGCAGCAGTGCGGTGCTTGGGCAGCTTGGGCAGCATCACCGCATCAACTTCAGGGAGGTTCCTCCCAGCCGGCCGCAACAGCACACGGCTGGTGCGGCCCGCCTGGCCCCTGCAGCTGGTCGCCAAGTCCTCATCAAAGCTGCGCGTGCTGCACGGGAAGGTCTGCTGCGTGCCGGGCTTGATGCGGATGGTGCGTTGAGTGGTGATGTTGCGCAGCGTGCGACTCACGCCCCGACTCACTGCCTCGACCAGCTGGCGCCCTAGGGAGGCCAATGGGCTGGGGCCAGGATGGCCAGCAGGGGCAACAGCACCACAGCTGAGCGTGGCTGTGCCTTGGGTGCTGCTGCTGGTGCCTGCGCTCCCCTGTGTGCCTCTGCTGGCGCCCACACTGCCTTGCCTGCAAGCTGCATCCCCAGTGGCACTTGATGCGTGGGGCGGCTTTGCCCCAGGGGCAGGCACGGTGCTGCCGGGTGGTGCAAGGAGACCAACTGGGGTGGGCATGCGCCTGATCTGGTAGCGTGTTGGCGTGGTGCACAGGTCGTGGAACGTCAGCACCTCGAACAAGTGGGCACTCACGGCATACGGGTACGGGAGAGCTGACAGACTATCCCACACAAAGCTCAGCACCTGCTTCCCACCACTGCATGCCTTGCTGTGCACATCCAGGGCGGCTTTGAGCGAGGCGAACACGATGCGGGCAGCAGTGAAGTTGCCAGGGTCCAGCACCTCAAGGTGCAGCAGGCGTTGGTTGCGGGGTGACAGCGTGTCGTACTCCACTGCGCACAGCAGCTGCCAATGCAAGGGCAGGGTGGGCGGATCAGACACACATCGATGGTCCATGGCTGCAGCACCCACTGTTGCACTGTGGATCATGGACCCAGAGGAAGGCCCTTAACGCAAGCAGGGTTAGGGTTTAGGATTAAAACCCTAAACCCTAAACTTAACCCTAACCCTTAAAAGCCAGCTCAAACACACATGCAACAGGACACATGGATAACCACCTCACCTGCTTCACGTTGCAGCGGGCGAGCGAGCGGTTGTACGGCTGCATGTCATGGTGCTCCGCGCTCATCATGTCCTGTGTACCTCTGGTGCTTGGCCGCGACAGGACAAGACGCGGGACGCCGCCATAAACCATGTACAGGCGATGAACGTAATCACGCGTGAGCCGTGGGTATTGCGCCTGAGGGAACAACTCCGCCCGCGCTGTATCGATCTCGTCCCAATCCCAGACGGGCATAAACAAGGTGTGGGGTGCGCGCTGCTTGTCATACTCCTGCGGGGCAGCATGCCGTGGACAGAGCCGTGTGAAGGCTGTGCTGTGACTCACAGGCTCTGTATCAGCTCATGTGGTTGCCAGCCACACACACCTTGTACACCTTGCGGACGGGCGAAGACACCACCAAGATGTTCATACCCATGAGCAGCGGTGGGGGCTGCACACCATCACACAGGACCCTGATAGGCAGCCCACCACCAGCCGCAAAGAAGCATGTGTAGATGTGTTTATCCATACTGCCACACATGGCACAGGCACTGGTAGGAGCCCCACCCTGTGAGTGGCATCACATGCCCAACATGCTCAGTGCCAGTCAGGCCCCCTCCTCCTCCCGGGCCCCCCAAAGCACTGTTTGCAAGCACACGCAGGTTTGCAGCTGCCACACTGTGCGACGGTGGGTGCCACATGCATGGGTGCACCGACAGTTGACGTGCACATACCGGGCATGCTACCTACCAAGTCGACCTGTTTTCCAGTTGTTCCTCGAAGCATTTAATGCTGCCTGACAGCACGCGGTTGTTGCAAACATCCAGCAGCAGCCACTGACCCGCTGTTGCCTGGCGGTACAAGATGGCAGGTGGGTGGGCCTGCCGTGCCAGTTGCCGGATGAACCACCACAAGAAGCAGGACGTGCCAATACCAGGCGTGCCAGTCACTGCGTGCACAGCGGGGGGCACATTCGATGCGGCTGCCAGCTCGCTGCTCTCTCGTGCATGTCAATGTGCCGTGAACCACATGAGATGTTGCACATGTTGCACACGGCTGCAGGCCTTGCACTCACACAGGGCCTCGCAGATATGGGTTGCTGGCGCCAGTTGGGCATGCGTGGCACTGGCACCAAAGCCTGCAACCACATTCCCTGACCGCCTCATGAGCACCCGGTACAGCTCAATCCAACACGCCCGCACATAGAACGCACTGGGGGGGCCCTGCATGGCCCGCAGGACTGAGGGAACGCTTGGATCGATATGCAAGGGCATGTCTGGGCAGTGTGCGCCATCATCCAGCCGTAATACGTAGGGCTGCCCAGTAGCGGCTTCACGGGGTTCTGGCGTGTTGATCAAAGCCGTGAGCCATTGAGCCACCATGCCTGCAGTCACGGAGGCATACACGGGCGGCTGTGATTTGATAAGTCAGCCACCAGCGCCACTGCTACCACCACAGCCACCGCTGTGTTGCGTACTAGTCGGATGTGAGCCTGCCGCTGAATAACAAGCTGTGTACCCAACGTGTCGTGCTTGGGTCATGGCAAATTTGGGGCTAGAATACGCATATGGCATGATTTTTATTCATCTACCTTTGATGTGAAGCAAAGGTCCCATGGGAATGTCTTTGACAGACTCACCCCCCCACACACAGTGCCCCCCACACACAGTGCCCCACACACACAGTGCCCCACAGTCACTACACATCCCGCAATGGCCAACGACCACCAGGGGCATTGGTATCTCTGGGAACTGAGTCAAGCCTCAAGGATGCATGGAATCAGCAGAGCCGCAGTGCATGTGCATGCATCAGCCTGGGGGCATGGCACGCTGCGGCATCAGCATGTTGCCTGTGCTGCAGGAATGTCTGGCCGAGACGAGCACCACGCGCACCTGGTGCTGCCTGCAGCGCCATCTCTCTTTGTACGTGTAGCACCTTCAGCTGTTCCTGGGCCGCTCTGAACTTTGCTTCCTCCAGCATCATGTCCAACAGCATCTTGCGAACCGAACCCAACTGCGCGCGGTCTGGGTGGTCCTCAGGAAGCTCTTCTAACCTCGCTATATGGTCCTTGGCTGCCTGAATTGCTTCTTGAACGTTGTCCATCGTGGCACCTGCATTGTGCAGAGATCAGTACTGTAACTGCAGGCATGCCTGATGCTAACCAGTGAGCAACAATTGGAAAGGTTACAGTAGCGACTGATCTGTGTGAAGGCTCACCACACGTGGGATGTATGCAAAGTTTCCTGTCCTGTAACGAGGCAATGAATCAGTAAACCAATCCCCCGGGCGATGGCCCTTTCAAGAGTGGGCAGGCCCAACCTTTGCGCACGACTCACTGACTTGAACCGTTCACTTTTTCAGTTCCAAAAACATTTGATGATTGATGAAGGACGAACGGTCTTCCTATCTCCTCCTCGGCATCCTTGATCTTCTGCTTCAGCTCCGCCAGTTCCACCTCCATGGTGGGCCGGAGGGCCCCGTCCGCCAGGCATGGAGGGCATGCAGTTGGTGGCCATGCAACATGCCATGATTGTGTCTCCAGTCCCCGCCCTGTGAATGAGCAAGTTGCGGAGGTGATAGGGGGCATTTCTACTGTTCCTGGTGCGTTCTTAGGTGCATGCAATACATCTCAGATCACCAGAGCCCTTACTTACCTGCAAACTGGTGAATGGAGTATACCATCTGCCTAGGAGTTATCGATATGTCGGGGTAGTGGGCGAGCAGCTTTAGGGTTTATCTTTGTGCACCCTTCGCTAAAGATATACAATTCCTAGTAGCGGTGAATCAAATCTATTGTGGGGTCATGCCTCATCGGGATTTCAGGTTTTCAAGACCCTCACACACCAGCTAGTGCGTGCTGCAGAACCACGAGGAATAACTGCCGGCCTTACTGCGTGCCCTTCATGTACCCGCTAATTCCATACAAACCCTGACATGCTTCCTATC
>QAXD01000177.1:141251-164981 GCA_004335575.1 Haematococcus sp. NG2
AGACACGCGCAATGTGAGCTGGTCTCACACCCGTGGTCTCCCTCTTCTTCAAGTAAGCCCATGTGGCGTCTCTTACATTACATTACATTAAGTAGCTATCATACCTTGGGTGATGCGACTTGTGGATCTGGTTTGGTATTGAAGATGGTTTAGGAGGGACAAGCTGCTGTTTGGCGTTCAGATGGGTGGCGTTCTCGCAATGGGCAGCTTCAACGTCTTGGAGCTGTTCACCCTTTTACTGGCCGCGACGCACCTACGGATCGCTGATGCCGCACCCCCCAAGAGCGCTTGGAGGAACAGGACGATTTATCAGGTGAGCAAAACGATTGGAAAGCTGTGCACCGCACGTTTTGGGGCCTAAAAAGGGTTCAGCACCAAACTGTCAGTCACAGGCGCAAAGGACGCGCGTGCAGCTCTTGCAACCATGCGGAACGACAGCAGTCGTAAAGCAACATTGTTGCATTGCGCTTGCCCGTACATGCACACTAGTCCTGTACATGGCTCAGATCTGTTGGCATGTGCAAGGTGCACAACATGCAGCAGCTGCACAGCTGCACAGCTGCTCAGCTTGCTTTTGAGCCACTGTGACAATGCATGGTATTGCGTCCATTGCACAGCAGTGCCCATGCATTCACATGACATGCTTGATGCGCAACCCCCCGCGCAGGTGCTCACGGACCGCCTGTGGCCAGCTGCATCAAGTGAACTCAGCAAGTTTCCACGGTGCATCAACTTCAATAAGTATTGTGGGTGGATGCACAGGGTTGCATCTTCCATGCACTGCTGTGAACACCATGCCGTGTAATGATGTGAATGATGTCCATGGTGCACCAATTCAGCATGTACAGGCATGTGCAGGCTCAGGGCTATGTGTCAAGGACGCCTCTCAAGCATGCCATGCCTGCAGCCCCAGCAGGGGCTCGCCACGCGCATCATGCCATGCTGCAAGGTACAACAAAGAACGCCAGAAAGCTTTCGTATGGTGACAGAGACGCATGGCGACGGCGCAACGCGTTGCAGGCGGTGGCACATGGAAGGGCACCACTTACATGCTCGATTACATCGAGTCCTTGGGCTTTGACGCAGTCTGGTTCTCGCCACACATTGAGCAAACTGGAGGCCCCACTTGGGAGTACCCTGATGGCTATCATGGGTACGCGAGTGTGCTTCTCGTCTGGCTTGACGTGTGCAGTTTTGGGTTGCAGCGTGCTGGCATGACACCGCGCATATCCCTTCAGCTTGTTGCAGACACATCACGGTTGAACGATGTTTGACTTCAGCTGCTTACATGCCATGCCATGCTCCTTGGTGGCAGTAGGCTCTCTGCATTTAGCCCATGGATGGCAATTCATCAGTGTTGGTGTGTTGAACACAATGCGGACACCAGCCCACCGCACACCCGTCCATCACTCTTGTATGCCCCCCTGGCTTACACACAACCCCTATCGTTACGTGCAAGCGCAGCTACTGGCCCAAGAACCTGTGGGCCACCAACAGCCGTTTTGGGTCAGAGCAGGAGCTGCGGTTGATGATTGACGGCATGCACAGCAAGGTGTGGGTTAATGCCCTCCAAGCGTTGCATCGAGTGTGGGGCCTTGCGTTTGTCATGGCTTTTCCCCGTTTGATGGCTTTTCCCCGTTTGATGGTATACCCGACTGAAAACTGGTCGTGTGCCCCATGCAAGCAGCTGTACCGCAGTCACATCTGATGGTTCAACCAGTCTCAGGTTCTACCTCATCCCATGATGAGCGCACTCTCCTGCCAGCGCAAAGTAGTCGACTTACGCACTGCCTCCTGTTCACGTCCAGGGCATGTATGCCATGCTGGACATTGTCCCAAACCACTCTGGCTTTGGCCCAACAAGTGACATCGCTCGGTTCAACGACAGCCAGTATTACCATGACTGCTCTCGTAAGTGCAGCTGAGGAACGCGTTGTGTAGGAATGTTCTGTGTGTCTCATGCCATGCACAGCTGACGTTGCACTGCCAGGAAGCCTTTGCAAACCCAGCATCTAGGCTTTCGGTGTCGACTGCACACCTGGTGTTGTTCCTGCTGTCAGCTCGTAACAGCTCCTCAGCATCAACTCCTCACCCATGCTGTGCTGTGCTGCTCCCATGCTGCACGCAGCGTGCCAGCCAGGCTGTGCGTACAGCAACGCCAACCTGCAGCAAGTGGAACACTGCCGCCTGTCCAACCTGCCTGACCTGGCGCAGCAGAACGCGTATGTGAACCAGACCCTGCTGGACTGGGCCAATGAAACGTGAGTGGTGAGGGGGAGCCGCACTGGCCTGAAGTAGCAGTGCCCGCAGCCGCATCACGGGGGTACTTGGTGGTGATGCATCTGTTGCAAGAGTTCATCCATTCAGCACTGACGGACTTGTCTAGAGGCCATGTGTCACACAGCATCACTGGCATGCACCGGTACAATGCCTGTGCTGCACCCCCATGACTTGACCTGTGTGTTCTTGGCTTGCTTGCTTGCGCTGCACTCTGCTAACTCTATTCAGCTATTGCATTGGCATGTGTGTTCTGGGCTTGTGTGCTGTTGCAGGTGGGTGAAGTGGGAGATCGATGCCTACCGTGTGGACGCTGCACGCCACATCTTCAAGGACTGGATGCAGTACCTGACCCAGACGGTGCCGATCTTCACGATTGGCGAGGTGTGGTGGTGTGAGAGCTGGTTACAAATTAGGCTCACTATGGGGCAGTGTTCTAGCATGCAGCACCTTGCTTCAGATGGATCCGGCGTGTTGGTTGTCAATACCCTATACAACACACTTATTAACCTGAAGCATTGTGCTGCATGAGTGTGGCTGTGCACTGGGGTGGTGTGCACTGGGGTTGTGTGACTCTTGCACTGCATCATGACTGTGCCGACCAAGTGACTGACTGACTGACTGACTGATGGGATGACTAAGAGATCGATGGGTTGACCTTGCTGACTCGCTGCATGCAGTTTGCAACAACACTACCTGTCATCACAGACTTCCTGGTAGATGGTGCACTCGACTCCTCCCTCAACTTCCCCCTGCAAAGTGAGTGTGCGTGGACGGGGAGGAGGGCCAGCGTATGCTCATACGAGATGTCGTGCCCTTACGAAATGGAGGAAACGCGAAGCATGGGGGGGCCTGGGGTTTGGGGGCGGACCTTTTGTGGTCTGTGTAAATCTCGTGAAGAGGCCCATGGCAAGGACACCCGTGCAACCCTGCAATGAATGTGTGTCACCATACGCAACCATGCCTGAGCCAATTTCCTGCTATGCTGCTGTGAGTCATGCAGGCGTCATGCGCAGCGTGTTCATGAACAAAGCTGACATGACGGCGCTGCCACAAGGCCTGGCAACGGTGCGTGATTTGGGGCACCTGTACATTGGGGATGGATGCAGCGACTGCTCCGATGAGGCAAAAATAGGTATCAGGGTTCTGCCACAGGTCCAAGGGCTTTTATTGCTGGAGGAAAGCCATCAGTGCATGCCATGGGCAACGTGAGTTTCTAAGTATGCCTTGGGCCATGTGTGTCTTTGCAGATCAAGGCAGCCCTTGGTGACAAGGTCCAGTGAGTGGCTGATCAACCTAAGCACGGCAGCATCTGGGTGCACATTGTGGTCTGTTAAGCGCTGCCTTGCACCAGCCCACTGCCGTTGCTTAGCTAATGCCGCACCCGCCCTGTCCCTTGGTTCTGCCTTTCCAGTGATCTGGGGAACTTCCTTGAGAATCACGATGAGGCCCGGTTCCTGTGTGAGGACAATGATCCACGGTTGTATCAGTAAGTACATTCTGCTTGGCTTCCCGCTGTGCCACCTGCAGTATTGTCTGTAGAACTGCATGTTGTACTGCTGGCTGTATTGCCTGCAGCACTGCTACTTGTACTGACTGCTTTGATGCCCGCAAAGACCTTACAGGTGCACAAGGCTCATGCTGCTACAGCGGGTCAAGCTCCTTTGTTAGTGCAGCAGTAGAATTAGGGAATAAGAGAGACTTGAATCGCATGCTTCCATGCGGCCACAGCAGGCACATAGCGGTGCTGCCGGGGTATGCGCCACCCCAACTCTGTGTGCATGCTGCTGAAGAAACATGGCGTGTGCATGCACTGTGCTCCACAGGAATGCGCACGCGTTCCTACTCTTCACGGAAGGCATCCCCATTGTGTACTACGTGAGTTGTGAGACAGGACAGTGTGTGGCCTGCCATGCAGTGCCCGTGACACATGCCTTGGAACAGTGGCACCTGGTGCGCATGACGCGACATAATTAAGCGCGTGATGGACGTTTCCATGCGGCATGCATGCGCGCCGGCTGCAGGGCGCGGAGCAGGCCATGCGGGGGCAGCGCGACCCGCTGTGGTCACACAAGGCGGGCGGCACCAGGAACCCTGTGGCCAGGAACTCCGAGATGTTCTGGTTCCTGTCGACACTTGTGCCGTGAGTGGGATCGAGGTATTGGTGAGCCAAGGGCGGTATCATAGGTGCGGGCAAGAGGGGCGAGATGTCCGGAGCGTGGATTGAGCATGGGTTGCTGCGTGGATTCTGGATTTTCATGGGCTGCATGAGGTTGGCAGGTTCGTTGCTGGATGGTGGACACTTTGTGTGAAACAGGGCTCTTGTTGGGAGTGGTGAGACATGCGCTGCAGTCTCAGGGATGCTGGCGTGATGGTCGATTAATGTTGGTGTTGATGTTGATGTTGGTGTGATGGTCGATCAGGTATGTTGCGCGCATGGTTGCATGCCGTTGCAAGGTGTGTATTGCCATGGTCTACCGCCCTGTGTTGTACTGCTGCAGGGAGCGCAAGCGGTACAGCGTGTGGCAGTACCAAGCACGCCCTCTGACGCTCACAGCTGACCCCTCGATCATGTCGAACCCCGAGGCCAAGTACTATGGTGGGTCGCATGACACAGGGCTGCATGTGGGGAACGGCATCAAGGGAAGGCTGACCAAACTCCAGATGCCCCCACCAGGTTGCTTATTCAGGCCTTTGGGTTGCCTGTAAAGGCAACCCTAAGGTTAGGGTTCAAGGCTGCGAGCCATGCCAGCCTTGCGGCTCATCACCCTTGTACAGGTGCATTGTCGTGCCTGCCCTTGCCTTTCATGTGGAGACAATACTTACTTGCGCGCACATGCAGCCTTCCAGCGAGGACCCGTGATTACTGTGGTCAACAACTGGGCGGTGTGTGGCTGGGTATCCATTCTTGCCATGTCTGTCTCACAAGAACAGCTTGATGTGACACTGCTTGGCATGCAGCTGCTGTCGGCTCAAGAGCGCACGGCATGCCACACAGTCCGCTTAAGCATTTTGCGCATACATCACAGAACACCAGCAACTGCGGATGCATGCGGGTGGCTTGCAAGAGGCGCTCGTGGACGTCTGCACCTGCTCATTGCCCAACTCACACATTGTGCCCCTGTGTACTGCTTGCTTGCAGTACAAAGAGGGCCCACCTGCTGGACTGTGGCTTAACATTAGCGGCATTGACATGGCTGAGCTCACCGGCTCTGATGCTGGAGCCAATGCCAGCTTTGCCATGACTTCACTGCCGGTGAGGCCATGATCGATGGGCTGTCATTCACAGGCCAGGCATCTGGATTTCCCTTGCAGGTGGCGTGCACATCAGCTCCTTGGAATTGGCACAAACAGCAACCACTTCAGTACTGAACTACTGATGAGCGCAAGTCTTCTTGACGGCACTGTGGAGGCCGTGTGGTGCTTGGGCGTGAGCGCACCTGCTTGACTTGGAGCTTTGTGGGGGAAAATGAACTATAAAGTGATTCTCCTGGGAAAGCTTGCCCAACTCATGCGAAGTTATTCTTGCCTGTCGCGTGTGCCTCGCAGCACGTGTCTGATACGATCAACGTGATGCCTGGGGGCTGGGTGTACCTCAAGACAGACAGTGGCAGGTGGCCCCAGGTGTGTCCACCCCTGCTTTTGCAAGTACTGCACCCACTGAGCCTGTGCTTTCCACTGTTGTGTGATGAGCCCCACGACACCTCAGCCCCTTGAAGGCCTGAACCGAGGCTGAACAGGGAATTCATGGCCCGAACATTCTCAGCTCACCTATGTAGCTTGCGCCTACCTGTTCTCTACCACTGCTGTGGTACGAGCCCCTGCCTCAGGCATGGTGATGCAGCTGCCACTGCAGCAACTCTTTAGGCTGGTGTTCTAGCGCATCTGCACCCCACGACATGCTTCCTGCCCGAACAACACATCCACGACTCCACGACCACTCCTCAATTTGGCCAGCATGCACAATGCACTATGGTTGGCGCTGTCTCTTGGCTGCAGGTGCTGGTCCCATACAGCGCGGACTACACCACCAAGAGCTTCAAGAGCTTCATCAAGCTGCCCATGCCAACACAGGTGGGGTGGCAGTAGGCCAGGAGGGCTGTGCTTGTGGTTATTATAATGCGTGCAAGTCAGGTTGTATTGCCATCCGCACTGCACATGCTAGTGGCAGCCGGGGCCTTCTGTCTCGCGATTGACAGCCATGGCAGGTGCTCGGCTGTGAGCGGCTGTCAAAGCACCAAGAACCATGACATACTGCTCCACTACTTTTTGATGCCTGTCGCTGCGCTATGGCATCCATGCGTGCACCGTCCTGAGGACGAGTGATGGCTGCACTTTTGTACTTCTTTGATGTACTTCTTTGATTGTACTTCCTTCTCTGCATGTTGTGCTTGGGCTGTGCAGGGCTTGGGGTCTGACGGCCGGGTGCTGGTGTCATTCTGGTCCATCTCTGCTGCCCTCGCCTTGCTGATGTGGCTCAGCATGCTTGGCCGGGACGCGGGCCTTGTGGATGTGATGGACTCGCTGCCCATCAGTGTGCAGAAGTGTGCGTTGTCTCTCATCTGGTGGGTGCCCGCCCTTGTGCCTCCCCTTCCTGTGCCAGCGGTTGGTATGTTCAGAATGATGCGGCTTGTGGTGCTGGCGCCCTACACTGCTGCCCAGCACCAGTGTAACTTCATGGCGCTGATTCTGTGATCACTGCACTGCTGTCCCTGTATGCTGGACTGCCATCAGCATAAGCCGGTACGTCAGGCGAGTACTGTCACGTTGCAATGCTCGCCTAACTGCGCTCTGCGACCACCGTTTGTGCTACATAGCTGTGGCAACCTGAGGGCTCAGCTGTTGAAGGAAGCGCCACCTGTCTACTCCAAGGAGAAGGACGAGGCTGGTGGCCCACCCAACAAGCCAGAAGACGACAAGAAGGAGGGAAACGGCCATGCCGAGACCGTAGCTCCGACTGCAGTTGTGATTGACATCAAGCCTGATATGCACAGCACAGCCGCAGCAGCAGAAGCAGCGGTGGGCACTGCACCTGCACCTGGGCATGCAGAGAACGGGGCAGATGGTGCCACCACGACACCTGGGCACAAGAAGAAGAAGTCGTTGTTCGAGGATGCAGCAGGCGTGGCGCAGGCGATCGCCGACAGTGGTGTTGCAGCAAGCCCTCTGCCAAAAACAGCATCGCACGCTGCCATGCTGCACGGCCACCAGAGCGCCCCCACGCACATGCCGGTCGGCTACACCCGCCGCTTCGCCAACAGCGCATATGACCCCTTGGGGCAGCTGACCTCGGTCACCTCCACCCGCTATTCAGACAAGACGGGCCGGCTGCAGAGTATGCGGTCCCGCCGCGAGATTGTGGCTCCCGCATGGTTCGCAGAGCTGCGGGCGCTGCAGGTGCGCAGGCTGCATGCATCCTATTCGTGGCCCTTGCTTTGCGCCAACAAAGCACGCTGGCACACACCTGAACGAGCCTGAACACACCAAAGTGCATCTAGCCACACCTCCCCACACCACTGCGCATATGAAAACTCCAGAACCATGGCCATAACAGTGGTGGGCGCTGAAGCTGGTGGTATGCTTGTCTGTGGCGGACTGGAAATGCTGCGATGGCGTGGTTACAAGCCAGGTTCAAAGAAGCTGTTCTCCTGTCGTCGTCCACATCACCAGGCATGCCTGGCCCCATCCATCTCTGGTTGTTCAATTCGCTCATGTCTGATGTCCCCTGGCCCGTTCAACCCTGCGTTCCTGCAGGCGGCCCAGGACATGATACAGCCACAGCAGCCTCATGGCTCCCTCCGCTCATCTATATTGGAAGGGCAAGAATCCAATGACTGGGCTGCACAGGCTGACCGCGTGGCACTCCAGAGTACGTATGCCCACGCATCAAGGCCTTATGGCATGGCGCTGTGCACTGGAATCAAAGTGTGCATGCTGCTGCTGTTCTGTGGCTACGCTGCACATTTTTAAACAATTCTGCATGAGATGTGATTTCTGGGCTCTTCACAAAACCATGCTTGAGTGCATGTAGGTGTGTGTTGCCGCTGTCAAACAAAGACTGTGCAGGCGTTGCAGAGCATCCAGGTGTCGATCTTCCTGCTCTGAAGCCTGGTAGTTGCATTCAATCCCCGTGGGTGCCCATCTGTTTGTTGCCTGCAGCTATCGCCACTGTCCGTCGGGACCAGGAGATCCCAGCACTGCCATCTGTGGCGGCCACAGCAGCGGTCGTGGACAACACCGCTGCCCATGTGGTGCAGGACCAGGCGGGGCACCTCGCAGCGCTCGCTGCACCCATCCCTGTGGCTGCGCATCTGATGGAAGCAGCCAAGACGGACGTGCCACCCCCACCTGCCTCCCCTTTGCAGCCATCTCCTGCTGCGATCACAGCCACGATGACAGCCGGGCGCATGACACTGACGCGGCTGCCAGCAGTGTTGCCAGGCGCAGGCGCGCTGCATCCTGACTTCATCCTGCACGTGGCCATGGTGCGGGGTGCAGTTGCAGTCACGCACCCCTTATGTGCCTTTGCTACCTGGAAGCCGTTGGCTCATGATGTAGTATGTTTGTTTTAAATATATCACTCTCAAAGTGTTTAGTGCGCTGCCGTCGTACAGCGTCACATCCTGCCCTGCGCCATTCCAGCCTGTCCAGTCTTCCGTTCATAACACAACCCCTTGTTCCCTCCTGGTTCTCTCCACTGCCCATACCATGCAGACCAAGCCCTCTCACTCATCTGCTGCCGCCCTCACTCATACCACCACGCCCGCTCCCTCCACGCTTTCCACAGGAGTATTCCATCCCACATGTACCCGGCACCGACTCCTGCTTCATGTATGGTGGGCTGGGCAAGGTGGTGGACCTATTCCTGAGGTCATGGCCCGCTCCTCTTGGCCTGTGCTGCCCGCTGTACAAGGACGCATATGAGAACGACAAGAAAGACCCGGCACCAAAGTACGTGCACTGCTCATTGCAGCTGCTGGGGGTGCTAGTCCAGTGGGGTTGCAGCTCAGCTCGATTGGTCCAGGGCAGGGTGTATGAGGAATAAGGGATGCAAGCAGCGGGCTGTGAGGGCGGAGGTGATGAGCTTTGCCTGATGCAGGGGCCTCGCATCCACCGCATCTCATCAGGGGGCATCCTGTGGGGACATGTGGCACCTCAACAGCTGCCCTGCCTCAACCCCGGGCCGCGAAAGTTTAGGGGTTAGGGTTTTAGGGGACAGGGGTCAGGGGTTGGGTTTAGGGTTTAGAGAAATCTGTTTCGTGTGGCTTGTGTGCTGGCCCTGCTCCACAGGTGGCTGAAGGGGCAGGAGCCGGTGATGGTGTTCACAGTGGTGGTTAACCGCCGCCACGTGCTGGTGGAGCTGTTTGTGGACGTGGATAAGAGTGAAGGCCGGGACATCACGTACTTTTTCATCCAGGTGTGTGACCATGTGACTTGAGTCCATGGAATGGTGTGATCACACGACGTATGTGCCTCGCATGCGGCTGGCAGAGCTCTGCAATTCAATTACGGGCTTGTCTGTCAAGGGCCATTTTTGCATTGGGGCCAACTGAACCAGGGCGTTGCACTGTGCCAGAACCTGTCCTGCCTTAAACCTGTACTGCAGCGGTGTGGATCGGTGCCAGTGCTGGCGAGAGCAACAGTGCTAATACCAGCACCGATAGTGTATGACCTGCACTGTTCTGCTCTGTACGGAGAGGTTGCGGCTCCCACACCAGAGGCGTGCTAGAACCAGCCATGCCTCCTGATTCCTTCCCCTGGCTGGTGCTGTATCGCTCTCAGGCTGACATCTTCAGGCACCGGGTGCGTGGGACCATCTACAGCTTCGAGGAGGAGGAAGAGATGCTGACGTGGATGAGTGTGTTCAACCAGTCCATCTCGGTGGTCATCCACTCGTTCGGCGTGCAGCGCGTGCAGATGCACGACTGGCATGGCACGATGGCGCTCATGTACCTGCCCCATGAGGTGGGGTCCCCTTGTGCCTCGCACGATGCAGGGGCATGCATGCTGTGCAGCGAGATGCACTGCCTGGGTCCTCCTGCCTGTTGTGTAGCGGCGCCATCTCTGTTCCTGCCAGTGGCCAAGTTGCTTTGTTCAGGGCCCTGAATGCCAGTCCTGCAGCAGGGGCTTCACAGCCTTCGCTCGGGTAGCTGAGGCTGCCGAGGCTGTGGGCTGGCCCTTACCTTCTTCATATTATGATGTTTAATTACATGCATATACTTGATTGCTTGTATACTCCTCGTGCAGGAGCGTCCCGAGGTGCTGCTGGTGGCTCACAACGCCCACTACAACGGCACCTTCCCCATGCCCAACAAGGAGCGGCGCCGCTACCTGTACAAGTGAGTCGCACCCATGCTGGATACTTCATGCCATGCGTGGTGTGATGAAGAGCTTGTCAGACGGAGCTTCTCAGTACTCAAATGTCAGAGTCTTGTGTGCCATCACAGCCTGGCTACAGGAACAACCCCAGCGCTCAGTACGCTGCCAGCACATGGGTGTTACACCACTGACAATTTCCTTCCAACACACATTTCCCGGCACACTTATTCTCCTCCTCAACCCTGCGCACGCAGCATGTGTGATCTGGACGCGTCAACCGTCTCACAATCCATGGAGCACAAGGGCTCCTTTGACCTGCTGCATGGCGCACTGAGATACCTGAAAGAGAACCAAGGTGGAGTGGGCTGTGTGGCGGTGTCACCGCGCTACGCCATCCAGGTGCACTGGGTCAAGGGTCCTGGGTGTAGAGCTCAGGATCTATGGTTTAGGGATCAGGGTTTAGGGCTCAGGATCTAGTATTCAGGGTCCTGGGTTTAGGGCTCAGGATCCGGGGTTAAGGGATCAAGGTTTAGGGTTCAGGTTGTACCATCCAGGTGCGCTGCAAGATAGTGCTGCAGCGAGGAGGCACAAACGTGGACCATATGCTGGCTGCATGTGGCGGTGTTGTGCAATGTTGATCAGTTGTGCCTTGTATCCCATCCGTGCTCGTCATTTGCAGCTGCTACTCAAACAGGCGCCTGTTTCCTGCACCCCCAGTGTTGAGTGCACTGTGTTGCATGCCAGACTACGTCCCAATTTTCGGCAACTTTCTCTTGAATGTTTCCGTGTGGGTGCCAAGCCTCTTCACTGAAACCTGTGTGGCATGGGCTGCAGATCATGGACAAGCTGAGCGTCTTCTGGCAGCTCAAGCGCGGTCAAGTGGATGGCATCATGAACGCGCTGCCCCTCACCAACTGCCTGGCAGCTGACGTGGAGAGCAAGAAGCTGACATTGGAGGTGAGGCTGGGTGGAAAGGAAGTGCGGGGCTCATGTATTATTACAAACCATAGGCCAGGACACGATCACGACAATCAAAGTGCAGGGCGCATGTCGCCTACTGCGCAGCCTGCCCAGCCATGCGAACAAAGACAAAGAGGCAGCACTACGTCTCAATGCTGATAGCAGCGGCTGGGTGTGCAGTCTGGGTGCCCATTGGGTGCACGCTGTGCTATGTACTGCCTGGCCCCGTACTGCTTGTACCGCCATGTACCGCCACGCACCATCCCACCTGCTTGCGCGCATGGCACAATGGTGGCTGGTCCACAGGAGGCGGCCGCGCACAAGGCGGAGGCCAAGGCCAAGTTCCAGCAGCAGTTTGGGCTGACTGTGGGGCCCGAGTTCGACCTGGTGGTGTTCCTGGGGCGCATGACGCACCAAAAGGGGTGTGACGTCATCGCACGGGCGGCGGCCGACTTCCTGCGCAAGGCGCCCAACGTAAGGCCCGTGTGCTGTGCTGTGTGTGCTGTGTGTGCTGTGCTATGCGTGCTGTGCTGTGTGTGCTGTGCTGTGCTGTGTGCGCTGCGCATGATTCGACCCAGTGGGCGGCTGCCAGCAGCACACCAGTTGTATTCCACATAGTGTGCATGCGTGTGGTAGCCATCCGTATCCCAAGAAGGTCATTCCCTGATGTCTGATGGTCTGACGTGCGCCCATCTCACGAGCCATTGTCATGAGGGTTCAGGGTTTAGGGTTCAAAGGATCTAAACCCTAAACCCTAAATCCTAAACCCTATGACAGACAACCCTATACCCTGAACCCTAAGCCCCTATATTTTATGACAGACAAGCTTATGCAGCGCTGCTGCTGCCGTTGCCGATGACATGCGCCCTGCATGCAGTGCCAGCTGGTCATGGTGGGCCCTGTGGGCGACATCATGGGCGCTGAGGCGCAACAGACACTGGTGGAGGTGGCGCAGGGGTACCCTGGGCGTGTGGTGGGTCGCGCTTCGTTCTCTTCCCTTTTCCTCACTCACTTCCTTGCTCCCTCACTCATAAACCCCTCGCCCTTGCTGCTCATGCCTCTTGTGGCCTAGCTGGATCTGGGCCAAGACTGCTCTTGTCCGCAGTGCCTGCTGTGTTGCGTGCAGCAGTGCAGCAGGGCAAACGATGCGGCAGGGTGCCGTACTGCTTCAACGTTGTACTGCTGTACTGCCCCCATCGTGCTGCAGTACGCACCCCCGGGGAAGTACTTCAGCGGTGCAGAAAAGGAGCTGCTGCTGGCAGCTGCTGACTTCTGCCTCGTGCCGTCCCGCTTCGAGCCCTGTGGTCTGGTGGACATTGAGTTTGGGTGGAACGGCGCAATCATGATCGGCCATGACACGGGCGGCCTGGGGAAGATGCCCGGCGTGGTGAGTGCAGGGGACTGACTGATGCTCGCTAACAACCTGCAGAAACCCTCATCAGGTGCTAACTCTTCAAACCCTTCCAGCTGGGGCCTCTGCACCCAGGGAGGGTTTCTTGAGGCTTCAGGCACGCCATCCGGCATGGGTCACCATGGTTCGCCACTCACCATGGTCCATCACCTCACACTATCTGGTGCAGCATCACTCTCATCTTGGTGGTGGTCAGTTTGTTAGCTGGTGGTTAGATGGTGGTCAGGACCCTGGTCTTGCATGTGATATATCAGGCACCATGGTCAGGACGTACTGGTGCGCACACTCCTTGCGTGACCTCGCTCCGTCATCGGGGCCTTGATCCAGCTGACTGACTGATCCAGGATGTGGATCAGCCTCTTCCATGGCTGCGGCCCCCTGTGCCCCTGTGCCAAAGGCTCTCTTGTTATGGTACATACCTGTGCAGTACTTCACAGTGGACACAAGTGCCGTGGGCCACCTTGCAGCCAAGCTGGCGAGTGCTGTCGTCAAGGTGGGTGCAGAGGGCACAAGGCCTCCGTGCTGGTTGCTGGACTGTTGCTCTGCTGGCTGGCGCATTGTTCGGCATCCCCTTCAGCTTTATAGAAATGCGTCCTTATCATCCACTGTTCTGTTACCCTCCACTCCTACTCTCGTCCTCCACTCTTACTCTCATCCCATGTGCTTCCCCAGCCATCCTGCACACATCCCCATCCCCAATGTGTTGTTGCCCTCCACTCTGCAGGCCGTGAGCCTGAGCAGGGAGGAGAAGCAGCGGCTGTTTGCAGACGCCCTGTCACGGAGGTTTGAAGTGAAAGAGATGATGGACAAGTGAGTACAGGGTATCATGACCAAGCTGTTGATTTGGTTTCGTTTTATGTATTAATGGTAGGTACTTAGATTGCTCAAGGAGCGAGGTTAGCAGCTTTGTTGCATGCTTGAAGCTTATGTCCGCTTGCACGACAGCTCCACGGCTTCCAACATATGCATAAGTGGCTGATATATACTAGGAGGAGGAAGTATGTAGTTTGTTGCTCCTGCTGGGCCTCAGCTGGGCTGCCAGAGCGGCTCAGGTTCAACACAGCGGCTGACCATCACAAGGCCACAGGGCCAGCTGCTAAAGGCAGGCCTCTTGATTGGCCGTGAGCAACAGTGGGGACAGGGCTGAGCGCCTGAACCTGTGCGCCCTCCTGCTGCATCATCCCTGTACGCGCGCCTCCTAGGTTCACTCGTTTTCATAGTATCCTGCCCGGTGCAGGTACGCGGACGTGTGGGCGCGCATCGGCGCCGCACGCGAGCAGGCGCGTCGCGAGGAAGAGGCGGAGGCGGCGGCGGCGCACAAGGGCTCCGCGCTCTTTGCCCAGATCTGGCGGCGGCAGAACCTGCAGGACGTGGCCACGCAGCGCGAGGCGCAGAAGCTGGACAAGGGGCGGCCGATGCGGCTGGTGAGGGTCCGGTCGGGCGCCACAGCGTACAAGGGCCCATCCATTATCATAAGTTTAAAACCTAAAACCTAAACCCTAAACCCTCACCCTAAAACCTAAAACCTAAACCCTAAACCCTCACCCTAAACCCTAAACCCTAAACCCTAAGGCTCATGGATGTGGACTTCCCTCTAACGTGTGGTGGAGGTGCAGCTTGTCATGCTAACCCCTGTGGATCCTGTGAATCCTGCTTGGCCGTGGTGAGCCTGTTGTTGAGCCTGACAATGCTGCAGCAATGAACATCACGAGGACGATCATGTGGACTGTGTTGGCTTTTCATGTGGACTCTGTTGGCCTTTGTTGATCGTGTGATCCTGCCGATCCTGTGTGGCTGTGTTGGATTGTGTGGACGCTGCCCCTGTGCTCCTGCAGGTGCAGTGGCTGCTGGATAAGGAGGTTGGCCGGCAGCAGGTGTCCTCCTACCTGCTGCTCATCCTGCAGTCCTTCTGCAAGCTGCCCAGTGAGTGTGCCTCCTGCAGCAGTCCTGCACGAACTAAGACAGCAGTCAAATCCTGCACGACCTGCAGTACTGTGTATCTATCGTCATCACTTCTGAGACAAGGGTTCTGAGGCAAGGGCAGGCGCTTTGTAGCAATGCACACTTTGGGGCGTGTGTGGGTGACCTGTTGCAGCAGTTCAGGCCCGGTTTCGTCGTGTGATGGTGTTGTTTGTAACAGTGCCTTGTAGCTGTACTTTCCCGGCACCTGCACAGCCTATCACAGTGCCAGTTCTTTGCTTCCATCTGGTTGCACCTTACACAGACCTCATGACCACTGGGTTCTACCTCTACACATATGTGGGATACAACTCCATCACAAGCTGCGAGGATGTGTGGGACATCTCATACAAGTGAGGGAGCATCAGGCTTGGCCCCTGTTTGTGTTGCTTCCGGCACCCGTGCATTGCTGGCGCTGTTGTGTGCTGTTGGCAGCGCCACGCAGTGGTATATGTCATGCCCCACTGGCTCCTAAAGCTGGTACTCATGGCAATAATTGTATGATACCGGCCTCAGGCCATGAACGTGCGGTGTCGTTCCCACTTACGTGTGACGTCACACCTCACTTTTGTCCTTGGCGCATCACGGGTGTGGTCGTGCCACAGGGCCTGGCCGGACGTGATGAACTCCCTAGGCTTCCGTGTGCTGCTCACCTACTCCCTGTACACCATCTTCACCCCGCTGTGGACCATCGTAGCCATGCGCATGCGCGCCCACCTCTACGTCTACATGACCGTGGTGCTCATCTTCCTGTCTGCGGTGTTTGCCCACGCGGCCATGTACTGGACCATCCTGCTGAACTTCTGTGAGTGCCGCGTGGCTGCACTGCTCATGTAGGGTCGTGCGCTATTGCTGCTGCTGTGTTAGCTGGTCATGAGATGTACTTACGCTCAAAAGATGTTGGTACGATCAAACCCTCCTGGCCTCCACACTGTGCTCACTCTGGTGGTGTTTGTGGGGCTCTGCAGCCAGCTGTGGCTTCCTTTGGCCCGTGATGAACCCATTGTTATCATAAGCTCTCATGCTGCCTTTATCACACCCTGTGAACATGAAACACACCTGCGCTGCGTGCGTGCATGCAGCCATCTTCTTCACCTCTGCGGCCGCTGGAGTGGTGCGTGCTGTGCAGACAGTTCCTCAGTTGGGCGCAGAACCTGTGTGCCTGGCTCCGCCCTGCACCACGTCTTTCCCCAGCTGCCACTGTCTCGGGCTTGGCACAGCACTGTCGCACCCATGGGCTGTTGTTCCAGAAAGGCCTGGCACGACTTTATTGCTGGCAGATCAGGCAGATCCTGGGTGGCAGGCATGGGTGTGTGCGCTCCCGGTTTAGCTCAATGCTCAGAGCAAAACGCAGCAGGATTGTTGTGGAAGTTGGGATGGTACTTGGGTGCTGCGCGCAGGGTGTGCCCCTCATGTCCCTCAACTTCATGGGCGAGAACAAGGAGGTGGCGGAGGTGGGGCTCAAGTACATGACTGTGACCGAGGTGTCGTACGCTTTCTTCCTGTTCGCCTCCTTCCTGCTGGCTGCCGTCTCGCGCACCAACATGCCGTTCATGATCGTCAACGGTGCGTGCCCGCTTGCGATCACCATGCCTGCATGTGCGTGCGCGTGTGTATTCGTCCGCCTTGAGTATGTCGTCGTGTTGTGGAAGTGTTCAATGAGTAGTGAGGAGTGCTAGCTGACGCGCGTGTTTGGGTACACTGGCTGTGCCACCTCGTATGGTTATAGCAACCCTGATGGGGATGGGCCTCTCCCTTGCCACACTCCTGTGTGCAGGTTTCAGCGTACTTGGTGCGTCATTGTGCCTGGCTTGGTTCAGCGCGCCTCGCACCCTCCACCCAGCGTACCACCAGTACCACCTGGTGTTCAGGAACCAGTGGCACATGCTCATGAAGCTGCGCTCCTTCTGGCTCACCATGCTGGTCATGGTGGCTGAGAATGTGGCGCTCACTCTGCTGGCGTACTCGCTGCTGCTGCGATGGGAGGTGGGTGTGGCTGTGCGTGCGAGCCAAGGATAGTTTTGAATCCTTGGGAGGTCGTGCTGGTTGGGCTGGCTGGGCTGGGTGAAGGGGATCGGCTGTAGCTGGGTTGCCGTTGTCCTTGTATGACCACGCCACCGCCATCCATCGCCATCTGCCATCGCCATGGTTTGGTTGCCTCGCACCCACCCTCATTGCCTGCTTCTGCTGGCCTGCACACCACACACTGGCAGTACACTGCTGTGATTGTACCGTGTGTTCCCATGCACCATGCGCTGGGCCTGCTGCGCCCAGGTGGTGGAGTTCCTGCAAGTGGGTGCGGTCATCGCGGCAGCCCAGACGCTGTCCCTGGTCACCGTGTGGAGCCTGCTGCGCGCGCGCTTCATGCAGCTGTACACGCAGCGCTCCATCCTGTACTTGGCCATGCTGCCTGGCTTCGCGGTGGCCAAGCTGCTGGCCGTGCAGTACGCAGACAGGTGGTGGATGGTGGCGCTGACCTGTGCGCTGGTGGAGTATGCGTATGGCTGCCGCTTCCAGTTGGTGGGCGTCCTGGCATTCCAGACGCTGCCATCGCGCGAGCTGGTGGCCATCTGGTGGGTGCACGGTCTGGTGTGTGGTTCAGGGGGATTGTGGAAGGTGCAGGGTTGAGGGGCGCGGTTGAGGGCGGCTCAGGGTTTGAGGTCAGACATGGGTGAGGCGTGGCCTTTGGTGACTAACCCTGGGCCCTTGTTGTTTGGTGTGCTGTTGTTAGAACGACCCAGTGATTGAACCCAGTAGTTGGTTGTGGCATAACGCATGCCTGGGGTTTGGAAGCGTGCCATGGCTGGGGTTCCATACGTTGACGGCATGTAGGGGAGCCCCAACAGGCGGCACATCTTCAAAGCACCTACCTGTGGTGCACAACAAGCAATAGGAACAGCAGTTGTTCATGCACCAGCGACCTGCTCTCCCACTTGCATGTTAGCCTGTCCCATGATGGTGGGGAAACAGTGCTGCCGGCTGGCCCCGCCGGGCCACCCCCTTGCCGTGATGCACGCTGCGGCCCTTGGCCACGTGCTTTGCCTATCTGTCTGTCTGTCTGTCTGTCTGTCTGTCTGTCTGTCTGTCTTACTGCCTCCATGTGTCCATGTTTCTGCCTGACTGCAGCCTGCCTGCTTCCCTTGCCTGACAGTCTGTTGGTACACCCGGCTCTGCTGCACGCAGGCAGCTGTTGACCATCCTCATTGGCACCATCGTGCCCTTTGTGGTCCTCATCGCGGGCTACACCAGCCAGGTGAACTACTCCAACAACCGCAATCTCACCATCGGCGTTGGAGCTGCAGAAGCGCTGCGCCTTGTGGCCATGCTGCTGCTGTCACGTGTACACCCTGCGGAGAACCTGGCTACGCTGTGAAGCACTGGAGCGGACCGAAATGTGCAAATGCTAGATGAATTCCTTTCCGGTGGTGCTTCAAATGGTGTATTCGTTGGTTGTGTCTGGTTGGGTGCAACAATGAAACCCCATAAGTGAGAGTACTGACAGACTGTACCTGCGGCTGCGGGTGGTTGCCTACTAGGTAGTACCTTCAGCTGCAGCGATACTGCTAGCACTGCCGTGCTGTATGTATGCTTTGTGCAGTCAGCAACGTCGTGATTTGAAAGTGCCTTGCATGTAGGTAGTTGCAAACATTGGCAAGTTATGTGGAGCGAGCACTGAGCGGATGAGAGAACTCACCAATCAAGCAGTGTTTATGTGCTGATAGTTGCATGTCCTGCTGCCCAACCTCGCTGGCCCTTACACTCCACAGCTGAATATGTGCCTACTCCGTGTCTTGACTTGCTACATTACAACACAATTCCAGTCAGCCTCACTTCAGCCTAGCCGTACACACCTCGCGCACCAGCGTACAACAGCAGCCACGCCTTTTGCAAACAACGATTGGTGCTGGGAACAGGTGCTAGCGGTAATGTGTTCGACCACAGTATTATTCAGCACTGTAGGCAGCCCCCTGCAGACGAGCTGGGTGTGGTGCCCTAGTGCTGACCTGCACCATCATGGCATTAGGGATTTGTACTGCACAACCACAGCTCCAGAATTCCCAACACTTGACTACTGCAGGACCCAAAGATCTTCAATTCTTCAACTTAGATCGTTGCACGCAAGTTGCTTCCAGTATTGTCGGTACCATCAGCAGGTCCGTGTTCGCTTCCACATACACACTCTCCCAGCACAGCCCCCTGCTGCTCTTCATACTCCACAAAGACTGATACTACGCAAGGCAGCACATCAGGTGCGATGAATCAACAGCCAAGGTCCGAAGCAATAGGAGCAAGAGGGGTGCTGCCCCCATGCTTACACCTTCACAGCCAGGCAGCGCTGCTTGTTGAAGCGCACGGTGCGATCACCCTCACAGGCCTTCAAGGCATCAAGCATCTTGCCATCCAGGGACTTGGACCTGGCATGTGGCAGCGGACACATTGCATAGCAGTACAGTCAAGCTGCATGCAGTGCCTTGCGTGATGCAATAGCACATGAACGAGGATCATCAACACGCGTGTATGTGTGCACCCAACACGTCGGTGACCCCCGGAGCATCTGCCACTGCTGCCGTGGAGCGTCGTCCGCACCCGTCATGCCTGGACACAATGCAAGGACACCATGCTTGAATGGAACAATGCGGCATGCAGGGATCATCGCTGCCCCCGCACCAGTAGCCGGTGGAAGTGCGTACGTAACCGTCGACCTCGCAGTAGGCCAAAGGTGTGCCATCGTTGAACTCCGCCGGGACGAAGCTGTGCGCACATGCAGCCGGTGGGCAAGCAGGTCAAATCACGCAGGCAGGAGCTGTGTGGGGCAGCTGCAGGTTCTGGGGGAGTGAGGAGGGATTCCCACCCATCTCAGCTTACACATGCTGAAAAGATATGCCGTTGTGCAAGGCATGCTGCAGTGCCGTATATCAACATAGCGCAGCACAGCTACAGCCAGGATGTAGAAGTTCATGGGTGCTAGGTGATCTAGTGGGGCGGCTCCGGTATTCAGGACTAGCTAGCGCATCTAGCGATGGTGTTTGGCTAATGACTGTCAGGCTCAGACATGCAGAAACATCTGAGAAACGCCGTGCTATTATCGTTATTATTATGCGCGATGAGGCACATTAGTGTCATAACAGACAGGGGAGACCCACAGCGTGAATGCGTGAACAGCCTGACAGAATCATACGCACCTGATGTCACAGGCAGGAGTGGACAGGCACTGAATCATGGGGTTGTATGCAGCAGCCACCATGGTGGCGTTGCCTGCCATGTAAGACACCGTGAAGTCGTAGTTACCGATGGGCTCGCACCTGCAGAAGAGAACACACACAGCAGCTCAAACCAGCCCATGCAGCAACAGTTGAGATCGTTGGTGTCACACCAAGCAACAAGTGCAATCATCCGCAGCTGTCCCCCTCACTGGATGGCTCCTGCTTGCAGGATGCTGCCGTGGTGACGTTGTGTGCCCACAGGACCCAACAAATGAGCATATGATGCATGCATAAAAGCAGGCCATGGCAGCAGGCGTGGGCGTGGGACTGGGTGATGATGACCAGATGGCGCCCTGGCACAGCAGCTGTGCACACGGTACCAAAACACACCTGTTATCCAGCTGGACACGCTTGAGGGCATTCTGGGCATATGTGCAGTTGCCGCGGCCCTGGGGGCTCAGGTAGACCTTGGGATCCGGGTTGCCAAAGGTGGACTGGTACCAATCTGCGGCCAGCCACAACGAGCGTGATGACAGCAGCATGTCAGTAGGGTGGTTTTGTCGAAAGTCCTTGTGTTGGGTTAACGGGGTGCCGTGCGGATGCTGCACGTGGAGCCCATCTCGCATTGAAGTGAAACTGAGGCTGTCTGTTTGTTCATCAGCAGGGTGCCAGCACCAAGCTGCGAGGCATGTGTGGCGAACTTGCGGAGCAGCAAGTAAACAAGGCATATGAGCCTGGAAACAAGACTGAGACGCAGCTGCTGGGGGCGACGGAGGACATGAGAACAGGGAGTGAGCGATGATAAGGTGCCATGCTGGTGGTTTTTTAATGGATCTCATGCAGCAGTGAATCACAAGCCCACCGTACCATTGTACTGGGTGGCCTTGGTCCACTTGTCAGCTCCAGAGGACTTGGGGTAGCAGCCGCCATACTTGTACGCCAATCCATCTGCGGGGCGCAGGTAGTTGCTCGCACATTTGCACAGATGACACCACACATACATCACCTCATAAATGGGCAAGATGGCCACTGCTCGCGGCCACGGTCAAAAGAGTACAGACCAAGGAAGCAGCAGAGCTGCACTTACAGCTGGCGTTCATGAACCGGGGGTACCAGGTGGGATCGGTGAAGCGAGCAATATCAGCAATCTTCACGCAGTTGCCGCTGCACTTGGCGTCCTCAATAGCCAAGCATCTGGAGAGCACAAATTGGGTAAGGATTGGTAGTTAGGTATGCACACGAGACAACAGATGGGAACCTAGTCTGCATGACGGAGAGGCTGAAGCACACAGGAACTGTGCAAGCATGAACATGTATGTAACGAGCTTGGCCTGCGGACGTGTGTCACTGGGCACGGCAAGACATGGTGGAAACACACTGCATGCATGAATCATCTGCACCAACTCCAGCTAGATCAAGCGTGCGAGCGTTGCAGCTAGCAGACACTATGTGGATCTGATCACAACACTCACGCCAGGAACTCCTGGTAGAGGGAGTTCTTGCACACCAAATCAGGCCAGATGACATTCTTGGCGCTACAGGTCACAGAGAGGCAGTCCGCAGTTGGTGCATGGCTGCAGCACTCAGCTGCAGCTACCACACAGGACATGCAGGCAGGAGGGCAGGTCAAGTGCTGGCTCCCATCCGCTGCAACCTGTTCATGCAGCACCACCCGAACACTCCTTCAACTGGGCAATATCACCAACACCAAGTGGCTTAGCAGCAGTGCTCACTTGGAGAGGCAAGCCCATACCAAGCTGTCGCCAGAAAAGCCGCCGGTGACATAGCAGTAGTTGGCCTGGTTAAGCAAACAGCAGCACGCCTCGAGTCTGTGGGTGGTTTTGGTCAGCTGTCATGGTGGTTCACGCCACTTGGACACAACTGCTACTTTCGGCATATGCGGGCTTGAACCAGGCAGGCAACGGCCGACTTCCAAGAGTGCATAATGCACATGTGGCGCAGTGCCTACCGTGTCTGCGTTGCAGGCATTGAAAGCCGCCTTGGTGCCGCTTGACACATTGTGCTTGGAGCACGCAATGTCATGCCTGCAACCACAATCAATCAAGTGACAATCAGGTGCGCGCACCTCTGTATGCAGCCGTGCACATTGCATGCGTGCAGTTCCGTGCAGCAGGTCCTTCCCAAGCGCAGACGGAGCTAACACTGGTTCTCGTCACAAAGTGTGTTTTCTGGTGATGGTTCTATCTATCTATCACCTGAATCCCTTCACGTCCGCCCTGCAAGCGCATAAGGAAGACACTAGTGGTCAGTTCACCATTTGTACATACCATCATACCACTGCTGTATGTTGTGACAAGCAGCTGGCGGTATGCATGGGGCAAGTTTTGGCAGCTCTGTTGACCTCAAACGTTTGATGCAGGAGGCGTGCGATTGCACACAGGCAGCACAACACTCACACAGCCAGGGTGCTCTTGGGGTTCTGGGCCGCCAGCCACTCGCGGTTCATGACACAGGCAGACGCCTGCTCCCAGTACCTGATCGAGCATATGGTGTGGAGTAATTGCGCTTGGTACACAGCGATAAATGCTCCGTTTGTTTGAGCTCATCATGCACGGTGCATGAGGTGCAGACGCGGCTGACATGAGCACACAGCCCATTCACAGACTGCACACACATCTGCGCGCACGCAACACAACACAGCCGACGCACAGCATCCCATCCATCGGGGTCAAGGTTCAGGCACACATGCACTTCTTACAGGGAGAGGGTGGGGTCCCATGTGCAAGGAGACAAGGCCGACCTGCACGCAGCAAATTATGTATGGTGCATGCTTGGTCGGTGATGTGTGTTTGACAGGCAGGTGTATGGCTGTGGGAAAGGGGATGGACGGATAAATAAACTCTCCCCCCGCCCAGCCACATACATTTACCTGACAGTGTTGTATGTCAGATTGCATGAGGCCCCTTTTGCGGGGTTCGGCGCTGGAGCGAGCCCTGGTGCCCATGTCAGTTGTGCCCAACCAGCATGCCCCCATGCAAGCATGTAGCACAGACCCCTGAAGCACCCCAGAGCTTTCAGGCGTGTGGGGCAAAGGCACAGGAGCATGGGGCACAGGAGAGTAAACAGAGTTGTGAGAAAATGGAAGTTGAATGTTTCAGGGCCCAGATCTGTGCCAAGGGCAGGGAATTTTGGGCTGAAAACTGCACCAAACGCACTGTTTAAGTCCCTGAGGACTTAAACCAAGCAGCTGTGTGAGGCCCAGTTTGTGAAGCAAGGAAGTGCTGAGCAAAACACACAGAATCAGGCTTGAATAATAATAATAACACGGCGTTTCACAGATGTTTCTGCATGCCGGAGCCTGACAGGCTTGAATGATGCCTGGTTTTTTTACTCCTGGGCGTTCCTGAAACTACACGAGATGTGTGACATGTCCCAGACGGGAGATGTGGCCAGAAACCGAAACGGCCCAGGCTGGCTGGAAGAAGTATACCCTACAAGCAGGCACAGTGGGAGCTGAAAGGTCCACCCCCACCAGCTGATATGTTGCACTGTGCTGTACACCAGGCAGTACAGTACTGCAGCTGACATACCAGCAGTACATCACTGACTCATATGTGCACCTAGAAATGGGGGATGGGT
>QAXD01000177.1:165121-256300 GCA_004335575.1 Haematococcus sp. NG2
GTACGCAGGCGACATGAAGCGCGATGCGCACACATGCGCACGCACACAGCAAACATGAACACACTGGAAAACACACATGCACAGGAAGGGTGTGCTGGGGTTATGTGGGGGCAAGCCAATTCTGATCATGTGAGGAAAGGGCTAGGTACCTCATGCAAATTGACCATACTGTGGATGCTTCCACATCATTGCGGGTCCAGGGCCAGAGTGGTGGTGGTGTGGAGGGGTAGAGGGCACGCGCTAGCAGAGGGCGCGCCAGGTCGGTATGATAAGGTGCACGTGCATAACCAACATGCAAGCATGCGTCAACTGCCATGGCGCAACGGATCCCGGTCACCACGTACAGCATCAAATGTTTAGCTTTACAGCGTGAACATCAGGTTGTGCATTTGCGGGCTAGGTGCACCGGCACTGAGGGGGCATGCACTTCGACGACCCCCTGATGAAGGTAAAGAGAAGAGGACGTGGACCTCAGCTGCCACATTGCCTACATGAACGCAGCCTCGCCTGCCTTCTCAGGACTGAGACAAAGTTCCTATTGAGTTCACCACGCGAAACGGACTTTGATGATGATAGCTGACGCGTGATGGCCAGGCGTTGCAGGCGATAAAGTACTGTAGGTTTGCAGGCGCTGATGCTGAGAACTTACCCAGAGCGCGCCAGGGCAGCGATGAGGACCAAAGCCAGCAGTGTGCTAGCCAAACGTGCCATTCGGCTTGCGCGCGGATGCCCTGCAACAAGTGCAGAAAGCCTCACTCAGAAAGCTGCATCCGGCCGTTGATGGTAGTGACCGAGTCCAAAAGCACATCAACCAGCATGCAGGTCATCACCGGACTTACCGTTGCAGCAAGATATATATGGCAGGGTCGGTGTTAGGTACTGACCTTCAACAGGCGATCCGCTGCCCTTATACCCCGCCTCATCACCCTTTTCAACACGAAGTGCGCCTTTTTTCCAGGCGTGCTTTGGTAGCTGTAGAAGCATGGGCGCTTAGTCGTCATCTCGGATGTGTGAAAATCGTGCTGGCAGCCTCCCCTTATTCCTGGTTTACAAACAAGAGGAAGAACGTGTTTGTTGCTGTCAACATTTCCTAGTACCTTATGGAAGCCGTGCTTGCCCACAGGGTGCATTGATCGAGTCATGTGGATGTGTTCAGGTCAACATGCTATACTGCTGGCCAGCGGGCGATGGGTGATAAACATCACGAATCGAACCCACTAGCCCGGAGCCACGCAATGTTTGCGTCCAACATCGTTCCGCATGACCTTGTTGGGCTCATGGGCCATCAGCTGTATGTTGACAGATGGTGTCACATGCACAATTGTGCAGCGGCTGCGGATCAGCAGGAAGCACAGCTTCAGTTGTTGTCGTTCAGCAAGCAAGGTGCCCCAGGTTCTGGAACTGAGTTGGGGGCATGCACTGACCCTGGGCGCTGGGCTGCAAATGTGCTCATAGGGATGCGCATATGTTACTAGAAATAAAATGCAAACTCTCATCAACAGAGAAGGGCCTGCAGATGGTGTGAGATGTGCATGCTGATGATGCACGGACACCTAGCAGCAAGCGTGCCAAGAATCAGGCAGAGCTTGCATGGGTGCAGCAGCACATCATACACACTGCAGTGCCGCGTCCGCATCAAAACAAACTTTGGAGAACACAGCAGCTTGGTAGCAGGGCTTGCCTGAGATCACATGCTTACCATCACGGCTCATATCGCCGCCCAGTAGTTGCAAGCTATCGATACCAGCATGCAGTCATGCATGTTTGCTTAAGCTTCATGCTGGGTGACTTCCTGGATTGAAGTTGGCAGCTGAAGTTGGCAGCAGCAGTTGCAGCGGATGCATGAAGCTGGCACACAGTATCATGTGTTGCTGTTTTGCTGCTAGCTAGCCAGCTGCTGGCATGATGTGCTCAGGTGATCATCAAGATGCACACAGCATATCTGGTCAGCAGTTGTATTATTCATGCTGAAACCACCCACAAAGCTGAAAAGTTGATGATTGAGCTGTTAAGTTGGCTGACTTTCGCCATACTCCCACGTGGCATAGTGCAAGATTTTGCCACATGTACAGCTATGTAGAACTTTGCCACAGCCCACAACGTTCCCGTCATTGCCTATGTTTTTCATCGTCCCTAAACCCTGAATGCTGTGCACGTGCGCGCATTGACCAAGTGCAGCATACCTCCTTCACAGATCTCAACAAACAGCACAAGTACAGCTCATGCCTAAGCCTTCGCGCCTGCGCAAGTCGTTTCTCAACATGTGATGCAGGTGGGAGAGCTCAGCACGCAGCGCATCCTCCCTGACCACAGCCAGTGCTTCATAATTGAACGTATGATGTGGCGATCGTATGTAGTATCTTAAGTTTGGGGCTGCCGCGCGCACAAAGTGTTGATCTTGACGTGGCCCATGCTACAATGCGCCTGGGCACAGAATACTTTAAGCACTTCTTCTTAGGTTGGCTCCAGTGAAACCCTGCGAAACTGACTCAGGAGGCTCCACGGGTGTATCCCGGAGCCATGCCCCGGCCTGCAGCAGGGAAAGCTGCGTTGTGCAGGTGATACCTGGTCGATCGCAATTCCTGGGTGGTGGCACGTGTTTCCTTGCTGATGTCAGATACACGCCAGCCTCTGCGCTGCTGATCTGTGCAGCTAGCGACCTCACTGCCGGGTGTTTGCCGCTTTTGGCGCTGCTGACATGTTGCACGGGCATGCACGGTTTGGTGCATGATGTACCGGTCCCATGCGCCATGCACCCTTGCGCAGGCACGTGGGTGCAGGGAGCACTTGCCCCTATGGAGATAGGTGCAGGTTTGCACACACTCTGGAGGAGCTGGTGAGCTGCTGCTACGCTCCCGTGATCTGAATATGGGTTTTGCTCACTCGAAGGGGTTGGGAGTACAGCAGTTGCCAGCTATTTGTCTACTCTTCGCACGTTTTTTCACGTTTGCAGGCAGCGCCTGGTTCTACATCGACTGTGTCTGCTCCTGATGGAGGCGTGTCTGGTTGCAGTGGGTCATTCCAGCCAACGCCTGAGTGGGCGATCGACAATCTGGGGCAGCCTGTATGCACCTACCTGCACCATATCTCAGCCATGCCAGCGCACAGCAGGGTGTCACCAGAGGAGCTGAGGTGTGTTTGTAACTTCAGGTTTGCACACATGCACTGTTGATGCTATGAGAAAGCGCATGTGTGTGCTTGCACTGCCGCCTGCCCGCTGCCGTTTCATCGCGCATGCAGGACAACATCCTACACTGCCTTGGCTGTCAACGTTTTGCGGTGCTCTGCAGGCTGGACGACTACGGGTCTGGGCGCAAACCTGCCACACAGCCTGGCTCCCCTGTGTTCTGCCTTCCCCTGCGCCCCGCCCCTGCCCCACCCCCGCCTGCAGCGCCCGCTGCTGCAACTCCTGCATCACAGGCAGCGGGCAGCGTGGTGCTGGGCCTGGGCGACTACCTCCCGCCTGCACGCGTGCCGCAGGAGCTCAAAGCCTTCCGTGTGAAGATGTGCAACAACATCCTCACGCCAGGGGGGTGCAAGCGCGGCGGCAAGTGCCAGTTTGCGCACGAGCAGCAGCAAGTTCGTGCCTTTGGCAAAGGCCCAACAGTTGCAGAGATGCTGGCAGCAGGCATCACACTGCCTGACTGGGTGGCCCTGCAGGGCGACCTGCAGCGCGCGCGCAAGCTGGATGTGGCAGGTCAGCTGGAGCGGACCCCCAATGGCAGCGGGGACTCGACTTCAAAGAATGGCGGTCGGGATGGGCAGGCGGCTGCGGCTGGCAGCCCCACCAAAGAGCCGCAAGGCAACATCAACGGCTTCCCCGTCGTCCCCAAGGGGCTCCTGCCCCTGGACCTGCGGGTCTTCAAGGTCCAGATGTGCTGCTTCGGCCTGAACTGCAACGATATGAACGCCGGCTGTACCTATGCCCACACCAAGTCGGAGCTGCGCAACTATGGCACTGGGCCCAGTTTGCAGGAGGCGCGTGCCTTGGGCATTCAGCTGCCACCACAGGCGGTAGCGCTATGGAAGCAGCATGAAGCCAGCTCACGTGCAGGGGCAGCAGCAGCTGCAGCAGCGGCCAGCACAGCACCGACGAGCCCTGTGGCAGCCGTGCCCAGCCGCCCCAAGCCGCCCCGGGGCCTGCTGCCCGCCAACTTGGTCCTCTGGCGCACAGCCATGTGCCGGAACGGGCCAGGCTGCACCTTCGTTGCGTGCAAGTATGCACACAGCCAGGCGGAGCTGCGGCAGCCAGGCACAGGCCCAGATCTGCAGGAGGCGCTGGAGCTGGGTGACTGCCCTCCTGCCCTCATCGAGTGGCTGCTGGACCCTGGCCACATCGCAGCCACAGCCCCCTCAGCTCCTGGGCCTGCATCTACGCAACGCCAAGCTCCGCCCGTGCAGAACCGAGCACCACCAGCACCACCCCCACCACCACCCCGACCGGCTGCAACCCCGCCTCCACCCGAACCAGAAGTAGGGGATCCCCGTGCGGCAGCGCTGCAGGCGTTTGTGGAGACGGCACAGCAGCTGCAGCACCACGTAACAGCTGGGTCGTTTGGATGTGACACCGCAGAGGACCTCGCGCTGCCACTGTACCAGGAGGTGGCCGAACTCAAGGAGCGGCTGTCCCAGGTTGCACAGGAGCGCGATGACCTGGAGATGGCACTCAGCTTCCAGAGCTCGGTGGGTGCACATATCAGGGCACGCGCTCGGCTGGCAGGCATGCAGCGTGTTCTGCTGCTGGTGGTCGTCGTGATGTCATGTGTGGCGCAACTGTTTTGAGGAAGCATGCCTGTGCCAGCCAATCGATGTCCCCGCCGTCCATGTTTTCTGGCCTGGCTTTGTGCATGTGGACCTTTGTGGACCTTTGTGTGTGCGGTTGTTGCGATCTGCAGAAGAAGAAACGGCCTGACTCTGGTCGGCTGGAACAGCTGGACGCTGCGCACACAGCCATGTCAACGCAGCTGCTTCGTATGCAGGAGGCGCTCAACTCGCTGGAGGATTGCATTGTTCAGAAGCGGAAGGTCAAGCAAGCAGCGGAGCAGCAGCTGCAGAAGATGCGACAGGCTGCACAGCAGGCCGCTGCGCTGCAGGCAGCCCAGCAGCAGCAGCGACAGGCTCAGCAGAAGGTTGGGAAGGACCAAGGTGGACTCAAGCCAGGGTTCCTGAATAGCAACCCGGCTCCAACACCTGCTGTAGCTGCCACCACAAACGGCAGCAGCACAAGCCAGGCTGGCGCAGCTGGGCGCACGCGGTTGGCAGGGCAGGACGACAAGCAAGCACGCATGCGCGCCGAGCAGGAGGTGAAGCGCAAGGAGTTTGAGGCTCTGAAAGCAGCCCAGGCAGAGGAGCGCCGACGGGCCGAGGAGGAAAGGCGGAGGTACATCCATGACCGTTATGGGGTGCTGTTGGCTGGCCTGCTTTCAACCCAATAGTCCGGCCTTGTTCCCCGCCTATTGGTATGGTTATCCGTGGGGTTCAGCAGTGCAGTGGTCACTGGCTGGTCACTGGCTGGTCACTGTGCAGTGGTCACTGGCTTGGTGTGCAGTGGTCACTGGCTGGTCACTGGCTTGCTGTTGCAATGCACCTGTGCATCGCTGTGGCAACGTTTGGGCCCGCAGGCGGGAGGAGGAGGAGCGCGCGGCGCATGCGGCGGAGAAGGCGCGCAAGCAGGAGGAGGCGCGGAGGAAGGCGGGCGAGGAGGAGGCGCGCCGCAAGGCCGAGCAGGAGGAGAAGAGGCGGCGGCAGGAGGAGGAGGAGAGGAAGAAGGTCGAAGCGCTGAAGGCTGAGGCTGCAGCATGGGAGGCTCAGCACCGTGTGGGTTGGGAAGAGTACCGGAAGTGCACCAAGCTCCTTGACCTAACCAACAGCTGCCACAAGTGAGTGTGCTCCACTTGTGGGCGGTGGCCCAAGAGCGGCCGGGGATGCTGTTTTCAGGGCATGGTGGTACTAGATGAGATGCATGCTGGCCTCATCATGGGAATTTGGGAGTGTCCTGATCGCATGTCCTCCACTGCCGGGACCTTGTGCGCACTGCTCACCACACAACAGGTCTCCTGACTTCAAGAAGTTCACTGCTGCATTTGGAGCGGCTGCTGATGAGGTGCTCCTGCCGCCCAAAGACAACAAGTTCCATGTCATGGAGGTGGGTTGGGCTTGCAAGCTCTGTGGACTACCTGTGCTGTGCTGCCGTGCACACGCGCACTAGAGCAGCCCATAATCAGGACATGACAGAGCACCAGATGCCGGACCATGCATGCATCACTCGTCCACCTCCATGTGCACCTGCAGGCAGCATGGCGATTTGTCCAGCCCAAGCTGGCTTCCCTGCTCAACCCAAGATCGGACAGGTGCCAAATCCCAAGCAGGATCCGGCCGTATATCAGCCCAGAACTTGTGAAGGAGGTGGAGGCTCTGCGGCGCTCGGATGAGTTTTCGTTACACCCCAAGATGTGAGTGGCAATGTTGCATGGAGGTTTGGCCATGCGTGGCTGGCTCGTCCATGAATAGCGTTGCTGAGCTGGTGTAGCAGATTGCTGTGAGAATATAGCAGCTTGGCTCATTGCATAAACTTACTGCCGCTCAATTTGGAACCGCTGATGTGCATCTGCACTGACCACACGCACGCTGTATTTCAGGGGTGCCATTGCTTTGTTTTCTCACTCATTGCCCTGTGTTGCCAACATGTGCCTTCACTGCCCTGTGTTCCCAACATGTGCCTTCACTCGGTTGCTTCCAGGCTCTTGACCTGCATTGCACTGGACGTGGTCTGGACACCTGCGAGCCCCACCGCAACCGTGCTGCGCCGCGTCGACGGCTACATGTAGGCTGCCACTGCAGGCCTGCACCATCCTGCCCTGCCTCCTTCTGTGGCACATTGTGAAGTGATCACAGGTGTGCTCAGGCTGCAAGCCATGCACACTGGCCATGCACAACCTGACAAGTTTGTTTTGCATGCTGCCTATGTGTTGAGTACAGCTGCGCAAACCCAGGGGCCTCCAAGTCCTACGACATCCACGGGCCATGCTTCTGGGCCGCAACCACACCCTTCTATGATCGCGGGGGCTTCGGCTACCTGCTGCATACCAAAGGTGGAGAGCAGGTGGGCACTTGAGCAAACACCGGCACTCAATAGCACATCAGTTTGCTACATGCGCCAGCAGGCCTGGCCTTGCCCCAAGTTTTCCATGGATGACAGAGAGACGAGTGGAACCTCACTCGTATGTGCTTGGTGTGAATCCTGTTCCGTCACACTGACTGTAAGTACGTATTGTGCTGTCCATCTGCACAGGTGTTCAAGTACATCCTGGATTCATGGTTCGAATGCTGCCAGGACACGTGGAAGGGCCAGCTACCTTTGCAGAGGGAAGACACAGTGCATTACGGCAAGCCATACAGGTGTGCATCACTGTTACAACATGATAACCTGACCTAACAGTGGCATATCACAGCTGCCTTCCAGAACCTGGCCGATTTAACCAGAGAGCTATTCATTGCGTCACAGCTAACATGACATACTTGGTTCTAAGGGCAGACCAGATTTTCTGCAGCAAGACGCCCCAGCCCGTACTGCAGGTCCTGTGCCATAGGCCAGCAGATCAGCATTGCCTTGAAATGGTTGCATCTCCCTTCCACATGTGATGCCTTTGTCCCTCGGAGTGTTGAGTTTGCTCACCTGCCGCACCATGTGCGCTGCCACTGTCCTGCTGTTGCTGAATGCGATCAAACACGCCGCATTGCCTGCTGCAGCTGGCAGGCTGCCCAACCATTTGCACGTCTGCCGTTTGCAGTGCCTTGGTATGGGCGCTGGATGTGCTTGCAAGGACTGAGCACGAAAATGGAGCGCATCCGGTGGTGCACATGCTGTTGAAGCACGCGCTCAAGAACAACCTGTACGAACAATGCTGGCCTGTGAGTGGGACGCGTGTGCCTGCCTGGCGCATTTGCAGGGCGTTGTGCATGGACAGGGTTCTGAGGTTGCTGGCGTATATAGGACAAATGCATCCACACCCCTGCAAGCCCAATGACATGTGCTCCTGTGGCTTCTTTGATATGTCAGGAGCTGGCAGTCATGGCGCTCACGAGCCAATGGTCCATCAAGCTCATTCGTCAGGTGTGAGCAAGGCAGGGAACTTCACACACTTGATTTCTGAAAACCTAGGCCTAGTTTGCCCTCTTGGGGTATGTTTTGGACATGCTATATTGCTGTAGGTTTGGGAGCTGCTCCATCCAGTGTTGGTTCTCAAAGTACCCTGCTACATGTTTGATCTGCAGCTGCTGGAGGCAGCCAGCATTGACTGGGTGCTGCCACTGCACGGCGATCGCACAGCTCTCCAGATCGCGGCGTCCAGGCTCGCCAAACAGAGCCAAATGGTGCAGGTGCGTGCAGCAGTCACATGGCCCTCCCTTACCCTTGTTTCAGGGTAAGGGTAGGGCAGGAGGCGCAACTGCCTCATGCCCTGTTCTGCACTGGGATTGCTAACGTGCTTGGAGCATCCTGTGCGCGGTGCCTACAGGTTGTCCTTGAGCTGATGAGGAGGAGCCTGGGCGATGGCGGGACGGCGGTTTCGGATACCGCTCTTTCATCAGCCCTGGACCAGGGGCAGCCTACCGCACTGTACTGGTGGGGCCAGGAAGTTGCCATGACCATGAGCTGTGTTGCAGGTTGCATGTGTCCAGCAGAGTGCCGGTTCACCCAAGGGAAGAGGCAGGGCAGCATTCTTGGCGGTACAGTCACGATCCCCCTGACGTTGCGATCGGTTGGCTGAGTGTGTTAGATGGTACGCATCAGGCACCCAATCCTCTGACGCAGCCTCATGCCTCAGAAGAGGGAGTGCGAAGCACTTCGGTGGTTGTAAGACCACTCCTGCATTGCTCCCTGTGCTCATGCAGCTGCCTGGACGTCGCTTTGAAGAACCGCAGCTGCCGAGTGACCAAGGACCACCCCGCGTTTCAGCTGCTGGAGCTGGGTGCCAAACCCCTCCCCTTGTCCAAGCTCGGTGCTGAAGCACCTCCATGGATTGTGGAGCATAAGTCGACTCCCCAGGCGCCCTGGATGTTTTCTTTCACACCGCTGCTCGCAGCCATCAAGCTCCTGCCCCAGCACACAGCTGACACACCCATTGGGTCATTGGTGCTTCGGATGCTGGAGTGCAAGAGCCTGGAGGTATGTGCTGTTCGACCGTTGCTTGACGGGCTCGGGTGAGGTGTTCCTGCCAGCGTTTGGATGCGGCCTGCAGAGCGGTGTCAAGCCGTTGGGAAGCAGCCACTTGAAATCTGAAGCAACTTGCAGCTGTTGAACAGCTGAACACGTACGCTTGCCCGGGTGCAGGTGGACGCTCTTGACACTTGCTGCGACCCCCTGTCAGTCCACAACGCCCTGGCTGCGGTGATCCATGTGTCCAGGGAAGGCGGTGAATTGCCTGCACAGGGTGACCTTGTGCATCAGTGGCCTTGTGCGTTTTGTGAGCTGCTGTGCACCCATGTAACCTGCGCTGAGTTGCTGGTGTGCCTTGCAGGTACCGTTGAGATCAGGGGCACACTTAAGTGCATGCATACATACAAGCATACAAACTCCCTGCGTGCAGTGCCCAATTTGCTGCATTGCACCCCACTTCCCACTTGCAGTGACCCCCATCTGGTTTGAAGTCCTGGCTGCTGTGATCAACCTAGGTGTTGACCCTCTGGCACCCTTACCGCCATCGATTGCATCGTACCACTGCCCGCTGTTTGTCGCCCTGGGCAACCCAGGCTTTTCAGCCAAAATGTATCAGGTATTCCCAAGCTGTAATCACCAGCTGTCATATGTCCTGCCTGGAGCTGGGGGTTTCTGCTGCAGCTTTTGTGCATGCGTGTGTTGACGCTTTTGCATCGCCAGAGCCCCGCCGTGTATGCCCCATGTGTCCTGTCTCATGTGCAAGTGCGCTGATGTGCGGTTGTGCTGTGCTGCACTGCACTCCTTGATCCACAGGTCCTGATGAGCAAGTGGAGTGTCAAGCACACTGTGAAGCTCTTGTCTTTGCCTCTCCTCAAGCCCCACTGGTCCGCGACATCATTCACGGCATTCATGCAGCAGCTCATCACAAAGCTGGTGCGGCACAGCTGTGGTGGCCACTCGGCTCGTGTCCTCTCCCCCGCACATCTGCGGGCACATCGCTGTGCTTACCCAGCAGCTTTCGTCTGGTCAGCAGGCAGGGCCTGGATGGTTTGCTTGACACTGTGCTTGTTCAACCAACAATGCAGGACATGAACAACCCAGGCACCAAGGTGGCTGTACAGGGGCTGGTGGATGGTTACCAAGAGGGCAGTGCCTCATGGCTGGAGGAGCTGCTGCATGTGTCCAAACCAGGCAGCTACAGGTGGGGCAGCAGCGTGGAATGGGCTGATCAACAGGCCAGGTGCTGTTCACAATCACTCCGACACGCCATGAGTACAAGGCGCCCTAACGCACTAATACTGATCATAATCAGACTGTTCCTTTGCTGTTTTAGGGCTGTCCATGTGTCCTGAAATTGTGGCCATGCGGATGCACATCTAGCTTGTTTGCATGCCGATTCGTTCGCTTGTTGCCTCCTGCCTGCGTTCAGGTTCAAGGGCATCACTGTCTGCCTGGACAAGCCCGAGTCCCTTGTCGCGCGGCTGAGTGTGCATGGTGCCCACGTACTGGCCGCCACACCTGACATGCTGCTGGACCGCCTGCAGCAGCTCTTGACCCAGTGCAACCCCCGCCCAGGGGCGCCCGCCTGCAACCCTTTGGCCAAGGAGGCAGCCCTGTGCTACTCCACTGCCGGTGCGCGGTGCCAGGCTGCGGTGGGTTTGCTGGATACCAGGAACGCGCAGGGTGAGCGTGTGCTGGATCAGGCGGCGGCTCTCCCACGCAAGCTGGCCGTGAGATGGCTGTTCGGGGACATGAACGCGCGTGAGGCACCAGTGGTGGAGCTGCTCAAGAAGCTGTTGGCTGCAGGGGTGGTGGACCCCAATGAGCGCGACCCAGCGCGCTACGGCATGACGCTGCTGCAGCTGGTGGGGCTGCGCCTGTGATGTGTCTGGCCTGCTGCGTGCCTGCATGCCCACACCTATCCGCTCACCCTGCCCACTTGGTCACCCACCATTGCGTCCATCAAGGTTCCTGGACCCTAATGGTCCAAGGGTTTAACTAAAACCTCAACCCTCAACCCTCAACCCTACGCCCTCAACCCTGAGCCCTGAGGCCCTTTGCACTGCGGCTCACCTGCAGGCTGCATCCGACCTGGCAGTAGAGGCAGTGGAGGCACTGCTGCGGGCAGGTGCTGACCCTCTGCCGGCTGTTGCGGCCGACCAGGACACGTCACTCCTGGACACGCACTACCGCCACTTGCCCCGCTACCTGGCAGGCTGGAACGCACTGCACTTTGCAGTGCGCGCGCAGATGAATGAGCTGGAAGCGTGTCTGAGGGGCATGCAGGCGTACATGGGCGGTGGTGTAGCGCGCAAGAAGTTTGTGTTCTCGGGCCCTGCAGAGCCGATGCCAGAGGACCAGAAGCGCATGCTGCATTTGCTGCTGAAGGCTGCGCCAGGTGCGGCGCTGACGCCGCGGCCCAACCAGGATGTGTGCAGTATGGATGTACGGGCAGTACAGGTGTACAGGTGCACTGTGCCAGCACGCGGGGATCATCTCGAGCTCTTCCTGCTGCATCAGACCCTTGCTCCAACCTCGCTGCTTGCACACATCCCGCAGCTCTGGCCAAGATGCGCACCGCCCCAACGGACGAATTCCAAAGTGGCCGACTGCCACGTGATATGTATGACCCCAGCAAGACGCTGAACCTGTACCGCGAGGCGTACAACACAGCAGTTGCCCAGGTAGGCACCTCTGATGCGAAGGCACACAGCTTGTGTAAGATGAGGGCGCGCACGCGCTGGAGCACGCCTTGCAGATATGCACACCAAGTTCACGCCCACACAGGCCACATGTGTGGTTCTGGTTCGCTTCTGGTTCGGCATTTGTGGCGTCCAGTGCACTGGTGCTGTGCCTGCAGGCCGAGAAGCAGGCGCGGCTGAAAGCGGAAGCCAAGGTGGAAGCCCGCACGCAGGCAGACGCCGCTGGCCCAACAGAGGCGGAACGCGAGGCGGTGGAGTGTGGAGAGCAGAAGGGCAGCACCGACAAGGCCGCCGCCGCGCAGCCAGCTGAGCCAGCTGATGTCACGGTGATGCAGCTGCTGGAGGGTGATGCCAGTGCGGCGGTGCCGCTGGGGCTGCTGGAGCAGGCCTGGGAGCCGCTGCGCAGGGCAGGGCGTGAGCTGGATGTGTTGGGGCATCTGGTCACGGTGTGTGGCACAGGCGGCATGTCAACCACGCAGCGCTGTTGGGTGGTGCCGTGCATCTGGCTGCGCATCGGCCTGCCCGGGGTTGGGAGCAAAGCCCGCCATTTGTTGAGCCTGCAGGTCCTCAGCCACGGCATGCGTGGTGAACTCAGTGCTTATTTGCCCAAACTGCTGCGCAGGGGTTGAGCGAGGAGGTGCTGAACGCACCCCCTATGAGCGCGGCGGCTGCAGCACAGCAGGCGGCGGAGGCAGCAGCGCGCGGCGGCACTGCCGCACAGCAGGATGCGGCCATGCGTGTGGTGGTGCACTCCATGCTGCCAGAGCACATGGGCTGGCGTCCCCTGGATGATGTGGTCGAGGACCCTGAGGACGAGGCCAACTACAGCGACGATGATGTGCCTCTCACGGAGGCTGCATACACTCCCATGCCCGTCAGGCAGGATGCGAACGAAATCCTCAAGGATTTGGACTGGATGTTCACTATCACCAAGGAGGCGCGCCAGTGCTGGGCCCTGCTGCCCCTCTGGGCCAGGTGCGGTCACGCCAGGCTGCTGTGCTTGAGAACGGCCAGTAGCTGCCCGTCCAGGTGCCTAGCGCCGTGTCCATCATTCAGCAAAATGCTGGGAGACCTCCTGCGTGCTGCACTCACTTCCAATCGCTGCACTTGATGCATGGAATCATGGTATGCACGATTGGCATGGAACTGTGTGTCGCAGAGACCTGGTGTTCGAATGGCTGCGGGTGATCGGTCAGGGTGAGTGGCCGCGCGCTGGAGGTGTCAAGCGCATCACGAGCGACGAGAAGGATTTGCGCGGCCTGGTGCGTGGATTGGCGGAGTTGCAGCAGTGGGGGAACTTTTTGCTCCTTGTGGAATGCGCTGTGCTGCTTGCGGCCTGGTCATGTGACCCAAGCCGAAGATGCCAGGCTGATGTTGTATGTGGCTGTCATAACTCATGTGTATCAGGACCTATGGCGGCTGAAGATCAAGGTGGCCGCATCCTGTTTGAGGTTGCTGTCGAGTACAATGGTGAGTTGGGGCGGTACTACGCAGTACAGGCAGTACAGGCAGTGCTGGCAGTACAGGCAGTGCTGGCAGTACAGCATGGGAGCACAGCGGAGTACAGCCACTGATGAACTGAGCCACCTGCTGCTAGATTATGTCACCATGGCAGGCGAGTTGACACGGCAGCTGTAGGGAAGCCCGTGCGCGTTGTGGAATCCCTGCTGTGTGTACCCGTGCTGCAGAGCTGGAGCGGTGCTGGACTGAGTGCATCCGCCTGTGGTGCATCAGGCTGGAACACAAGAAGTACGAGGCCGCGATCAAGGCAGTACAGAACTCGTACCGCCGGTCACAGCTGGTGCGTGAGCGCAAGCAACTGAGGCTGGAGCATGACCCCTCCACGACAGGTGGCGCTGGGGCCTCCTGCAAGCCTGGTCCGGCCGGCAGGCGCCTCCCCAAGCGCTTCTCCATGTTGGATGCTTCAGGTGCCAGCCTGCCCTCCGCTCTTGCACTGGCCGCATCCACAACCAGCCTCAGGCAGCAGCTGGATGACTTGGATGGCCTGGGCGCGGGCTCGGAGAGGCAGCACCTTCCACCTGCTGCCCACGACCCGGAGCAATTTACACTGCTCAAGATGTGCGTGGGGCACTCGTTTGCCTCCTGCCGCATGCCTTATGCCTTTGCTGCATGGGTGGGGTCAATCAAGTCACATGCCTCAGCGTCTTGGAGCCTGCTATTTGAGGTGCAGTGCAGCAGTGCAATGCCATGAGATGCCATGCCCTGGAGAAGAGGCAGGGGGTTGAGGGCTGGGAGATGGGGTTGAGGATGGTGGCAAGAGTCACTGATCGGGATGTGTGTGAACCTGATCGCAGGTACAATGTGGACCAGTACCTGCTGCAGTCTGTGCTGAGTGGGTTGGACGACCGGCAGGTGGAGCTCCCCTTCAAGCTGTCCCCGGCAGGTGCGCAGGAGATCTCTGAATTTTTCCAACTGCTTCACACTTCAAAAGTGTGATATCTGGGCATTGCAAAATCTGACACTGGCGGATAAGATGGATCTTATCCGCAAAATGGGCATCCAGATCCAGCCTGGCAACATCAGATGTGTTCAATATGCGAGAGGTCGTGGGTTCAATTCCCGCAGTTCCCCACATAAGTGGTTAACTCCAGTGCCACTGGGAACTTGGTCTAGTGGTATGATTCTCGCTTAGGGTGGCCCCTGGCCATGGTGGATCTGAGTATAAGGCGCTGTGGTGTAGTGGTTAGCACTCAGGATTCTGACTCCTGCAACCCGAGTTCGACTCTCGGCAGTGCCTAGGACATAACCTCCCAAACTCCAATGGATGCTGGGGAGGTTTTGCCCATTGTCACTGTAATCAAAACAAAGATGAGTATTGGAGCCTCTCGCATGCTTATATTGGAGCCTCTCGCATGCTTGTGTATGAGATGGCTCGTTGGCTTTGCATCTGTATGTGCTGCTGCATCCAACCTTGCGGCTACCCGACTGTGGGTGCACATGTTGGCACATATTATATACATGGGAGCCCACAGTGGAGCACATATATGCAGTGGAGCGCATATATATAGTGGAGCATATGTAGCCGCAGATGTTTGCCACTGTGGCTGAGCCTGTGATCTCTGATGCGGCCGCAGAGTGGGACATCATCACACGTGTCCCTGACCCTCCTGCCAGCACCATCTTGCTGGGCCGCTCAGGCACTGGCAAGACCACCTGCGCTGTCTACAGGTGTTTGTTTTGCACCTGGCTTGGCTGATGTCGTGCAGGCTGACGGGAGCTGGTGCACAGGGCGGAAATCATGTGCGATGCATGTGTCACTGCCCTGATGGCCTGACCCCCAAACCCTGCTCCATCCCCAGCTGTGGATGATGACATAGCAGCTCCCTTTGCAGCTCTGTGGCTCATGTCCTCATGTGTGATGCAGGATCTGGATCCGGTGGCTCAAAGCCTACAAGGAATGGGTGCCAGGCACAGATTCAGTGGTGGCAGCCGCTGCAGCCGACGCTGTGAAGGCCGCAGGAGGCAGTGAGGCCGAGGCAGCGGCTGCAGGTGTTGCCGCCGCAGCCGACGTGCGCAGCGGCCACATTGTGTTTGTCACCGCCAGCGCGACGCTGAAGGAGCAGGTGCGCAAGGCGTTCCGGCGCATGCAGGCGGCCGTGATGCCACCAGCAGAGTACCGAGATGCAGAGGTGGCGGGCCGGGCGACGTACCACAGCCTGAAGGACGTGCCACATGAGGCGTTCCCGCTGTTCCTGTCCTCCCGCCAGTACCTTCACATGCTGGATGCCACGCTGCCCCAGCCTTTCTTCAGGCGCCGCCCCAACGGCGCCATCCTGCAGGTCAGGCCGGGAGGTGGTTATCCCAGGGGTTCGCTCACCGAGGCTTTGTTTCTGCGCAGCCTGCACTGACCCCCCGGTGGTACTGCGCTGCTGTAGTGAATCCCTTGGAACCAGACAGCAAATAGTAGGGCATACCCAGTATCTGAATCTGGAGCAGTACGCTACAGCTACAGTCCTTGCCCCGCCTGCTGAAGCCATCTTGCACTGCAGTACATACCGTACACGACATACATATACACAATACACACACATGATCCTCATAGTTTGATACACTGCTTTGATGTGATCCGTACAGCTTGGCCGCCCTCTTCCAACCTGCAGGAGGGGGGTATGGACGCTGACGAGGACTCAGCTGAGGTGGTGGTGGACCTGGAGTTTGACGCGGGCGAGGATGACGAGGAGGGCGAGGAGGGGGGTGAGGAGGAGGAGGCACGCATGCAGGAGCGGGCTGAGGTGGAGCAGGAGGTGGGTTCTGGTGGTATAATAACCCTGCACTGCATGTAGGGTTTGGGGCTTGGGATGTTAGGGTTTCAATTCAAGGGATTCAAAGGCGCACGTGCAGGGCGGTGAGGTTTACATTCATATATATGCGCAGTGGTTCGATGGCTGTGAAACAGGGCTCATCTGGGAGTGAGCCTGAGGATGTGACTGGCAGGCCCAGCTCTGCAAACTCATGGCTTCAGCCGAACCCTGCTGGCTCTATGTGCCTCCGAAGTGCCTTCATTCTGTCACCTTTGCTTGCATCCGTGCCTCATTCCTTCCCTGTTCTCAGGCGTTGGAAGAGTTGGAGGAGGCTGATGCAGACCGGCCACAGGGCCAGCTTGGAGATGGAGATGGGGAGAACGATGATGCAGACACAGCCGCAGCCTTGGCTGGCCGTGTGCACGTGCGCAACGAGGTCACGTACCACACGTTCTGCGAGATGTGGAATGACATCACACGTGCGTGGATCCTTCAGCTCTTGGGCGGGAGCGCTTGCAGCATGCAGGGTGTACTGTGCATAGAGCTTGAGGCATGGACTCCGCAGCAGACGATAAGTGCAAAAAGTGCAGCTCAGGCACCCTGCGCTTCCAACGGGAACATCAGTGTGGCCTTGCCTGGTCCTGTGCCTGCAGGCCCTGACCAACGCACACGCCTGAAGCCTGCCCTGATCTGGGCCGAGATCTGTTCCTACATTAAGGGTTCCGCGGAGGCAGTGGCGACTGAGCGCGGGCACCTGAACCTTGCTGAGTACCTGGACCTGGGTGCTAAGCGTGCAGCCAACTTCAGCCGTGACATGCGCAAGACGGAGGTGTGGCCCATCTTCCAGGCCTACCAGCGCGCAAAACGCATGGCTGGCCGGTGCGTGCCTGGGCGATGTTGGGAGGCGAGAACGGTGGTAAAGACATCTGTAAAGTGCTGGGGCTCGAGCTGCAGGCCGTGCAGCTAGGCAACGGGACTTCATAAGGCTTTGTGTTCTAGGATGCGTGGTGGACAGCGACGGGCTGTTGGCTGCGTCATGCAGAGCCAAGGGCGCCTGCTTTTGCAGTTGCCTGCACACATTGGTGATGGCCACCGGGGCAGGGCATGTGGTAACCACCATGTACCGCTCATCCCCGGCCGCACAGCTGTTCCTTCCGAGTGTTATCAGTTAACACAACAGTAACTAGAGTGCCTCGGCACGTGTGCGCACTGTGCAGGTATGATGCCATGGACCTGCTGGCCTACCTGTACCGTTTCATCACAGCGACTGGCTACACTGGTGCACGCGTGCACCAGCTGTACCGTGATGAGGTGCAGGACTTCACACAGGCTGAGCTGGCCCTGGACCTACTGGTGGTGTCAGACCCCAACCAGCTCTTCTACTGCGGTGCGGGGAGGGAGCGGCTGCTCAGCTTTGGCTTTTGAGGGCAAACTAACAGACTGGCCAGGGTTGTTGGAGGTGCATGCTGTCGCTCCTCCATGCTATCGATTGCCATCTTGGGTCCGTACCAATCCTGCCACAGCTTGGGCACCTGCACCAAGCTGGCTGCAAGGATGCAGGCCCACAGGATGGTTGCTGTGCCCTGGCTGCCTTGCAGGCGACACGGCCCAGACGATTGCGCGCGGCATTGGTTTCCGTTTCACGGACATCAAGACGCTGTTGTACAGTGAGGGCCTGCAGCGAGACAAGCGTGCTTGCAGACTTGGTCTCCCTGCGCCAGAGAAAGGTGCGCGTTCGCAGCTGCGGCTCCTAATTAGCGGTGCACAGTTGGCGTGCACGGTTAGCGTTGGCAGCATACATGGCTGAAGTGAATCGCGGTATGTAGTGCATCACGGGACTTGGGCCGTTTGGGGTTAGGTCACCTGGTTGTGTGCTCCCGGTGTAGTGTTCGTGCCTGATACGACATGGTGTTACCTTTCAGGGCAACAGTGCTGCTCTCTCATCACGCCAGCTGTGGCATGTGTTTGTTGCCCATGGCATGCGCAGTGGGCATGCCGGAGGTGTCCCAGCTGCTCACCAACTACCGCACGCACCAGGGCATTCTGGACACAGCTGCTCTCATCGTGGATCTCATCAAGGTCAGGCACACAATAATTGTGGTCGTCTCCAGGCTGGGGTTATCATAAGTTTGATGCACAGGATGGTGTGGAGGGGCTGCATGCGCATGTGCAGGAGGACCTACCTTGATGGACACCATTGTGTACACTGTTGAAGGAGTATGTTGGCGCAATTTGTATGGATCATGGTGCTGATTCGCGCCTGGGGCACCATGCTGTGCATGCCACCCGCAGCACCACTACCCCAACTCCATCGACAATCTGGAGCGGGAACGCGCTCTGTTTGAGGGTCCAGGGCCGCTGCTGCTGGCTGGCCTGAATGAAACAGACCTTTCGTACCTGCTGGCAGCAGGTGGGCGGCTTGCTGCAGGTTCCAGGCGCTGGTTTGCTCCACATTCATTCCTGCTTGCAGTCCGTTTTGTGCGCTGTCTGGCGTATCAGCCGTTGCTGCCGTCCCTGTCATGCCTTGGATGCCACTCGTCCAAAGCTCTTGTGTGCCTTCAGCACTGGAGCACCAGCCCTTGGTGCCCTGCCTGCCATGTCTTGGACGGCCACGGCTGCACCCCGCTTGCTCGCAGACCGCAACGCGAGCCAGGTTGAGTTTGGCGCCAACCAGGTCATCCTGGTGCGCTCCATGGCGGCCGTGGACCAGCTCCCTCCTGAGATCCGGAACTCCAACGCGCTGATCATGACCATCCCCCAGGCCAAGGGTTTGGAGTTTGATGATGTGTTCCTGGTGGATTTCTTTGCGAATTCACCTGCCTCGGCAGCCGAGTGGCGCGTGCTGAACACGTTCTGCGAGCAGCTGCGCGCCGCGGTGAGTGTCAAATGGTGTGCACCATGGCGTGCATGGATGCGAGGGGTTTGAATAGGCGGGCCAGCGGCCCAAGGGTTAGGTCATCTGTCAATCCCATGTGGTGATGGACGCATGACGCGAGGCATGAACAGGATTGTTCGCCATGATGCTCGTCACATGGGTCAATTAGGGTATGGGTGCATGGCACTCAGGTACCTGGCATCTTGGCTGCGTGGTGCTCAGCTGCTGCTGCCCCTATGCGTCTGCACAGGCCGAGGATGAGAGGAGGCAGCAGAGCGGCGGCAAGTGGAAGGCATACGCACACATCCGCTCTGCTGCAGACACAAAGCTCAGCAAGGATGAGGAGGGCTACCTGCGGCCGGTGTCCTTTGACCCCTCTGCCCATGTGCTGCTCCAGGAGGAGTTGAAGCACTTGTACACGGCCGTGACACGCGCCAAAGTGAACGTACGTCTTGTCGTCTTGCTTTGTCGGGAAGGGCTGCCGGGAAGGGCTCAACGGCAACTGCAGGGGCATCTTGACATGCGCAGCAAGCCACATGCATTCACCTTGCGCTGACCAGGCTCGGGCGTGGTGCCCTGTGTTTTGCAGGTCATCATCTTTGACCGCTCTCAGGAGCGCCGTGCGCCATTCTACAACCTGCTGCGTTCCCTGGACATGGCTCGTGTGGTGAACAAGTCAGTGGGCATTACGTTCGTTGCTTCGAAAAACCCCAGGTCGCATCCATACAGCCATCGCAGGCCATGCATTCGCTGTTCTGCTACATGCTGGCGCGTCCAGAGCACCATTTTGCGATGTACTGTGCACACCTACCAGTCATGTTTATTGAAGGGGAGGATGCAACGTGACAAATCATCTCACCTGTGTTGAAGTGTGTATTCTGCTTGGCCTGGCCCAACACCCCCAGGTCTCTCCTTGAGGACGGTGCAGACGCGGTGACGTTTGGGCTCACCATGCATGCACGCACAAGCGCGGAGGAGTGGCACAAGCGAGGGGCGAGCCTCATGCGCAGCCGCAACTACGCTCTGGCTGTCAATGTGCGCGCGGTGTCAATGTGCTCGTTCTCCTGCCTGCTGCGCTGACCTTGTGCTGTGGCTGCAGCGAGGCTCTGCTGAGTTGCACCAGTACTCCCTGTTTTGAGTGTTTACAGCATGTGTCCCAGGCGTGCTGCATCTGATGCCAGGGGCTGAGAGACCCTTGCATGTGCGTGCCTGCGTCCCTGCACTCGTTGCGCATCCCAGGCCTTCAAGCAGGCGCAAGACCCAGTGCGCACAGCGGTGGCTCAGGCTAAGGCCAAGCGGCTGGAGGCGGCTCTGTCGGGGGCAGAGCACGCGGCAGCACATGGGCGGCCAGCAGCACAGCTCAGCGCAGGGGAGAAGCGGCAGCTGCTGATGGATGCGGCTGTGCTGCTGCTGGCCGCCGCACGCAGCACGGCTGAGGCGCCCGTGCGCGTGACCAAGCGCAGCGTCCGCTCCTGGGTGTCCCTCGCGGCTCAGTGCCTCACAGAGGTGGGGCGTGACATGTGGCCCCAGGCGGCCCATCTCCACACGCTGGTGCTTGACTTCCCCAAGGCCTTCAAGCTGCTGGAGCGGCTGAACATGCCGCAGGCCATGGCCCAGCTGTGCGAGCGCGCCCATGCGTACTACAGCGAGCAAGCAAGCCGGGCGCTGGTGAGTATCATGGTTTCACGTCTTGTCATCGTGCTTTGATGTCTGGCCAGCGCCACCCACATTGCCTGCTGGCTACCTGCGCTGGCTCAGCATATTGGGGAGTGTGCATGGAGTGCAGATCAGCGCACGATCTGTTGGACGTTGTGGTTTTTTAGGTGTGCTGCCTGTGCCCCCGCCTGCAGACGCGCGCCACGGTTTTGCGATCACGCACGTTGGCCACCGGGGCGCAGCTGGCAGCGTTGCTGGGCGGTGCTTTCGGCGATGATGAGCGGCAGGAGGCAGAAATCTCCGCCCAACGCGCGGAGGACGCGGCGAGCCGCTTCACCCGCGTCGCGCGCACATTCATGAACCTGGCGATCAAGAACTGCCTGCAGGGTGGGTGTTGGGAGGGGGGTGCTTGCCGACGCCTGGACACCGCACTGATGGGTCCATGCGGTGCGAGCTGTGAAGTGTCAAGTGTTGAACACATCAGCTGTCGTGCGCCACATATGCACAGCCCCCAACGATGAACCAACCATAGTGCTGCGCCCTGGTGTGCTTCTGCCCTCAGACGACTCAAGCCTGTACGTGCACGGCCTGGAGCTACTGGCGAAGCACGGCGTGGACGACACCACGCGGGCCAAACTGGACCTGTGCAGGACGGCCCACGTGCTGCACGTGATGCAGCGCAAGGACCTGGCGCGCACCGCACTACGGGAGGCGGTGCCCAGCCGGCAGCGTGACGACATGTTCACGCGGTTTGGGTTCTGGGAGGACGTGGTGGACTTGCGCAAGGAGGCCGGGGACCTGCGAGGCGCTGCGTACGTGCTGCAGCAGCATGGGCAGCACTGGGCCGCGGCCTCTGTGCTGCTGCACCTGCTGTCTGAGCGCGCGAGGCACCTGGCGCGTGAGCAGCGCGCAGCAGAGCATGGCAAGGAGAGCAAGGAGCATGGGAGTGTGGCGGCTGAGGATGAGGATGTGGAAGCTGATGGTGAGGTGGTCCGTGCGGCACGGGCCCCCCTTGGGCCAGAGACGTGGGCGCAGCTGGCTGCGTGCCTGATGGCGGTGGAGGATGTGCCGCAGCTGGTTGAGGCGCACCAGCAGCTGGTGGGCGCGGCTGCTGCCGCGGACACCCCGCCAACGCAGCTCCTGCATCAGCAGCTGCTGGCGTACACGCTCCTGCTGCAATCGTGTGCTGCGGGGCGGACCGCGCCTGGCGAGGAGGCAGGCTTGTTGGAGGCCCCCAAGCTCATGGATGCTTACAAGGTAGCTCAAAGCCGAGTGCATTCCTTGTATGGTATTGCACACCACGCGATGCTGTCCTGCCACTGGCGTGCCTGTGGAAGGAACCAGCCCTTGCTTGGGTGTTGGGCCTTCGATCCAGGTGTTGGGCATTCTAACGCGAACACTGTCTTCCCCTGGGCACCTTCGGCTGCAGGCGTTTGCAGAGCTGACCCGGCGTGCAGCAGACACGCATGGCCCCAAGGGGTGGCTCGGCCAGCTCCAAGCCATCTTTGCTGCCAGCCAGGCAGCCGAGCTGAGCAGCCAGCAGCATGCCGTGTCCCGTGCAAAGAGCTCGGACCTTGTCCTGGCGCTCCTGCAGCCCGGCAGCGCAGTGGAGCAGATGCTGCAGTACCAGGCCGCTCCTACCCGACCCTCCACGGACAAGGCAGCTGGAGCAGTGCCGCAGGAGGTGCAAGGCCCTGCCCCTGGCGCTCAGAGGGCCCTCGCAGTGCTCAGGGACCTGATTGCGGAGACGGGCACGGCAGTGGCGGCGCTGCGCAGCGTGCAGGCAGACCTGCGTGACTGCGGCTGCGCACACATGCAGAGCCTGCAGCTGCACTATGGGCTAGCCACCGTGGCCCCAGGTTGCGAGCCGCTCACTGCCCGCTCCCTAGCGGACCTCAGCCTGAGAGACGCCACGCTGCTGATGAAGCGCCTGCTGCAGCCCAGCGCAGGTGTGGCCGCAGCAGGCCCTGCCGCTGATGCCCCTGGACTCAGCAGCACACACACTGAAACACCCACTGCGGCTGGCGCACCAGACGCCTCCGAGCCGCAACCTTCGCAGCCGCCAGGCGACTGGGAAGCCCTGGCTGCAGAGGGTGGGCCCACGGAGGCCGGTGCCACACAGGGCGGGGCAGCAGGGGCAGCAGCCGCAGGGCAAGGGCCCAAGCAGCAGCTGCCTGACAAGATGCGGCGCCAGGCCGCGCTGGCCCTGCTGGCCTCGGACCTGCAGCACAAGGTGGCGGTGCTCGCGCTGGAGGCGGTCAGCTGCGTGGTGCGGGAGCACTTGGCGTGGGCTGCGCCGGGCAGTGCCCCGGCGGAGCAGTACGCGCGTCATTCCCAGGATGAGGCAGTACAGCTGGCAGAGGCGCTGAGCGCGTTGGGCCAGCTGAGGGACCGGGTGGCGCTGCCTGTGCGTGAGCTGAGGAGCAAGGCAGCTGAGGCGCTGAGGTCCAAGGATGCAGAGGTGCGCGGTGCGGCTGCCGCCCCCGAGCAGGAGGAGGGCAAGGGCAGGGGGGGTGGTAGGAAGCGCGGGAAAGCCCGGCACGACAAGGCTGCGACGCAGGAGCTGGTGGTGGTGCCGGCTGCGGCCGGTGTGGAGGCGGCCATGCACGCGCTGGGTGTGCTGGAGCAGGCTGTGTACTGCCTGCTGGCTTGCACCGGCCAGCAGGCAGCACTGCCAGTCGACGCCTGCCAGGAGCTTGTGGCCGGGTTTGGGACGCACGTGGTCAAGGCCGTGTGGGGCGCAGCCAACACACGGCAGCCGCAGCGTGCGCTCGACCTGGCTGTGTTCCGGGTGGTGGACCAGCTGGGCCCCAGGATGCCTCTGCACCACGGGGCGGTGCTCACCGCCTGGTGGGCCTTCGCGCTGCTGCTGCAGTCGGAGCCGGCCGCGCGCCGCGTCACTCTACTCCGGCAGCACCTGGCCCCGGGTGTCACGCCCGCCCTACTGCTGACCAACCGGCAGACGTCCGCCCTGGAGCTGCCTTCCCAGGGCCTGAACCGTGCCATGGAGCTGTTTGCGAGCAGCATGCCGCACGACGGCGTGCTGGAGCTGCTGACGACCATGGAGGGGTGCACACGTCTGTTGAGCCAGGCGGCAGCTGCTGCCGTCAACCCCAGCGACACTGGAACTGGAGACGATACAGCCTTGGTGGCGGCAGCAGCTGCCACAGCCCCCACCACCATGCACCTGGGCCTGGCACCAGAGCCCCTGGTGCTCTTCCTGGAGCTTCTGGGGAGCCAGCTGGCCATGGGCATCGTCCCCAACGCCCCCGGCACAACAGTGCTGTCCGGCGCGCGCGTGTTCCTGCCAGGCACCTGCCTGGACGCTCTCGAGCACCTGCCCCTGGTGGTGTCTCGCCGCACGGCTGGGAGAACGGCGGTCCAGCTCATGCAGGAGTGGCGGAGCAAGGTAGGGCTGGGTTTCGAGCCAGGAACACCTGAACTGACGCTGTCATGTGGGACGTGTATGGCACACGGCAGGCTCAGGCGCTGATCCAAGGGCATACCAACCTGCGAACTGTGGGCTGCAGCTTCTTCTGAATATGGGCGCCCCCCATCCCTTTCCCCCTTACCATGATTGGCGTCATCGTGTCCGTTGCCTTAAGACATGTATTCCCACCCCAATGCACGCTTTTCACCCCATGTTCCCCTCACGCCGGTCCCTGCAGAACTTGCCCGAGTTCGATGCCTGGTACCTCCAGCGCGTGGGAGACCTCATGCTGGCAGTGCTGGACGTGCTGGCCCAAGCGCCTAGCCCGGTGCTGGCCACCATGCCACAGCACCAGATGCTGGAGGCGGTGCTGGGTGGTGGCAGCACGGCAGCAACCCCCGCTGCCGGACACCAGACCCTCCTGGCAGAGGCCGCGCAGCGCAGCCGGGCTGCGGTGCTGGCACATCGGCTGGCAGGGTGGGCAGCATGTGTGCTGCTGTCAGCCGAGGTTGGGGCGGCCATCATGACTGGTGGCACCAACAAGGCCGCCAACGAGCATGTAGTGGCGCTGGTGAGAGAGATCCTGCGGCGTGCGCTGCCGGTGCTGCAGCAGGCGGACGCGCAGCAGGAGCCAGGGCACAGTTTCAAGCCGGTCGCAGAGGTGGGGAGTGCTGGAGTGCCCTCCCCGTGAAGATGGCTTATGTGTTGCCTGTCCGCCTGCTGGCTGCGGTGTTCGTCTGTGCGCCTGCATGCCCATTCGGTGCATGTGTCTGTGCATCGTTTTGTGTGGCGAACCCTCCTGCCTGCTCATGCCCTGGCCTGAAGAGTGGTCAGCCTGCAGTGTGTGCTGGCCTGAAGTGTGTGCTGTCCTGGAAGGGTGGTGTAAAGGCAGTGAGGACATGTTGAGGTTTTTGGATCAAATTCCGCTGCCAGCCAGTTTGCCTCCAGGCCATCGCCTGCTGACGCTGCCCACACGTTTGCGTGGCCCTGCCCCTCAGTGTGTGGAGGAGGTGCTAGACGCACGCAAGGTTGGGGAGCTGGAGGGCTCGGTGCGCCGCCTGGCGCAGCCTCTGTACATGGTCACGATCGGCGGGCAGCGCACGGCTCGAGCCGAGTACGATGGCATGAAGAAGGGCGGCCCCTGGGAGTCGGTGAGATACCCTGAAGATAGCAGGGTTGGAGTGTTGGGGAAGGGGTTGGACATGCTCACTGTGTGCCTGCCACCCAGGTTGTCAGCATCCGGCTGTGTCTCGGCGCGTTGAGCGCACAGCTCTGGCCACTTTGGCTGTGTGTCCACACCCCGTCGTGCAGACAGTCGCGTGCTGGAACATGCTCCTGGGATGCATCCTCGGGATGCATCACTGCTGTATTTTAAAGCAGGTTGGCCCATGTGGGTGGCCGCTGTGCGCAGGTCCTCAACAGGCCTGTCCAGCCCGCGGCCCCTGTCTACACTCCGACCAGCAGCCGTGCGCCCCCAGAGCCCCACGCCCACCCACATCCCGTGCAGCAGGCAGCCGGTGTGAAGGGCCAGCGCCCGGCCGTACCTCCTGCAGCAGCCAAGGGGGCGGAGCCGGGCGGGGCGGGCAGCGGCTATGCGGGCCGGCAGACGACAGAGGAAGCGAGGAGGAACAAGATGGCGCGCGTGATCCAGCAGGCGTGGCGCGGGTACGCGGCAGCCAAGCGGGAGGCGGCGGAGCGGAGGGAGAGGGAGGAGCGGCTGGCGGCGCTGGTGGCGCGCGTGAACGAGCTCCTGCCGCTGTGGTGCGTCGGTGGCTGCGGTTGGCATGGCCCGTGTTGCAGCTCTGGTCATGGCTCGGGTGCATGCTCTCGGGGGCGGTCCTGACTGGCAGCTGGCAGCAATGCAGCCACGTTTGTGATGCTTGTTTCAGGGGTGCGTGAAGTGTGCTGTTTTCCGTGCACCGCCCGTACGGTTCCACATGCTACGGCCCTGAGCAGCGCTGTCCCTGAGGTGGGGGGCCTTATGGGGTGTTCTTTCCCGTCTGTTGTACTGCTTGCAGGGATGGCTGGCAGCAGTACGTACAGCGCGTCAAGCAGCGCCTGGCAGACGCGCGCGCACGCCGCCAGCAAGCAGAGGAGCAGGCGCGCCTGGCTATGGAGGAAGCAAAGTCCGGGGTGGCGGGCATATGGGCCCGGTTCATGGCGCCCTGCAAGCGCATCTCCTCCATGCTGGCAGAGGAGTTCATTCTCGAGAAGATGTGCCCTGTGTGCAAGAGGCCAGCGGGGCAGCAGCATGCAGCCCAAGCGCATGCAGCAGCCGGCAGCTGGCCAGCACCAGGCCAGGGTGCCACCTCAGCTCCTTGGCAGCAGCCGTATGGTCCTGGGTATGGGCCAGCAGTGCGTGCTCGGCAACCCAGCACGCAGCAGGCCGTTGCACGGCAGATGGCGGACCTGGCTCACTTTGAGGCCCAGCTGCAGCAGTTCCGCACTGCTGCGTGCCAGGACAAGGAAGAGCTTCAAGCCGCCTTGGTGGCAGGCGCGCAGCAAGCGTACGCCTTGAAGGTGCAGCTGCAGGCTGCGGAGCAGGACCTGAGCGTTGCGCAGCAGATCCATGCAGCCGGTCAGTTGGAGCTGTCGCAGATGCCGCCCCCACTCCAGCATCCTGCGTTCCAGATGCAGCTCCAGGCGGCCTGGTTTGAGGTGGGCAAGCAAGAGGCGCGGTGCAAGGCCCTTGTGAAGGGGATCCAGGATGCTGAGGCTCAGCAGCATGTGATCGCCCAGCGGGCGGCCCAAGCTGCGCAGATGGCCGACAACTACCTGAACCAGCTGCAAGCGGTGCAGCACCACCGCCTGCAACTGCTGGCAGAGACTCAGGCAGTCGCACCCCAGCCACATGCGCCTGCGATGCACCTGCAGCCTGTCGCCATACTTCCATCTGTGCCACAGGGCGCACAAGGCCAGCCGCCACAACCCCTCATGTTCGGCCAGCTGCTTGCCCCAGGCACACAAGCAGGGCCGCCCACACAAGCAGGGCCGCCTGTCATGGGGCAGCCAATGGGAAGCGCCCCTGGTGTGCCTGGTCAGCCTGCTCCCATGGCAGCCACCCATGGCCCTCCAGGGGCCATGCAGGTCCAACAGCAGCTGCAGCAGCAGCAGCAGCCCCCCCAGCCGCCGCAACCTCCGCAGCATGAAACGGGCCCAGCTGCACCAGCACCGGCCCAGATGGGCATGCCCTCCTCCCGGCTCGTCAAGTCCGCCCTGAGCTCGGCCCTGCGCGTCACTGCCCAGGAGTTCAAGGCCCACAAGCTGAGTGAGGGGCACAAGCTGTCGGCGGGCGCGTGGCAGATGTTCCATGACCAGTACCTGAAGGTCCTGGGCCCAGCCGTGTTCTGGGCAGCTGTCACACGCAGCGCGTGCTCCGCGGTGCTGAAGCAGGCCGAGCGCGTGGGCTCCTTGGGACCTGAAGGAAACAGCAATGGCGCACCAGCACCAGGCTCAGCGGCCGCAACTAACACGGCACTGGACACCAAGCTGCTGGGGCAAGCAGTTGGGCCCCTTGCCACGCGCATGCATGACCTGGAGACGTTTGTCACGAAGATGGTGCTGGAGAACTTTGTGAAGCAAGTGCTGGAGGACCGGGACTGGATGGGGGTGGGTGGCTCGCTGCTGCTTCTCATCTGCTTTGCACCCAAATCCTGCACCCCAAACCCACGCAGAAAGCACGGCTCCAACGGTGGTGTTTGGGCCCCTACATCGGTGTTGCGCCTAGCTGCACTGCTGCACGCCCTGCCTCGCTGCCTGTTTAAAATGTGTTACCTGATGCTGCCGGATGCCCAACACGCCGCGCCACGCAGCACTTCCGTGAGCCGGAGATTTTGGCTGCCGAGGGCCTGCGGATCGTTCTGGAAGCCCAGTGCACGTTGCTGGCGGCCAAACAAGGCGTCCGTGTGGCTGAGGTGGTGGCCGGAGCTCGCGAGGGTGAGATGCGTGAGCTGCTGGGCAGTGAGGAGCAGGCGGCGCTGAAGAAGGGGAAGCTGCCGCCGACGCTGATCAGGGATGCCACACGCTGCCTGGGTGAGCCGGCTGTCAAGACATTCGAGGCCGAGTTGGAAGGTGGGTAAACCAACTCTAAACCCTAATGCTTACCTAAACCTTGAACCCTAAACCCTAACCTGATGTGCTGGGTGTGGCCAATTAGAAGAGCCGCTCAGGGCGTGCATGGTCCTGGCTGATGGCAAGCTTCTTGGTGGAAGCTGGGTTCAAGGTTGAAATCAAATGAGGGTGCCTACCGTGCTATTAACGGCAGGGTACTCCTGGGTTGCGCAGCCAGCGCAACTGCGCATAAAGCTGTTGCCTGTGGCCCTCTATTTACTGCAGGCATGCTCAACACCGGCACCGTCGTGCCCCGCACGGCCGTCATGTCGACGCCTCCCACCCTGGACCTGGACCTGGAACCTGAGGCCACTGCCGGCCTGGCAGGTGCCCCAGAAGGCGCAGCCACAACCCCGAGTGGCACAGCAGAAGGTGGTGTGGTGTCCCCTGGGCCAGCTGGTGTGCAGCTGGGGGCCAAGGACTGGGAGGGGGGCGGGCTGCTTGCGGACGCGGATCTCAGGCTGGACCTCACCGGGCTGGACCAGGCATTAAGGCAGTCGCGGCATGGGGAGGGGGAGGAGGAGGAGGGGGACGGTGATGACGAGCGGGCGGTTGAGGAGATCCGTGGCAGGAGTAAGGGCGACAGGCACAGGGGCGGGCACAGGCACAGGAGGGGAGGTGCGCCAGGAGCAGGCGGCGCCGGCCCTGCAGCTGGTGGGGCAGGGCCGCCGGGTGCAGTGGGGCCAGGCAGGGGTGGTGTTCGCCAGGGTGGAGGTGGTGGTGGTGGGGGTGGTGGGCGTCGTACTGTCCAGCGTGCCCCAATGGGCAACAACGCGTTTGCCGTACTGGCAGGCCACTCGCGCCGTTGACGCCACGTTGTTGATTGTTCTGATCTTTTGCGGCGCTGGTGTATGTGGGTTGGGTCAAGTTGTCGTCCTGCACCATGCAAGGGCACAATGCAGGGTGGATAGCGCTGGGCACTGTTGCATGCACAGTGGTCCCGAAGCCGCTGATGGGCGAGGCATTGAAAGAACTGCTTCATGGAGGCCGCGTGCTCAGCCTTTGTATAATTGCGGCATGCTGAGCTGGCAGAGACTTGCGACCCTTCTGTTCCCTGTACAGTATGCACGTGTACAACATGCACTAGCTGTGGTTTTGCTGTTGTGATAATGGTGCCTGTGCTGTGAGTTTTGCCAGCGGGCATCGTATACTTTCAAAGTTGCTACATTTCCATGTCTGCATTGAGGTAGTTTGACAATGTGCGCGTGTGGTCACAAGGACCACGCTGTGTTGTCCCCGTGCCTGCTTTGCCACGCTGTATGCTGTCATTGAGTTTGCATCCTTGGTATGCATCGTGTTCCTGGCACTCAACTGTAATGGCACTCAACTGTCGTAATTGTACCAACACGCCCTGCAGTGCTTTGCACAAGGTAGTAAACCACTTGACCATAAGCATTGAACAACATGCGACTGCCAGGCTTCACTGACAAGCACCAACATGCAAGGTTGAAGGGCAGTCACATTATAGCATGCAGTACCAGGTAATGCACGCACTGCAGAATGCAGACGCATTCACGCACAAACACACAACCTTAATACGTTGCACAATATGCTGCACGGCGTTTTGTGAGCATGGTATGCAGCTGAGTCAAGTACATGGAGCAGGCAAGCCAGGGTCAGCTGCGATCGCACGAGGCATGTGCTGGTTACAAACATGGCTGTGATGAACACAACAAATATTCAGAGCAGCACCCGTTTGACTTGCAGACACAACACCATGCTTGGCTGCACATTGTCCTCGACTTGCATGCGACATATGCACCATGCCCCTGTGTCCTGCAACAACACTGGTGGGCACATCGCATCAGCTGTCACCACAGATAGCAAGCACACTCCAACCAACGAAGGCCCTGCTGAGCGCACGAATGCTTACTGATCGCAATGGGTATGGGTTATACTGTGTGCACAGGCATTTTCGAAGACCTTGGGTGGCCCCCATTCCCCTCCCCAGAATACACACGCCCATGAGATCAAACCACACATTGTCACAGCCCACCTGCTGCTGGCTGGCTGGGGTCATGCCAGGTGTTTCACCCTTCAGGCACCCTTCAGGCACGATGCCGTGTGCTGCCATCATGGCAGCAAGCAGCACCAGGGGGTTGGCTGGAGCACAGCTGAACAGCAGCACTTTTGTGACATGCGCGCACCGTTCACAAGTTTGCAAGCACCTTTACACCGTCCCGTCCTGTGTACAAAAAAAAGTGTCCACCTGCCACAGTCACATGTGCTTTGTGCATCAGCTGCCACACCTGAGCTTGGTCAACATACTCAACAAGCAGCCTCACAACAGTAGGCAAGTGAGGAATGAACCGCGATCACCCACCTGTGCCTTGTGCCAGCCCCACACCCCAGCAGGCACTGCACCACATGCCATCCTGGCCTTGAACAGGTACCAATATGTATAGATTTCATATCTTGGATGTCTAGCTGGCAGCAGGGCGTGGACCCCAACGGCTTTATTGGACCGTTCAGTTCTTCTTCCTGTTGTGCCAGGCACCAGCGGAGCGGGATAGCCATTTTGCAGCATAACCTCAGCGCGAGGGTGCAATTTTTTCTGGTTTTACCCGTTGTGTGTTCGCGTTCGGAAGTGCGTCTGAGCGTATGCTGTGGTGTGCATTTCAATGCACACGTTGCAGCGGAGTCCTCTGCGCCAGTCACAGGTGTTGCAGTGGCCAGCACTGATGCAAGGTTTGAGGAACACCAGTGCAGGATCAGCGGACTGAAAGCAAGCGACAGGTCTGGAACTTATACGGTCGCCACAAGAAACAAGGTCCGGCACTCTGCTGCGGGGCAATTAAGAGCTGAGTGATGAGCGGTGACAGCTGGCAGCTTGTGACACTCATTGTACTTGTGGGCACGGCAGGTGCCCTGGTGTACAGCATGGGGCAGTTGCGCAGCCAATGGCCTGCAGGCAGTCCAAATCAGCGGCACGCAGCGTGTCTTGTGGGGTGGAAATCACAACGGTGGCGTGTACGGTGTGGCCCTAAGCTTACCTGTGAGTCCAGAGGCACTGCACACACAAGTCAGCTGTCCCAGCTGTCCCAGCTCCATGTCTGGCATGCGACTGCAAGCGCTTCATCTACCCAGCAGTACAACAGCGCCATGCCACGTACACGGTGAGCTCAATGCCAACCACACACGCACAAGTGTTCTGAAGCCTGTATACATAGGACGTTGTCGGCCTAGTCTCTGAAGGAACAAGGTCGGCCCAGAGCAGGAAAGGATCCATCTTCACAGCAGTAGGATCGCAGCGTGTGTGTGCGCTTCAGGACAGCGGGGTTTGCTCACATCTCACATGGTACTTCATGCCTCGTGTTTGCACGGTTCGCTCTAACAGTCGATTTCATGATACCTATGCTAAGATGGCGCCTAGTAAATCCATGAAGAACGTGCCCGTTGGTATAGAATGGCTGCACACGTGTTTAGGAAGGCGCTCCTATACGTGGTATAAAAGCTCGGTAAGCTCGCTCCTGTACTGAAGGGCCTGCTCTCAAGAGCTCAGATCACTGCAGCTGACCATTTCTCTTGCATTCGCGCAGGTGTTAATTTTAACGTTCTTGTGTTATGCTGGCTACCACGCATCGCGTAAGCCCCCCAGCATCGTGAAAAGGTGGGGCAGCGCAGATCCGGCTGGTGCTCATCTGTCAGTGCTCAGCCCATGCATGCAACATGCATGGCACACCTGTCCGCAGTGTGCTGCGAGGAGATGGCACCATCGTGGCGCATGGGAAGAACCGTACGCTGTTGGGAGGTGGTGGCCCAGTCGTGCAGGTGGACCTGCCAATGCACATGCGGGCAGGGTGGGCACCATTCAATGGGCCTAATGGCCAGGTACGGGCTGGACACCCATGCTTTGGCACTACAATATCACCCCTGCTGCTTCATGCTCTCATGGTGTTCCTGCTGGACCCAGCAGCCCTGCGTGCGTCATGACCTGCCAGCATGCGGTTGCATCCTTGCCACGTGCCGGTGCCCACCTATGCGCACGCAGTCGTTGCTGGGCGAGATGGACCTCGCGTTCCTGGGCGCCTATGCAATCGGCATGTTCTTCGCGGGGCACTTAGGGGACCGGCTGGACTTGCGGTGGTTCCTCGCTGCAGGTGTGCGCGCAGCCGGCACACGAGCACAGCGCTCAGCCAGGAACACAATTGCAGCACACAACCGCGTGCAGTTGCAATGCTCATAGCCAGTGCACAGTTAGCGATATGAAGCCAGCACACAGTCCGATGGCGCAGCGTTCCACCAGCAGGGGCCGTGACACAGCCAGACTGGCGGCTCCCATGAGGGTGCAGGGCAGGCACCGGCTGTTCTGCAACAACCAGGTGATGGATGAGGTCTGCATCGTGTGTGGGTGTGGCATTTATGCGCAGGCATGCTGGGGAGCGGGATCTTCGTGTCGCTCATCGGCATGGCCTACTTTTGGGACATCCACCTCTTCAGCTACTTTGCGATCGTTTCGGTGAGGAGGCACTCTGCCCGTTGCTTACTGTCCACCTATGTGCTGGGCCTGCTTCAACAATGCTTCCAAGATGTGTCAAGGATGTTGCGTGCTCCTGACTTCTTGGCTGCCTCCCTCAGCCCAGCACCCTGTGCCCCTCCCCCTCCCCACAACACCCCCACACACACATCTGAGGACCACAGACCCAGACGCCAGAGTCATCCTGGCCCACCTCATTTACACAACTGATCCCAACTGCCACCCCTGCATTCCACCACGCCTCAGATCATCGCGGGCCTGTTCCAGTCCACTGGTTGGCCCAGTGTGGTGTCCATTGTGGCCAACTGGTCTGGCAAGGGCAAGCGCGGCCTGATAATGGGCATCTGGAACGCACACACATCCGTGGGCAACATCCTGGGCACTGTCATGGCAGCCGCTCTGCTGTCCTGGGTGGGTGCTGGTTGGCGGGGAGTGGTGCAGGGTTTAGGGGGCTGCTGCTGGTGCTGTGCTGTGGCTGGTCGACCAGTTCCAACACGAAAAGGTGTTGGACTGGGGGGGCAATGGATGTCAACACACTTGAAAGTTTCCAAGACGCTGCGTACACAGGGGAATCCTTGCAATTCTGCATGGGAGCGGGGGTGCTGGCTTGCTGGCAGGCCTTGGCTGTGCATGATAACAGCTCTGATTGTTAGGGAGCGTGCACCATGCACCGACCATGACGCTTCTTGCCATACCTACCTGCATGTGCGGCTGCTGCTGTGCAGGGCTGGGGCTACTCCTTCGTCATCCCAGGCTTCCTCATGATTGCGCTTGCTGCGCTCATCTTCATGTTCCTAGTGGTCAGCCCGTCTGACGCCGGTGTGACAGAGCATGGGACACGGCCACCAGATGTGGAAGACACGGTGAGGGTGAGCTGGCCACAGCTGGGCAGACATACAGCCGATGCGGGCTCAGGGTTTGGGGTTAAGGTTCTAGGGTTTACGGCTTTGGGTTTAGGGAGCGAACAAGCGCACATGAGCGTGGTTTGTGCGCAAAGCAGGGTGCACTGTGCGCGGATGCACGCTGGTGCCTCGCGCATCGCTAAACAAATGGATTAGGCAAATGCAGCAGTCAATCATGCCGGTTTGTGAAGGCAGTTGCCTGAACTGCACAGAGCTGCGGCATGTGGGTGTGGAGGTGCAGACTCTGGTGTGTGGGGAGGCAGCAGTTCTGCCTAGCTCACTTGGTTCTCAATAACATGCCTCCCCCTGTGCCCCTGGTTTCACATATCAAAGCACCCCTAGCTCTCTGGTTGATACGTGATCCTGTGCACCATGTGGTGGTGTGCAGGACAAGACGCATGGCAGCCTGCATGGCGAGGCCGAGGGCATCCACTTTTGGGATGCCTGGAAGATCCCCGGCGTGACCGCCTTTGCCTTCTGCCTCTTCTTCTCCAAGCTCATCGCCTACACCTTCCTCTACTGGCTGCCCTACTACATCAAGTCTACCCCCATCGAGGGCCGGTACCTGAGCCCCAAGGAGGCCGGGGACTTGTCCGTGCTGTTTGACGTGGGTGGTGTGGCGGGGGGAGTGATGGCGGGCCATCTGTCCGATAAGTCGGGGGCAAGCGCGCTGGTCAGCGTGGGCTTCACGCTCAGCAGCGTCCCCTTCCTGTGGATGTACCGCACGTATGGCTACATGTGAGTGTGCGCCCGGCTTCCGTTTTGGGGTGGGGTTCGGCTGCCAGCATTGCTTGGCACCTGCAGCTCGTCACTACCGATGCGCCGTCCTGCTGTGCGGCGCCTTGTGGCTTGGCATGTTGCCTCGAGCAGCTATACTTGGACAGCAAAGGGCTTCGCCCTCGCTGACAAACACAGCTGCGTTCGCTGCACAGTGCTCCTGGTTGCACACCGGCCTGCCCTTACCTTGCGGCAGGCCTGCTTCCGGCAACGACGCTGGTGCGCCCTTCCCTGTCCCCATGGCCCTGCTGCCGCTTGTTCATCTGCCCGCAGGTCCTTCTCCATCAACGTGGTGCTCATGATGATCAGCGGCTTCTTCGTCAACGGCCCCTATGCCCTCATCACCACAGCCGTGTCCGCTGACCTGGGGTCGCACGAGTCGCTGCAGGTGTGTGGCAGTTGGGGCTGGTGTGCGGGGAGCTACGGTGACGCAGCATTGTTGCTCCAAAGGTGTCATGTCAGCGGTGTAGCACCAGCGATGCGGGGCTGCGGAATCGGAAACCAGGACCTGGCATGTGAAACCCTAGAAGGAAACTCATCAGGGTGCGAGTGGTTTAGCATGACGGATGGGGTTTGTACAGGTGCAATGTAGTGGCACACCATCATTTTGGCCCTGCTCGCGCATCCCCCTTGCTGTGCGGCGATTATCCCGTGCCCTCAGCTGCTGCCAACTGTGTGCTTTCTCCGGGGCTTGGTCGCGCCCCACTGCTGCTGCGGCTGGTGTGAGTGGCCCTGACCCTCGCGGGTGCTGCCGTGCGCGGTGCAGGGCAACGCCAAGGCCCTCGCCACCGTGAGCGCCATCATTGACGGCATGGGCTCCATCGGCGCAGCACTCGGGCCCATGATGACCGGCTACATCTCGGAGAAGGGCGGCTTCGACCTGGTGTTCGCCATGCTGTACGCCAGCGCCATCATGGCGGGCGTGCTGCTGCTGAAGCTGGCTGCCAAAGAGCTTCAGGTGCTACGAGGTGGCAAGCGCTGATGCGTAGTGTGACTGTCAGCCATACATGCCGCGTGCACGCGTGCTTTCAATCAATGACAGCAGTAGGGACAGGTTCATCAGATCGATGAGGATACAAAGGCAGTGGGACCTGCGCAAGTTTAGCGGGGTGTATCCATGCCATGATTCAGAAAGCAGCTCCTGGTTTGATGCACACAGTCAGCGCCGTGACCCCTAAGAGCATATGAACTCTGCAGCTCATGTTGGCGCTTCTCAAAGGGCCCGTGTCATTTTCACAATGAGGCCACCGTCAGGTGGGCCGTTAGGACAGGCAGCAGGCGTAGCCACTCTGTAAATATGATGCCTGCCCTATCCTGTCCCCGGCCTATACAGCACGCCCCTGCTGTGCTGCTGTCTGTGCTCCGGCCGTGCACACTGCCTCAGGGCCTGGTAGGTAACAGATGACACCAGGCACATCACGATCACCACTTACAGATCACGAGACTGCCTCCCATGCTGCTGCTGTTGTTGTTGTCACACACCATCCTGCACAAACCCCCATCCTTGGTGGTTCCCAGCCAGTATGCTTGCTCTATGCACCCTCAACACTTCACACAATCTTTGCAATACAATCATGAGCACAGTCTTGGTGTCGCAATGTGCGCCAAGGACATGATTCCAGCCCTTGGGTAAACCTGAATGCTAGCACAGTGTAGCTGCAATCATTCAACGCTTGCCCTTCTGCTCTTGACAGGAGTACCCGACACTGCAGTCTAACAGCAGCAAGAACAAAAAATGCCATCCTGCATGTATCGATGATCATGACCACCCATCTAAACATTCTAAACTCAACGTCCATCTGGCACCTCTTCAAGATTGTGGTACCACATGGCTTACACACGGGCTCAAGACATGGCTTGCAGTCTTCTACCATGTGCGTGAGCTGAACGTCCATCATATCATGCCTGATACAACCATGCATGAACCCCAGCATCGGTCTGTGTGCCTGGCCAAGTACGTCTGACCCAGGTCTGAAGAGCGTGCGAAACTGCAGTGGGAATATGCATCACACCATCGGTGGTATCCAGCCAGGAGCAAAGCGGATGCACCTCATACGGGCGTCGGCTGCTGTGTGCTACAGGAGACATCTGAAAGCATGCACGGCAGCAACCTTGGACACAGCCCACAAGACCTGCCTCAATCAACCCTGGCATCACTCCCAACCAACAAAATCAACCACAGCAGTACACACGTCAAGCCACGCTGCTGCGATCGACAAACAGAGCCGCATCCGCAGCACGGCCGCTCAACAGCTTCCGCCCATAGGTGCATTGCAGCCAGTCGCACCAGGGGTACGCCAAGCACTTGCGCGCAGTGCACGCGTTGCTGACACAGTCTGTGTGTGCGCTGCAGGTGCCACGCAGCTCAGAGCCACGAGCGCAACGCCCCTTCCGGCACACCTCGATTGGCCAGCACTGGGATGGGGAGGTGCAGGTCCTGAAGTATGAAAGAGTGGGAGGAACAGCGGTCACAGCTCTCAGTGATTGGCACGCAGCCCAGTCCGTTTTGTCAGGCTCCGGGAAGCAGCTGAGAGCTGGGTTGTGCTGCTGCCATGTTTCGTTCATGCAGCACATGAGCGCAGCGGCACTGCCAAGCACGTTATCATAAGCATGCCAGCAGGGCATGTTTGATGGTGAGATGCATGATTTGTGAGCCACATCGCATGGAGAGTGGTGTGCACACCACATGCACTACGATGGGCCCAATCTTGGCACGATGCATAACACGGCGGGCACTCAAGCCACGCACTTGGGACTCGTGACAGCTGCGCAGCGGCCGCTGGTGCAAGTACCACTGTGGCATTGCATGCCGCTGGTGCAGTTGGCGCCGGGAGCAAGCTTGATCGCACAGGTGGGGGGCTTGGCCGTTGTGTCACAGAACTCATATGCCAGGCTGCAAGGCAGGGAGTGCCGGGGACCTGGCGGCTCAGACGCAGCCAACGCATACCACTGTTCTCCAGTGGCAGTCAGGCTGCAGCATGCAGACACCCTCTGTGTAGTGTGAAGTGTGAAGTGCTGTGTTGTCGGCATCCAACACCATGGATGCTGAGCATGTGCACAGCTGGTATCATTTTCATCATCGGTTCATTACACAGCTGATGAGCGCGGTCAACCCTGTAATGCTGCAGTTTGACTCATGTCCTTCCTTGCAGCTCTGGCATGATGTTGCTGGATTGTGCAAACTGTGACACGCACCAGCCAGTTGCGTTGGCAGCAGCTTTGGGGTCGCACACAGGGATGTTCTGAGTGCAGAAGCCCTTGATGCACACACCAGGCCTCAGGTTGTAGCCCTGACGGACACACAAGTAGACATGGCAAGGAAGAAGGCAGGATTGATACAGTGGCGACATATTGAAACCCTACCGTGTGTGTGTACTTCAGTTGGCAATGTGTGAAGCTATTGCAGAATGTGGTGTAGAGACGAAGTACGTCAGCATGTTAGTACCTGCCGTTGTCATGCACTGGAAGGCATGCAAGGACATGCAAGCAGGTCAACGTGGCGGGCTACAGGTCCTGCAGCAACCCACCTCACACTGGGCGCTGCGGTTGCACGGTGATCCGGGGCCCAACGTAAACTGGCACCTCCCGAACAATTCAGTGTTGCACCATACCTGCAAGGTAATGCCCATGGTGTCGTCAGGAACACGCAGGGGCTCCCCCAAACCCTAGCACCCCTCCTTTCGCAACGCACTCTCGGTCCAATTTTAGCACTTACGTGAATACTCTTGCAGTCGGCATCCTTGTGGCAAACTGCACGCGGGGACATACGGTTCCGGGTTTTGTGATCTATGGAAGAGACAGCTCGAGAGCATGCGCGTGCAATTACAGCATGAATTACATGTAGGGATGTTGGCGTGTACCGACGTAGCCAGCAAAAGAGCCAGCACACCAACCACGAGGGCGTCCCCACCGCGAGCAGCGTTCCACAGTGTCATTATTTAAGCAAGCTTTTCAGATGTCGTATTGATAGTCGCAGAACTGCCGCAATGCTTGCGTGTGTGAGGCAGGGAATGGCTTTCAAACCAAGCGCGCCATCTGTTGTCATCATATCAGGTGTGAAAGGCAGTATGCACTTGATTGCTGAACTGTCAGCTGAGGTCCAAGAACTGCATCGTTGCTTACACATGGTGACTGCGCAGCATGTGCTCAAGAGCATGACATCACTGACATAAATGGCTCGCGCAGACATGGCACACCGCACCATCTGATGGGCCGGGTGCAAGCACATGGCATCCGGGTCGGGTCCAGCAGCACTGGAATGATGGGCCCCAATCTAAAAATCTATAACACGACTTCTGGTCATAACTCAGTAGTCATCCACATCCTCAGGCTCTGGGTCCTCTGCTCCTCTGATCACTTCCTCCCCCTCTTCCTCATCCTCTTCTTCCGCCACAGCTGCACACAGCACCTCCCCTTCTCCAGCCTGAGCATGCCCTGCTCCTTCCTCCTCCGCCTCCTCTTCACCTGCTGCAGCTGCGCCTACGCCACCTGGTCCACCTTCCCCCTCCCCCTCCCCCACAACCTCCTCCCCATCTGCCCCATCCTCCTCACTCCACTCACGTGCACGCCGCGAACCCACGCGCACCTCCCCACCTGCTGCATGCCCGCCCGCTGCCTCCTCCCCCTCCCCCATCTCTGCATGCTCCACCTCCTCATCCTCCTCCATCGCCTCCACCCCCTGCCCCTCACCCTCCCCGCCATCCTCCTCCCATGCGCTGTGGTGCCGTGCACCCCCTGCCCGGATGGCCTCCTGCAGCCACTCAGGGTCATTGGGATCCACCTGCCCTGGGTCTGCATCACGCCCCTCCCCTGCCCACTGCCCCCCCTCTTGCCCCTCCACCTCCGCCCGTGTGCTCGCAGGGGTGATCGCCTCCTGCCCTGCCCCTGCCCCTGCCACAGACCCCAGCTTGAACGGGATGGGGGACGGCTGACCCGCCTCCACTCCATCGTCAACACCTTCTGCTGCCGACTGCTGCGCTGCCACCCCGGCTTGGGCCCCCAACACCTCCTCCTCCTCCTCCTCCTCCGCAACTGCTCCCTCCCGTGGCATCTCACTCATCTCAACTGCTTGCTTGCATGGCAGGTACGCCGCGAAGAAGCCCTCCGAGAAGGACCCCTGGGTCACACGTATATCACATGCGCAGGTACAGCCCACGTCATAAGCAGTGGTGCAGCCGTACAGCTGGCATACTTGTGTGCATCAGCCCAGCCTGAAATATGATCAGGGCTGCAGCAAGCCTGGAGCCTGCTGACGAGCAAGAGGCGTGACATGCGTTGGAGTGCACTGGCTTGCCACACACAGTGCTGGCGCCTGCTGCGCGAACACATGGCGCTGCTTAATATCCAGTAACTGGAACCAAGCACGCGGTGCCATCATCACCAACCATGCACTGGGGCCCAGGCCAGGCAAGGCAAGGGCCTGCACACACCGGGTTGATGACGTTGCAGCCCAGGTGGGTGTGCTGTGCCTGAGGGCTGGCATCCGCCACCACGACCGCGTGGGGGAGGGGGTACAGGTGCAGGGCGTGATCGTACTGCATGGCAGCAGGCAGTACAGGAGGTGAAGTACAGGAGGTGCAGCGCGGGTGGTGTAAATGCAGTGCAGAACGGCAGTACGCACGCACAGCGCATCCACGAGCGGTGTATTCAGACCAATGAGCCAGCACGTGGCGGGGATTGGACAAGGAGTTGAAACAGGACATGCAGCTAGGGTCAATGCAACACCTGATCCTGAAGCCTTCATGCACATGATGCATGTGGTCAGCTGATAGGGGAGCGTAAGGAGTCGGTGAAGCACCTTGCCTAGCTGAAGCAAATTATCTCATGCAACTCATCATGCACCCCCACCTGCCAGTAGATGGGCTGCAGCAGTAGAGGCAGCGGGCACAGGTGCGACTGCTGCAGCAGGGTCAGTGCCATGTGGCCCCACATGTCCTCATGACGCGCCGCCTCCGCACCTGCATGGGCATTGGATTCCAACATTTCACTCAGGTAATGCTCCTGGATGGTGGTGTTTTAGCTCATGACTGTCAGGCTTTTAGCTTATGATTTCACTCAGGTAATGCTCCTGGATGGTGGTGTTTTAGCTCATGACTGTCAGGCTTTAGCTCATGACTGTCAGGCTCCGGCATGCAGAAACATATGTGAAATGCTCATGGACATGCATGGTGGTGGTGTGCCTTGTCCCCAAGGGTGCAGCTACTGCTGCTGTGCTGACACACGAGGATTACACATGACCCAGGATGACCCAGGATGGCGCAAGCCTGGATGCGTGGCCATGCAAGCCCCCAGTGGCAGCAGCAGGACGCAAGCAGCCAGCGCAGCACAGCCAGCGCACTACAGCCTGCAGGAGTTGTACTGCCTGTGCTGTGTGATTTGTACTGCAGCACGTACCGCGAGGCGGTACGAGGCACCGGCGGCGCAGGCGCTTGAGGATGTTGTACCGGAAGAACACAAGCTGCTGTGACAGGTACCGCACCCTGCATTGCGTGCGTCACAGGCGCACACATCACACCCATACATCACCAGCTATCTGCCTTGAGTCGCTGCTATGGCTGCAGCTGGCTATCCCAAGGCCCCCTGCCCCTTTGCTGCGCAGCTGGCCTGTACAAGGCTGGTTTCGTGCACACACGGTACAAGGGGTAGCAGTGAGGCCAAGATCAAGCCATCCACTCGCCCCAGCTGCTGAGCACAGACAAGGGACAAGCAGGGACAGTGAGGACCAGATCGGACCACCCCAATCGCCCACCGCACCTGCACGGGTTGGTGGCAAACACAGCATTTGGCAGCACCCGTGTGATGTCTGCGGTGAAGAACGTGGGCAGAGGGGGCTGCGGCAGGATGTCACCGGGGCTGGGGTCCCCAGGGCCTGGCACAAACACAAACCGACTGGAGGCCTGCAGGTGATGGGCAGCACAGATTGAGGGCAGCACGAGTTGAGAATACCAGACCATCTGACCAGCAAGCGCAAGGCAGTGCAAGGTATCTAAAGTGCACGGTTGGTGGGAGAGAGCGCCAAAGACACTGCGTGAAAACTGCATGTAAGCATGTTACACAGTTGCAGGCACATAGCCCACCCTGGCAAGAGACTGACAAGGGCGAAGGGCAACCAGATGCGAGGGTGTCCCACCTCGTGCACAGAGCTAGGTCCGTCAGCAGAGAGCTTGCAGCATCACAGGTCACACGATAACAGGACCCACTCTTTCTCACCCACCCGGATGCGCGGGTGCTGCTCAATGATGGAGGCCAGTGCAGAGAAGCCATCGCGCAGCGCCACATAGTCCACACCCACACCCCCGTCTGCATACAACATGCACACGTGTACGTACACACAGGCACCTGCTGTTACAAATCGCCAGGCACGTTGCTCGTTTGTTTACTGTTTGTTGCTTGATTCTGGGTGGCAGCCCAGGCTAGACGAGTGCATATGACTGACCATGCCAGCAGCCACAGCGCATACACTCACTGGCAGGCATCTTACAGGCATCTTACGGCCCTTTGTAAGGCGCTGGTTCCTATACACCCTGCTCACTGTGGCGGCCTTGTGCATTTGCTCGGGCAGGGGCAACCCTTCACCTGCCCTCACACTGTCTGCTGTGGCTGGCTCAGACACTCACCTGTGCCTGCCTTGGAGTGGAAGTTACCCATCAGAACAAACAGAGGGGGCACTGTAGGCACGCCCTCCCAGCCTGAGGGTGCACACATTGGTTGTGGTGTGCAGTGATGTGAGGTGATATGCATTCAGTACTTGGGTTGCGGTCCTGTGCAAACCACCATGCCCGATCAAACAGGCCCAGCAGCATGCCTGCTACTTTGCATGATGGCCCTGCCGTGCACTCCCTGGTGCTGGTGTCTGTTTAGCAGTCTGGCCTGCACCACGACACACGCTTGAACGCAGTTGTTCAGCGCAGCTCCCACTTAATAACGTGCACCACACCGCCAGCAGTCCTGGACCCAGCTCGTCCCCCGCTCCACCCACCCTCAAACAGCTTGCTCAGCCTGTCCAGGGCCTCCCGCTTGTCCAGCCACACATCAGACAGCACAACCACGCGGTCCTCGGCATGGTCACCGTCTGTGAGCAAGAAATGGTAGGATGGCAGCCCTTAGAAACTCGAAGCTGCAGCTGACAGGGTGTAGGGTTCATGTATGCGCAGACAGCATCGCTCGTTGCATCGTGTCTTTGTACGACAAGTCATATGATAAGAGCTGAATATGTTCATGTGGTTGTGAGGTGCAATGCATGGTCCCTGACGTCTGTGGCTATGGCCTGACATCTGGCTCACTGTGATGGCTTGATGTCTTTGCCTGTGTGACCCAAAAGGCTCAAAGGCAGCTAGTAAGCAACCACAGCTGGTAACACTAAATGCCCAGTTCCAAGAGAAAAGCTGCAACCCCCGATGCCCTACCAGGCATCGCCTCCAATTCCAGCTTGGCAGCCTCCTCAGGACCCAGTTGCGGCCCACCAAAGAAGTTTAGCCGCTGCATGCATCAGACCAACGCAGTGCACAGCTCACAGTTGGTTTGGTCTGCCGCAACTACGGAGAGGGATACCTTTGTTTCTTTTCCCAGCTCCTGCCTACTGTTGATCACATAGCTGTATGGCCACATGTTCCTCCCCACCCCGTATTGTTCAAGAATAATCAAAATACCTGGGATGACATGGGGAGGTCAGATCGGGGCTCTGCAGGGGGGAAGCCCAAGGCCCGTGCATGGAAGACACCATCATGGTGCAGCTCACCCTCCGCAATCACCACGCAGTTCTCTACAACAGCATTCAGTTGGTGATGCATTGCGTGGTTTTAATCCCACAATGCTGCCCTGCAGCATCTGGTTGGTGGTTGTGACTATGAGTACCGTTTGTGCTTGCTAATGCAGGGCAGAGTCTGTCCAGCAGCAGCAGGGTAGGGGGTGCTTAGACTGTGTCAAGTGCTCATATGCTCATCCTTGTCAATGCTGACGTACCGCCCCACATGAGAATGGCAAGGCAGCTATATGCCACGTAACAGACGTGTGTAACATCATGTGCCAGGGCTACAGCACCACACCTGTGAAGAAGCCAGCGGTCGTCTGAGCGGCCGAGATGTCAAGGGGTAGCGAGCCGCTCGCATCCTCAAGCACCAGCCGCCGCCCATCATCCCCTCGTGCCAGTGTGCCCATCACGATTCTGCTAACTCCCACGTTGCCTCTCAAAGACTGCAGATCTGCCAGCTGGGCAGAAGGGCCATCGCTCCCTAGCACTTGTGTGCTGGATTGGAAGATCTTGTTGCGGCGCATGCGCTGCCCAATCAGCTGCAACCGGTCCACGTACAGCCGGTGCTTGGCCTGCACAGGTGATGTGCCGCGCACAGCCATGTGTGCAAGCAGTTCCGTGGCTGCAAGTCTATCAACGGGAATCAAGTCACATGGACATGGACGTGCAGGCATGGTCATGGTGACCCACCATGGCATCCGCGAACAGCGCCCTCGGCGCGTTGTCTGCAAACATCTTACGGCCCACGGGGTCATAGCTGATCTTGGGGATGTCAAATGCGTTTACCACAGCCACCTGCTCGGTTGCGCCCCCCGAGCCTTGCAGCTGGAGGATGGCATTCTCCACGGAGACACGCGTGATTGTCGCTGAGTTGAGGCGCTCTGCGGTGCACCCATAGCGCGCTGGTCAGCACCAGCTGCGTCTGTGACAGCTTGAATTTTCATATTCGCGGGCCATACGCAGCAGGTATGCTCATCAGCCTCGCACCAGCTTGACAGACGCGCAGGATATCATGAACCACCTCTTGCGAACCCTCCTTCTGCATGTGCTCCAGAATAGCATCTATCGCTGACAGATCGACACATCCTGCCAGTCCTGAGCTGTTGATTTCCTTTGCAATCCACCGCTTCGTAGCTGCCACTGACATGGTGGCTCGTCCGCACCAAAACCACAGCCACTAATACAAGTTCATGACTCTCGATACTTATTTCATAATACTGGACAAGAGGCCAACCCACATCACTTGACTGTACTGCCGCCTTGTCATGTACCAATACAACAGAAGGAGTTTGTACCATGACAGCATGAGCCTTGCCCTTATACTGCATGCTAGGCACAGCACCCTCAAACCTCTTCTGCACCCGAGAGCAAGCGTGTTGATGAGTTGACACGCCCAGCACTGCCCCCCGCTGCCCCTGACGAACTTGGCCGCCGTTCTGACAGCTGCAGCTGTTGCACGCGTGACTGCGGCGCAGACTGCGACGGTTTCTCGGGCACAGGTGCGGCTGAGGAGCTGCTGCTGCCACTGCTGGCGCCTGTGGCAGCCCGCCCCCTACTGGCAGCACGCAACGAGCCTGCAAGTGAGGACACAGAGAAGGGCTTGGTGTCAAGAGCCGCCACCCGAGTTCATCAAGGAATCGTCGTCCTGTCTGGCACATCATGTTCCAAGCATTTGCTGGGAGGATGTAATCCGTTGCGGCAGTAACTGCACAAACATGCAATGTACTCAATGCCAGACCGCAGCACACTCACTCAGTGGGATGTCCTGCATTTCACGACGCACGCACAGCCACTCTCCCACCAAGGACATGATGAGTAGGCCAATGGTGTTGGTGGCCCACCTGCACATGTTGCACACGCCGTGCCAAACACATGCACACAGCATATACATTCGTTGTGCCACATTGTACCAGACACTGCCGTGCCTCGTAACATGAACCCCTTGTATGCAAGGTAAATACAGGGGGTTTATGTTGCGACTAGCCAACCCATGCCATGCCTGTTTGAATTGCTCAGCCAGCCAGATTGCTGTTGCTAACACCACATCTGTAATGTGACCTGTGCGCCCGCGCCTTTCTTGGGCTGCTCAGTGCGTACCATTCTAAAGATGCTGGGAAGCCCGAGTACCAGCACACTGCTGCGAGGTGCAAGATGTAGCAGGTGGATGCGAAGTCGAGGCACTTCTTTGCCCGTTCAACCTGGGTTCACGCAGCATGGGCAAGTTGTTGATGAGGTGCATCGTCAATTTTTACAGGCGAGCACACACTGCCTCTCGCTGGTCAGCATAGTAGCAGCTGTTGGTGCTGTGCACATGAGTCTGATCAATCGATGGGTGACTTTGCAACACCACAGCAGCCTGTACACCGCTTACAATCCACATAAGGTACACAGCTCCCAGGAGGGGTGTCGTGAGGTTGGACACCATGGTCATGGCCCCTGTGTAGGTCCTGAAGCTCAGCACCTTCCACCCAAGCAGCTGCACCACTGTCAGCCGCCCCACGTATGGACCTGCACACCACAGCAACGCAACCCAACGCGCTGCGCAAGGTAAGGCGTGGTGCATGGACGTCTGGCAGAGGTGTGCATGCCAGCACTGTACAGCTCAGCATTGCGCTATGTCAGCACCTGCTGCTGTGTGTGCACGGTTGGATGAGTGCACGTGAGGTGCCTGGCTGCCTGCACCCACCGACAAACAGCAGCTGCCATAGACCCAGCGTTAGGTAGAAGAGGCACTGGATGCTGATGATCTGGGCGATGATCAGCCAGGGGTCCCAGACCTGCAAGCCAGTGCGTCCAGGATGTGATGTAGATCACGCATAGGTTGTGGAAGTGCATAGAGTACTGCCAGCTTGCACCGTGTACTGGCATGATCTGCACGTTGGTTGGGAGCTGGATCCAGTGGTTTGCCCACGGGCAGCTTTTAGGGCCCCAGAACCAGTGGCAAGAACAGCCTGCAAATGTGCATGCATGGACGTGCGTGCGGAAACCCAACCCAGTCATCTGTTGGCGCATGGCAGAGCACGCTGCAGAACAGTAGTTGATGATGAGCTGTCTCAGGTGAGGCACATGCTTGAACTGCCACTGCACATCTGCGGAGCCACTTGCATGCGGGCACGTGCATGTTCATGTAGGTGCAGGGCAACTGCATGACCCTTGGCACCAGCTGTCACACACCGCAGCTCCATACAGCATCTCCTCCCGCCTTTATAAGAATCGCCCAGCACTGCACATTCAGCTCAAATTTTGACTACTGAGGATCATGGGCATTTTTCGTCTTCCGTCGCATATCATCCAACATTCAGCATCAGCTCATACTACCTTTCATAAACAACAAACAAAGTATATATAACACACCCTTCCCTCACTTGTACCTCTCGCTGTATTGACTGCTGCACCACTGATCGAAGCCAATTTTTGTTGAATCATGACGTTAGGGGGTCTTCGACTGAAGCTTGTGCGCTGGGGTTTTGTGGTGGGTGATGGTGGCGTCAAGAAGTGCTCACTGTTTCACTGAATCAAGCTGGCCTCAATCAAATCACGCACGTGGATGCCTCCTCAGGGCCGACCATTTTATGTGCTCGCTGTATCTCATCGGCGAACAGCGCGCAACTCGGGGAATCGATTTGAAGACGTGGGGTGGTGGGATCCAAACCCAGGTGTGTTTTGGAGCAGCATGATTGATCGGAGTGTTGTCATGCAGAACCCATGTTGAATTGCATGTTCACATGCGCGTGCCGGTGTTCTGTGCTCGCAGCCGGGGATGGCAACATGCATGTGGGCCTGAAAGTGGACCGCATCAAGTGAGTGTGCTGGTGTGCATTGGTGGACATTTGCCTGCGGATGCTTGTGTCTGAACAACAACGAGCAACCCTGTCCATGGGCATGATCATGACACGCTAGTAATACAGCAACACCGCACCATCCTCATCAAAAGCACGCGTGCTATACCAAGCATGGCCATCATGGCACACATGACTTGCATGACGCCTCTGCACATCTGTGTGCCATTGTGAGTGCCGCAGGTACTGGTTGTCAGCTGGCGCAGTGCCCACGACCAAAGCCATGCACCTACTGGCACGGGTAGGGCTGCTACCTGCCCCCCCCAGGGCACCAGATGTCCAGATGCCCACACAGCCAGCAGCAGCGTCCAAGCCCTCACACACAGCAAAACAGCAATAAGCAGGCCACGCCATGTGGATCCAGATGTAGGTGTGTGGAGTGGGGCGTGGAAGGGCGGTAAGATCTGAGCGCTGTTACTTGTAGTGTTATGGTGGGGTGTTCTGGGCACGTCAGTTTTGGCGGGTGGGGCGGAAGGGTCTCCGTGTTTCTTATGTTGTTCGGTCAGGCACAGGCGTGTATCAAGCAGCAGGATGCACCTCAGCTTGCCCGCCGGAGTGCAGTGCTTGTGAGTGCAATTCTTACGCCTTTAGGGTCATCTATGGGCAGGCAGATTGCACATGCAACTGCAGAAAGCGCGAGGCACAAAGTTTGAGCTCAAGTAGACATCATGAGACCCATGAGGTAGACATGGGTATGTATCTGTGAGAGGTTACCGATGCATTTGCGTGGTGCACATTGTTAGGGCTCTGGAGTCTGGACACTTCGGCCCGCGGGCTGGGGCAACTAAACCTCAACATGCTGATTCTTTAGCTCTCTTACAAGGAGATGTCTGGTTGGTTGGTTTCTCCAAGTATGTCGCCAACAGGGCATGCAGCAGCATTATTCTGCAAGACCCATGAGGTGGTGTACACGTTGTTACAGCTGTTGCTGCACATTGTCCACTTGTACTGTGTTAAATTATTGCGGATCACTGCTGCCCGTGATTAGCTGCTGGTAAAGCATGCCTATTCAGGTGAAGCCGGTAGGAACTGCTGCAGCTGTGGCTGAGCAATGCTAGAACTGCAGGTGAGGCGCCAGTACAGCCAACAGTCCAGCAGTACCAGTCGGTTTGAGTACTAACGGGCGCGCCCCACCTTGCTTAACAATTCAATCTTTCCACAGCTGCAGTTCTATTCATGACCAGAGCGACCATTCTTCGCTCAAGCACACGTAGAGAAAGCAAATGGCATTGACAGCTTCACAGTCCTGTTGCATTGCGCATTGACTTTAAACTGCGCGTTGGGCCAAACCATGAGGAGGCATGGCTTCCAGTGGCCGCTGGACCCCCACCAGGTGCGTTATAAGCATCACCAATGATTGTGATACGATCCCAGCTGAATTCTAGCACAAGTTATGATGTTCGCAAGCCGACAACCCCAGCTACATAACCTCTTGCTGCTGCGCGCAGGTTGGGGCGTTCGCACTATTCTCAGGCTTGGCAGCAACGTGCTACGCACTCCAAATGCCTTTTGTGGAGTCCTTCGGGGCGCGGGTCACGCTCATAGTGCTCTACACCATCCTCGTGTCCATCGTGCTCGTTCTCTTTGTGTACTGCGGGTGAGGCGGGTTGCAGACGCAACGTTGCATGCTGCTTTGACTTGGACTGCCATGTAGCTATCGCGCTTGCATGGCACACTCACGTTCCACGCCTCTACTTGGCATGCATCTCATCGTAGGGCGGCAGACACGTCTGATCCTGGGCTCCGCAGCCCATCAAATGATGGGGACTTCTACTGTGCATTGTGCCAGGTGCGCACCTGTGGGTTCAGTGCCGCGGCATGGCATGGCAGACAGCAATGCATTGCTGAAACAGGGAGTGCGGCCAGCGGCGATGGAGGGTCCTGCGTGCAGGCTGCAACCTGCCATCATATGGTTCACTTCTTGCACTTGCTGGACACATGGGGCACGGCAGAGCACACGCAGCACCCTGTACCATCCAGCATCACCGCTGTTTCCCCCTGCAGGCCAGCGTGGGGAAGACCAGCAAGCACTGCCGCAGCTGCGACAAGTGCGTGGAGGGCTTTGACCACCACTGCAAGTGGCTGAACAACTGCGTGGGGGCGAAGACGTACCGCGCGTTCTTCCTCCTAGTGGGAACGGCATGCTCGCTGCTGACGCTGCAGTTTGCGTGGTGCCTCTGGCAGTTTGTGACCAGCTTCAGCCAGAAGGAGGAGCTGAAGCTCAAGGTGCATGACAAGTATGGGGGCAACGTGAGCTACACTGGGTGGCAGGTGAGTGGTGGGTTCCCAGTGTGGGCAAAAGCAAAAGCAACAGCAACTGGGCATGTGCATCAACTGGGGGTGTGCATCGACTGGCGTCCTGCTGCGTGGCAGGAACAAGGTAGAGATGGGATGGGCAGGGATGGGCAGGATGGGAGCCCACACGCAGGGAGGGCTGCGGGGTGCACGCACCAGGCCCGCACACCCACCAAACCAGGCCCCAATGCGTGAATGGTGCTGGTGGTCACCCAACTGCGCCGCAGGTCATGCTGGCGGTGTACATGGCGCTGCTGGTAGCCGCTGTGATGATGCTGGGCGAGCTGTTCGTCTTCCACGTCGTCCTCATCTCACGCAGCCTCACGACGTACGACTACATCGTCGCGCAGCGGGAGGCGCAGCTGTCCGGCACGCCGCCGCCCAACGCGTCGTGCGCCGCGCTGTTCAAGCAGCTGCTGACCTGCGAGGGGTGCGGGGCGCACAAGGGGCGCGTGGCCGACGTCAACGCGCAGCGCGCGCGCGTCAAGGTGGGCCTCAACCCCTGCGCCGCGTGCCACACCAGCAAGCCGCAGGGCAGCCCCGCCACCTGGCAGCGCGCAGGGCTCAGCACACCCACCAAGCCTGTGGGGGGCCCTGATGCACCCGCCGCGACACCCAACGGGAACGGGGTGTACCCGAGCGGCAACGTGACGCCAACAAAGCCTGCGGGCATGAACGGGGTGGGGGTGGTGGCAGCCAACGGCGCCTACCTGGGCAGCCCAGGCCCCGTGAATGAGGACGCGCTGCGTGCCTCCTACGCTGGCATGCCGGCCGGAGGGGGGGGCCCAAGCTCCCCATTCACCCCCAGGGCCGGCGCCCTGCCCGGCGGCCTGCCGGTGCCTGCGGCATACAGCGGGGGCGCGCCCACAACACCACTTCAAACAGCAGCACCACCTACACACCTGGGCCACCAGCAGTATGCATCCCCACCAAGTGGGCCGGCCGCAGGCGTGGCAGCTAGCTGGCAGGTGGCCCCTGGCCTGGTCAGCCCTGGTCAGTCATCGCAGCACCCGCCTGCTGCTCAGCACACGGGTGGTGTGGAGTACGCGGCTGCACATGTACAGCAGCAACAGGCCGGGCAGCAGCAGCAGTACTCTGCGCGGCCGCCGCTGCGCTCAGGCGGTACGGCCGGCAGTAGCAGCTACATCGGCGGTACAGTCAGCCCGCATGCCAGCTATGATGGCCCACTGGCTGTGGCAGTACATGGGTACGGCGGTACGGGTGCAGTACCGCAGCAGCAACAGCAGTACATGAAGAGCCCCTCCGGATCACTCATTTTCCCTGAGCTGCCTCCAGGGCCGGGCAGCGTGCGCAGCAGCGCGCAGTACGCCAGCATGGCGGCAGTACAGCAGGGCATGGGGCAGCAGCAGCACTACAGTGGGGGCCTGCATCTAGCACCTCCCCCATACTCGGTGATGGGGCTCGCGGGGGGTGGGGGTCATGTGACGATGCAGTGACAGTGCATGTGGTATGGGGTACTGCGGGCGGAAGGTGCTGCTGCCTTGGGATGTGGCCGCCGACCAGTTGGGGTTCATTACGAGTGTGGAGAGCTGGCTGCCCTGAGGTGGGCACGCCAGCTGGTGGTGGTGGTGGGGGGGGGTGCACGGCAAGAAAGGGATCAGTTTGGACATGGCTACCATAGGGCATAGGGCGACGGCGACCTGTAAGCTTAAGAGTCAGCGCTGTTTGGTGCGCAGCAGCGGTTTGATTTCTTGGACCCTCCGAACTGCAGACTATTCATGATGAAAGGTGTTGTACATGCTGAGCAACAATCAGCGAGAGTGCAGGGAGGTATCCCTTGCCAACTGTGGATGCAAGGCTGCACTTACCATTTATCCATGTCGTTCGTGGTGTGCTGTACTGCACTGTTTGCCTCACTTCGAGTATGGGGTTTAGTCTGGACTTGAGGGCCCCCAGACCTTGTATGTGAGGTGCTACCATACGTGGAATCTGTAAATGTATTCATGCCTCCAAAGCCACTGTTGCTGGTCAGGACCAGGTACCTGATTTCCCAGTGCATGCAAGCAGAGCAAATGCCTGAGATGTGCCCAGCCACAGCCAACAGTATAGAACCAAGGTACCTCATGCCGGTGATGCAGCGGTAAGCTGGTCACAAGAGTTCAATGCCAGCACCCTGGCAACACATGAGAAGTTCTAACACAGCAGATGTTGTTGTGGTGCCTTTCAAGTCAGCAGTTCAGGTTCGTGTTACACCAGCCTTCAGCCAGTCAAGGGCTGATCAGCATTGCACACTCCCTTGCGTGCCCTTGAGCATATAGCATCCCAGCTCTGTTGGTGTCATCCTGACACCCATGTCCAACATAGTCCCTAAGCCATGCAGCCGGTTTCACCCGCGCTAGCGAGCAGAGAGGTTGAGAGGGTGGGCCGACAGTTCTGCACATGGGCGGTGTGAGTAGCAGCTATCATGAGAGCGCTTGTCTCTTCAAGAATGATGGTCGACGTCCGCCACATGCCGGTTGCCAGCTGACGAGTTGGTGGCAGGAGGCGCTGGTGCCGGCGCCGGTGCTGCCTTGGCAGCGGCCAGCAGCGTGTAAGATGGTGTGTACATAGCAGGGCCAAGATTTGCCTCCGCCTGCATGCACACATGGGGGACCACATGGGCGCATGCACATGGGGGGACAAGCAGGGGGCCGGGCTCAAGCACAGGTGCACAAGTGTGAAGAGCGCTTGGCCATTCTAGATCATGCAGCAACAGCCTTATGTCACAGGGCTCTTCGGTGTGGCCCCTCTCCATATCACCATCACCACCCACCTTCGTGGGGCGCCCCAGGTCAAACAATGACCCTGTGACCGCGTACGTCACTCCTCCCATGCGGCTGATCGGCCGAAGTGCCACCGGATCCACGATCAGCTTGCCTGCGTGCAGGCCGGCAGAGCACCCATCAACATATCAGCACTTCACCAAACCCTTGGGGGACCCTGCCCGGGTCTGACTGCAACTGGACAGGTGTGTGAAATAACAAGACACTTCCACAGTTTTAATGGCGGAATGGTCCAGGCGCATATGCTGACGCAAAACAACTACTGCACAGCAAGCGGAGTGGCAGTAAAGAGAGGGGAGGGTAGCACCAGGTGTGGGAGGGTGTGCAAGTCCAGAGTAGGCAACTTGCGGGCAAGTCCAACGCAGGCCAGTGCAAAAGAGGCAACGTACCGCTAGGGCTGCGGGCTGCAACAGCTGGGTGGATGTGGAAGGCCACCACCTCTCCAAGCACCACCGCAGTGGCAGGGTTACCTGACCTGCAAGCAGCAGGCAGGCACACCCCAACACCCCTTTGGTACATGCGCGGTGCATGGCACGCGATGGGCAGCACAGGGATGCACGACATGTACACATTTTGTACAGTGCTGTTCATGCCAGTGCTGTTTTGTACCAGGGACGCCACCGCCAGCCAGCCTCTTCGCATGCACGAACTTGCATCAAACTTCATGCCTGCTCTCTTTTCCTGCTGTGCTTACTATGGTGTATCGCGGGCTACTCACACATCTGGGATGTCCACCACCTGGCGCAGCTTGCACTCCATATGGATCACTGACTCGCCGATGCGTGGCGGCTTGACCTGCACATGTGCACAGCATCCGTTTGCTTCCATTGATTAGCTGGTTGCAAAACAAATGGAAGCGTTGGGATGGGGTTTCTGCCAGCAGCCATGCACTCCAAAGTCTCTGATTGTGTGATGGCCTCATCTGATGGGGGCCAACAACAGGAACACCATAAACAGCCACCCTGCAAAAAGCCATCCTGCCATCCTGCTAAGCTTTGCTAAGCACTGCCGCTTGCAGGAGCGCACAACCACAGCCGGTAGAGCACCCAGGATGAACGGGAAGCAAGCAATGGCCTGAACACGGCTCTGAGGGTTCAGATCATCACATCACATCACATCACATCACATCACATCACATCAGGATCTAACATCTTGACGGCCCAGGAGCATCACGGGCGCACCTTGATTGAGGGAACAGGCGTGAGGCCAGCCAGGGCCCCCTCGTCAAGCCCCCGCTCAAAGTCCCCACACGTGTGGTTAGCCGCCTCCACAAACCAATCGCTCATGATGTTGACCACGTACTCCCTGTGTGCGGCGGGCGCAGCGCAGCACAGCATGTGCAGTACAGCACGTGATGTACCACAAAGTAAGCAGTACAGTCAAATGGCTTGCAACGCATGTCTGACAACTACTGTCACGTTACGACCATTGGCCCAACCCAGGCCAACGCAAAACAGTGGGCAGCGGGGCACACTGACATCCCCAACACACTTGGAGCTGTCAGCAACCCCAAGCCAGCATGAATTCAAGCCATCCTCCTGCATTCAAGACGATCGCCAAACCCATCATGTCCATAGGCAAGCAGCCTCACCCTGTCTCCTCAATATTCATCAGCGTGTCCTTCTTCCCGCCCCCACGCATGCCCGAGCGGTTGATGCCAATGGCCAGAATAGGAGGGGCGTGGCACATGGCGTTGAAGTAGGAGTAAGGCGCCACATTGTGTGAGCCGTCCTGTGGCGAGTGCATCATGAATCCAACATGGGCATGTACGTTGAACGTGTCAGATGTGTCAAGCTGTCAGCCGAAGCACATGGGCATAACTACATGCAGAAGAGGCACATGAGTATCACTACATGCATCGTTACATGAAGATGCAGAATGGCTACAGGCTTGTGGCACTTGGGTGACCATGACGGGCTCAGGAGTTCAGATGACCAGCGGATGACAGATGTTGACACACACCTTGGCAAGGCTGGACACAAGCGCGATGGGCCGTGGAACAACCGTGCTGCAGTGCACAGTCCGCACGGCAGCACCAGTGGGGTTTGGGGCCTTGACACGCAGCCAAGCATGTAGGCATGGCCAGGCATGGCAGGCGTTTGTCCCACCTGATCATGAGCGGGTACGCGTCAGCTTTCGGGTGCGCTGAAGGGTCGAAGGTCACGTATTCTGGCGGTGTACCGTAAGGGCAGGGTTGCTTCTGGCCTGGCACCCACTGTGGGTGCGGCATGGTGGTGACGTGCGGCGCTGCCAACGCATTGCCTTGCAACTCTGCATCTTGCTGCGGATGGCCGTTCTGATCTAGAGCCGATCTAGCGCCTGTGGAACCCTGGTTCTTCTGCTGGCTCCGATTCTTGCTTATCAGGCTTCCAACCAGGCCGGCTGCAGCTCCTACTGCTAAGCACGCCAATTGCGACCAGACTACCATATTGGCGGGTCCCTTTGCAAGCGCCGCGGGCAATGATTTGCCAAACGCCGTCCCGTATGGAACACAGTGCACTGCTGGTATGAAGACGCACCACGTCACGTACACGTCACATACGTTGTCCAACAATTTCGTGGTGTGCAATGTGCACTTGGGACTGGCGAAAACAGTTCACTGCATAACGGCACACAGGGATTTAAGCAGTGCAGGGGCAGTAGCAAGCTGGCGGTACGAAACTAGGAACAGCCAGGGACAGAGGACGCAGCATATGTTACAGCGGGTGAAGTTCCAAAATACAAATGGGCAACTGGTTCCACCCTGAGCTTGCATTCCCACTGCACTCTGCCTCAACACTTCGGTCATGGCTCACAGCCAACCCGTTCTTGTGCCCTTTGTTTGAAGAATAATACCTTGCATTGCCACATTCTGAACCTCCTGCTGCCAAGAGCTGTGCCACCTGTTGCACGCTCCAACAGCCACACATGCTGCCACAGGCGGGCACATGCACACCAACACATCAACATACAGGTCAAAACCGGTCACATGCCAACTAAACAAGGAGCACATGAGTCCCAACAAGCAAAACATGGCGTCAAGCACAAGGTCCGCACACGACAGGCACGCAAAGGGCTGCTCAGCATATTGATGATCGCAAACCCCACACAACAGACCACCCACCCTAGGCCACCGTTGTATCAGGCATCATCAAGTGCGCCACGAGCATGCAACGCCCATGATAAAAGAAGCAGCGCGCTGCAACCTGGCCGTGAATAGGCAGGGCGCATTGTTTGAGGGCGCACACGGCTACTGCCACCGTTTGGCAAGGCCGCCAATGCGCGCGTTCTCACGCTCTGCCTCTGCAAAGCGGTCCGGCTTCTTGTTGGCCTGCTTGCCGCGCGTGCGTGCGCTCTTGGCCTGGCGCGCCTGCATCCCCACCTCCTCAGCTCCCTGGTAGAATTTTGATTGCACGTGCGAGTACGGGTTTCTGCCAGGCGACTGCTGCTTGCGCTGGCCGGGCGGGCTCGGCTGGCCCTCCGACCGGCTCGTTGCGTTGTTGTAGCCTGGGCTGCCGTAAGGGTCGGCGAGGTTGCCGCTGCTCGCCGCCCGGCGCACGGCCCCCTCATCCCCGGACCCATACCCACCCATGGCAACCCCCATCTGCATGGGCACCATCCCTTGCTTCATCGACTGCTGCTGCTGCTGCTTGATGGGTGGGAGCTTGATGTGGGAGGGCCCCGCACCCCAGGCAGCCATGGGGGGCCCACCTGGGCCCATTTTGTGACCTCCCTGGGCGCCTGGGGGGAGGAAGAGCGAGGCCATGGGCCCACCAGCCATGCCTGGCAGGAAGGACATCATGCGCTGGTTGGACGCGATCGCGCCCGACAGCTCGATGCCGCGCTCGCGGCCAATGTACAGCTTGTCCAGCAGCCGGTCCATCTTCTCCTTGGTCGCGTCCAGCTCGCGCTTGCGCTCCTGCACCTCATTCTTCGCCTCCATCACCGCGTTGGCCGTCATCGCCGCAGTCTGCCGCCACTTCTCCATCTCCTCTCCCATGAGCATCATACGGTACCCGGCCTCTTCCCGGGTACGGTCCAGCTCCTGGGCCAGCGTCGCCAGCCGAGCCTGGTACTCGGCCTCAAGCCGTGCCCGCTCGACCTGCTCCGCTGCCCGGATGCGCTCCTCGCTGCCTGCCAGCGCCTCCTGGGCGCGCGCCACCTCTGAGCGGGCCGCTTGCAGCTCCGACTCAAACTCTTGCCGCATCGCCTCCAGCGCGGCACGCTGCGCGGAGCGGTGGCAAGGTGTGCGCGAACAGGGGTGTCGGTGACAAGAGGGGCCAGGGCCATGCGCCAACTGTGCAGCTGCCCCAGCTACGCTCAGCCCCCGACCACACAGCACACCAGCATCTCGGCAGCCGCCAGCTGCTCATGAATGTGCACCCACCCCAGCAGCCCCACAAACACCAGTGGCCTGCCCCAAACCCTGGCAAACCTTCACCCTCCCAAACACATGCACACGCTCTTGCTCAGAGAACGTCCGGCTCACAGGGTCCACAGTCTGCACACACCTCTCGCTTGATTGCCGCACGCTCATCCTCAAGCAGCCGCTGCTCTGCCGCCCGCTTCTTGAGCACCTCCTCCGCCCGCGCCTTGGCCTCCATCTCGGCCGCAATGCTCGCCTGCAGCAGCTCCTCCGCCTTCTTGCGCGCGGCCTGCTCCGCCTTGAAGTGCTTCTCAATGCGCAGGATCATGTCCTCCAGCTCCTGCATGGAGCAATGCCAGGTAGGGCCATTGTTGGCGGCAATGGAGGCAAGGTGTGAGTTTGGCAACAGGACGGGCGGTGGCTGGTGAGCCGGCAGGCAGTAAAGGAGGATGGTGTGGGCAGGTAGCAAGGGGCCACAGCAGTGCATGGCAGGCACCATCACATCCGCAGATGGTGTAAAAGGTACACCCACCTCGCGAGCCTTAGCCTCCAGCTTGAGGGCCTGGTCGTGCTTCTCGCGCTCCTCAGCCACCAGCTTGTCAGCCAGTGCGCGTGCATCTGCACCGGGCTCGGCTCCGGAGCTGGACACCCCCACGCCCGCTGCGCCCTCAGCCCCCGATGCATCGTACCCGCCGTACCCATCTGCACCGTAGCTGCCGGCTGCTGCATCGTAGCCACCAGCAGCTGCATCATAGCCGCCATAGCCATCATGGGCACCAGCAGCTGCCTCATCCTGGCCGCCATACCCGCCGGCCATCTGGGCCCCAGGGTCCTCACCATAATCGATTGCCACTGGGTTGCCATTCTCGTCGAGGGTGGGGTCTGCACCCGCCCCAGCACCGTAGTTACCGTAAGCATCGACCCCAGCAGCTGCCGCGTCGTATTCCCCGCCCGCTGCTGCTGCGCCCTCAGCACCATAATCCACAGCAATGGGGTTGCCATGCTCGTCCACTGCGCCTTGATCCATGGCACCCAGGTCCCCTGCATCCTGCAACGCATAGCCGCCCTCCTCGCCGTCTCCTGCTGGAAGGTATGCAGCTGGATCCTCTGCTGGTGGGAGCTCTCCACCTTCCAATGCACCATCCCCGCCTTCAAGCACCGCTGCTCCTGTGGCCATGGAAAGTGCGCCGCATCAGCATGGTCAGCACCATGCAAGCATGGAACATGCATGCACCTTCCCCTGTCCTGCCGCAGCTCCGTCGAGTTGGCAAGACGCCCCCTATGCGCACAGCTGAGCCTGTGCAGACTATGCACGTTGCCTAGGAGCTCACGACGCTCTCGAATGTATTTGATGAAGTACACCGCGCCAACCCAGAACCCACCTTCGTCTAGCGCGGTGCCATCATCAGCTGGCAGCTCACCAGCTTCACCGGCTTCCTCCCCTGCTTCAGCCACAGGGCCTGGGTCTGCTGTGGGCTGCTCGTCCGTGGCCAGGGGCTGCTGCTCCTCAGCACCTTGTGCTTCACCAGCAGGTGCTTCGTCGCTCTGTGCACATTGGGGCATTACAGAAAATTTGGTTGTGTGTCAGAACTGGGGCGCCACAGCTCACGTCGTGCAGACGAACATCGTTTTTTCTTATGAATATGTTAAGGTAATTTCGTGTGTTGACAGCATGTGGCATTCCGCGCCCCTCCCGGCAGCAGCAAGGCTTGCGATGCTTGCCCACGGCATTCAACAAATGATCCTGCTCACCATATCTCTTCACTTGCGCTGGCGCGCCTTGCAGTTTACAGCCAATGGCCCAGCTATGTTGTGCAAGCACAGAGTTGCACTTCGAACGTGTCAGTAAACAAAATAAACTGTTGCCGTCGGAAGAGATGACGATTCTTGAGGCGGCACGCCCTCGCAACACACTTAGAGCGCCATCGAAAAAAGGTGATGGCGGTGACTAAGTTGTGGAACCTGGGCTGCTGAAAGCTTTTACAGATCATCATTACCCATAGAATAGGCTAGGGCGTGCAGGCGGCACGTCGCCAGAGGCACGAACCTTGCTACTGCCTGTACTGTCACCAGCCAGCACCGCACGGTGTACGCTGCCTGATAATTCTCAACATGTGCTGCGTCCTCAACGTCATTTGCATGCAATTTGCAATTCATCACTGCGGCCACAGCCTACACACATGCTGTAGTGTGGTCCGACTGTTGGGAAGAGGGAGTTTGGAAGAGGACAGCAGCCAGAAACTTGGATGAGGCGAGCAGCGGGACATCGGCAGCTTGCCCGTGTTACAGGCAGCAAGGATGTATATGGCTACAGCTCAGGCCGCGCATGCCCTGAATCTAGACGGCGTTCTACTGCTGCGCTGACGCTCTACAGCTGCGCAGGTTTCAAGCCACAAGCAGCAGCCCAATATCAATACACAGTGCGCATGTAGCTTAGCGCATCATGTCTGTTGCGCTCCTGTGCTGCCGGCAGGCTTCGCAAGATTTGCTTCCCATCTCCGCATCCAGCATCCATGCACAAACTCACATTCACCAACACAGCCCGTACATTCACCAACAACGCTGCATAGCAGCAGCTAACCACAGTACAGCCCATACGCTACCACAATACCAGCGACAAAGTCGACACAACGTGACACCAAGCCCAAGCACACCCCCCGCAATGTCCGCCACGCTACCGGTGGCTGGTGCCAAACTGCAAAAAGTACTCGGGGGCCACCTTGTTTGCATACAGCTCACTCAGGTGCTTGTCCCGCACCGCCTTCTCCTCCGCCTGCTTGCGCAGCACCTCAGCCGCCCTGGCCAGCTGCTGCTTCTTGAACTCATCCACGCGCGCCGCTTGCGCGTTCATCGCACGCAGGATGTCGTTCTGCGTGCGTGCGTATGCTGCGTCGGCTGCAGCCTCCGCTGCCAACCGGGCCTTCTTCTCCTCCATCTGAGCCAGCTGCGTGGCCAGGATCGCCTGCCGCTCCGCTTCCGTCATCCCTTTGTAGTGGTCCTTCCGCACGCGGTACGCTGACATGGCGGACGCCGCCAGGTTGGGGTCCTCGGTCAGCAGGGGGGAGTTGATGGTGGCCTCAATCTCAGCCAAGTTGGCTGCCAGCTCAGCGGCCTGCATGTGGTAGCAGGGAACCCCTTGTGAGCACCAGGCCTGGGCACCCGTACGGCACTTTGACTGCCATCATAACTCTGCACCATGCACCAGCAGCGCTAGGCAAGGACAGCAGCACTGGGCAGCAACTGGGGGTCAACTGGGGTCCTGGAGCGTACCAAACCGAGGCCCCAGCATGCAGCTGGCATCTGCACCTCAGTGCCCCTCAGTGGAAGCCCACACCAGGTCTATGAAGTGATCAGCTGATCACCCCAGCTTGCATGAATCCACCCACCTTGTCCTGCAGCTCCTTCAGCCGCCGCTCCTCCGCAAGCCGCTTGTTCACCTCAGCAGTTGTCATGTTCAGGTCACGGCGGATGGCTGCCTCGTCTGCCTTTGCCTGTGCGGATGGGCCGTGCAGAACACAAGGCACACATGCTGGGTCGGCTTGTGCAGCGCAAGCGCATTCAGGTGCAACATGCAACACCACAACGGCCACACGAGGGCCAGCACACTCGACGACTGCTCATGTTTCGGCTGCCATACATTCCTTTCCATTCAACCAGGGGACCACCCACAACCCAAGGAGCGCAGACAAATACGCTGCGCGCACCTGCTGTTGCAGCATGTCTTGGTATCGAGCCAGCTCAGCGTATGCCGCCTCGGCTTCGGCCTGTGCCGCTTTAAGCGCGGCCTTGTGCGCTGCCTGCTCCTCCCACCACTGCTTGCTCTGTTCCATCTGAGCCTTCTTGCGGTCCGCCGCACTCAAATCCTCACCATCAAAACGCTGCGCAAAGCGGAGGACGAGCACATGCATTATGACCAGGTAGGCAGACAGCACCTGGCAGCAGGGGGTTCAGTGGCCTGAGCAGCAGCACATGCCGTCAGACAGTGTAAAAGGCATTGCCACGTGCCGATGCCTTTTTACATGCGAATGGTTATGTGGTGATGGCAGGTATGTACCTGCATGCTGGCTGGGCCCAGGCGGGGGTCGTCATCCCCTGTGCGTGCTGGGTCATCAATCTTCTGGGCGTCAGGGCGGTTGATGTCCCATTCACGGCGTGTGTGCTTGAGCTGCTGCGTCTGGCGGAACGACTCCATGTCCTGGGCCACCTGCTTGCGCAGGCGGTCTGCTTCCTGCTGCTGCAGGGCCAGCTGGTCATCCCAGTACTTGGCCAGTTGTGCGAACGCACTGCAGGAGGCACAGGCAGGGTGAGGGGAGCTTGCAGTTAGCAAGGCATATGGAGTGCTGGCAGGTAAGAAACGCAGCAACTGCAGCCAACTCACGCATCACGCTCCCTCTCCAAGCGCTCTCGCTCTTTGCGGTCTGCCACTTGCTGCTCAAGAGCAGCTGTGTCAATCTGCGGTGCAGCACAAGTTGCACTCACTGTCAACCAATGCAGCGCATGCAACGTGACACCGTGCATGAGCACCCATGAAGGGACCAACATATGAAGCTCCGAGCGCGTAACTGTAACCCCTCTGGGCAGCGTGAATAGGTGCACCGGGGTCCTCTGGAAGGCATGCTGGTCTGGCAAGAGCATTCGACGGCCCCAAGCACAGCCTGCTGTGTGAATCACCCACCCCGATAGTTCTCCATTTGGCGTCGAGAACACGCTTCAACCTAGGGCACGGAGACAAAGACACCTTTTCGTGAGTATGGTCCTGCTCTTGCACACATGTTTCATGCGAGCAGCTCTCAGCGTACCTCTCAGGGTCTTCATTGGGAATTTGAGACACAATCTTGCCCATCGTTGGGAATGTGCTGCTAGCTTGTGGTCCAGCACTATATTCAGAGGTTCACAATTTAAGATTAATGCTTAGCCTGCTGGTAGTTGGTCGAACTGGGGCGCGTGTTTGGAAGAGGGTTTGGGCAGGGTTGAGAGATGTGGTTCAGGACACGGTTCCAGCAGCTTCACACCGAACGTGTTTATTCCATGCGATGTCTGGTACTAGGCTAAAACACCAGGAATGTTGAGCTTGCCGGATATTCAGGTGCCAGTGGCGCTGGTGCTCATCGCTACTAGCTTCTTTATTGGTCACTACACACAAGAGCTGCATCAAGCAGAGGTCGTTGCTACAGCGCCAGAAGTGAGCAGCTGCGTATGCAAGCACAGATCGCGTGGATTTTGCCTCTGGGGGAAAATTCATGTTTTCCCCAGTTAAAAGCTGGCTCGCACTTCGCGTGCGCCTGCAGATCGGCAAGTTAGAAAGCGAGAAGCATTTATCTCGAAGGGACCTGCGCACTAACGTAGTGCATGAGTCAACCAAAGGAACGATAGCGCCCTCCATCAATCCACTCAATACAGTGGAGCTGGAGCGGTTCATGCTGGAGACATCTGGCATCATGAAGGTGTGTAGCTGGAGGCATTCAGCATCATTCCATGCAGCTGGATACAATTGGCTTCGCCTTCGGGTAGGGCATGAAGTCATGCGGACTTTCGCGCTTGCATGCAACACACAGGTGCGGCCGCCTGTGCAGCCCGCACAGTCAGGCGACGATTTCTACCGCGTCATCCCATTCCAGATCCTCAGCTGGATGCCGCGGTGAGGCACGCAGCGCAAACACAGTGGCACTGCATAGATGGAGCGCATGCATACAGATGTACTAGTGTGTGTGCACATGGTGGCAGCAATGAGTGCTTGTGGCAGACCATGATGTGGCACTGTCATTAGTATGTACGCGCTGCCCAGCAGTGGAGCGCTTGATGCAAGCATTGGTGCGGGACGTTGCGGGAAGTGCCGTTCTCATGCGGGTATCTACTCATACATGGCAACAGCTGCTTGTGTGCGCCATGTCACATGTCCATTGTTGGTCTGGATGCACCCTGCTTGTCTCCAGGCTGGTGGTGTTTCCGGCCTTCATAGACCCAGCCCGCTGTGACGCCCTCATCAAGGTTGCCAACCGCTCAATGGCAAAGAGTGGGATTGCATTCAAGGTGATTCTGACCGCCATGGACACAACAGTATGGCAGAGGTGTCATGGTGGAGCTCATGTGCAGGCAGCGCATGGGGATCGAACTCAGCCCAGCCATGCTCCTGTGTTTGGGGGCCTACCCGGCAGCCTGCGCGCATGCACACTTCCATGTCCAATCAGAACATCACACTATGCATGCCTGTGGCAGTGAGGCAACACCCAAACCAGGCACCTCCCCATCATGCCTGTCAGCCAGACGTTGCACTGCCACCAGATGTTGTACAGCTGGGTGCCTCTGTACTGCTGTACTGCAGATAGGGGAGGAATGGGACCCCGCGCAGCAGGTGCGCACGTCGGATGGCACCTACCTCAGCGCTGCGGGCGACGGCGACGATGGTGGGTGCTGACACCTGACGCCTACCATGAGAATGGGTATGAGTATGAGTACGCCCATATGTTGTGATAGTGGGCCATGACTGCCAAAGTATGGTTGTGCTACATTGTGAGTAGGGGGGTGAGTGACCAACCCGTAGCTCATGCTGCACTGCTTGACTCCATATCCACTGTCATTCAGCTTGGGGCCCAGCTGCCTTGCAACAGTGTGCACTGCACGCTCTGGCCTGGCAGCATTGGCCATGGCCAAGTGCCTGCATGCTGGCAGGGACGAATTAATGAAGCTCATGTGGCCTGTGAAGGAAGACCATGTGGCTCGCCCTGGAATCTGACCTTGAGGCTGATATGGTCAGGTGTTTGATTGACTGCAGGCCTGCTGTCGTGGCTGGAGGAGCGCCTCGCAGCAGCCACGTTAGTGCCCTCAGCCAACAGCGAGTCATTCAACGTGTTGCGGTGGGTGTGCCTAGCTCGTCCTGCCTGGCTGTTTCTATACAAGCAAGGGGGCCAAGGCTTCATGTTCAAAGAGAGATGCAAACAAGAAGGGAGGATTGGCCAAATGAAAGGTCTCAGTGCAACTCCAGTGGCAGGCTGGGGCGTGCTCAAGCAGCCACACTAGCTCTCCTTATCAGCTTATCTGAGAGGTGCATGTGTCCAACTGCTTTACACCTCCAGGTACCAAAAAGGGCAGCACTACGAATCCCACATGGACACATTCAATCCCAAGGTGAACTTGTTGAGGTGGCTCGTGGTGGCATGTCACCACATGATGGTGACCTGTAGCAGCGCCTTGCTCACTGCACTTGTATCATTTTGTTTGTTTCATCCACTTGCACTGCACACGGCGCATGGTGTGCCACTTACAAGCGCGTCGGTGAACATGTAGGGGGTTTAGTGGTGATTGATCTGATCAACGGTCAAGGTCAACAGTCAACCACGGTCAACTGTGACTCGCACTGCTCTCACAGGACTATGGGCCACAGTCAAGCCAGCGTATTGCAACCATATTGGTGTACCTTTCAGATGTGGAGGAAGGGGGTGAGACCATCTTCAAGAAGGAAGGCTGGCAAGGTGAACCACATCATTACTTGTCCCACACTGTCCATATTGTGCTGTATTGCCTGGGTGAGCCCTGTGCAGCACCCGCAAGCTGTGGTACTCACCGCCCTTGCCTTGTGCGCGTGCGCAGGTGACAAGAAAGTCATCACAGACTATAAGAGCTGCAAGGATGGGTACAAGTACAAGCCGCGCAAGTGGGTGCAACCTGTGTGCCCTGTACAACCTGTACGACCTGTGTGCCCACCAGCACTGGCGTGGATCTGTAGCGTGCCTCTGCTGCTTGACCCTGTGTGCTGCAGGAAGCCATCGAGCCAGTGCTCAAAAAACTGATACAACATGACAGAGCATGCGCCGATGATAACACTTGATAACAGAGCATTTCGAACGGCCTTACATTGTGTCAGCTCTGCATGCCTAGTCCGACACCAGCTCAACTGCCACCAGACCCACCATCGAAACTTTGTCAACCGCTGCCATCACAAAGTACAACACAACAGCGGCGTATCAAGAGTTTCAGCTGCTTGCTGGCATGTGTTTTATGCATGCATCCCTGGGCCCTATGTGGCTCTTGTGGCAGGGCATGCACGTAAGTTTGCCTGCATTTCCAACCGTCACCTGTTTATTTTGTGCTGCTGCAGGGGCGACGCTGTGCTGTTCTGGGCCACTACACCAGACGGGGAGATTGATGAGCACGCACTGCATGGGGGCTGTGACGTGATCAAGGGCACCAAGTGAGCGATCGCAAGGGAACCTGCACTCATGCACGTTGGGTGTGCCCTGGCACCACATGTTGCTCCTCTGCCACTGCCCGGGGCCAAGCGGCAGGCCGGCCATCGCTCTGCTGCATCACTGCATGCGGGGTTTGCAGTTGTCTTGAAACTTGAAAGTATGTTAGGATGCATCATTCTGAGGCTGTGCTGCTGCACTCGTGCCACTCGACAGGTGGGTGGCAACCAAATGGCTGCGGTCCACAAAGTCCTACATGGACCGCGCTGCGGATGCAGAGCATGCTGCACGGGCAGCAGAGGAGGCGAACAAGCTACAGGCCGAGTGAGCAGGCTGGCTTACACACCGACAGCTGCACAACCAGCCGGTGATGAGGTGCCCCAAACAGAATGAAACACTCAGACAACCATGATACACCAGCATGGACATTGCCAAGCAGCATGCCAGTGCACCAATGGTGCCGTATGCTTCAGGTGCTGTTGTGTAATGCCATGGTACATCGCGATGCAGTACAGCCCAACCGCTTTTCCGCCAAGTCAGAAAATAAAGCACAAAGCCATTAAGCGCGACCATCCACTGATCCCTTCATACATACTTCATCGTTTCAACACAAGGATGTAGAACTTTACTTGCACTGTCGTCTGGCTAAAGATATTAGACAGGCAGTTCTCAGCCATGGCGATGGTCCCAGATGAGCCGGATGTTGAGGACGTGGACGATGTTGCGGAGGCGTAAGTGCAACTCAGATCTCGACAGGACAGCACCATCTGGCGCACCTCTTTTGAGACGCTGAATTGACGCTCGATCTGTTGTGATCAGTTGCACGCGGTCTGTGCCCATGCTACTAGTGCACATGCGAGGGTTGTCCATGCAATCATGCATGCCTGCATGTCAGCGCCATACCTTGCCCTGCTCTACCAGCCGCCAAACACCATAGCATTTGGGTGGGTGCAGCAGCCCATCCATGCACGCACCCTTAGGCCCACTTGGTGCACCATCTCTCCTACTTGCATGCGTTCAGGCAACGCCAGGACGACGCCTTCTTGCGCCAGTATGAGAATGAGCACACGTGGGAGGCGTTGCAGGAGGATGAGCACGGCAACCTGCGGGTGGTGTGTGTTTATCCAAGCACAGCAGTACGCTACTACTTTTGCCGTTTTGGGTGGCACAAGCGGCTAGCACAATTGTAGGCACCACGGGGTGCTGTTACGATGTCACCCAGCTGAAAGGCACTGCACCAGGGTAGCTGGTGCCAGGGGTCACCACTCCGCCTTTGCATGCGCTCCAGAGCATGGGGGTTGTGGGAGTCAGTGACGGTGCCTGCCTGCCTGCTGCCGGCACGGTGCCGTGCATCAGGAGGTCGTGTCATCATGATGCTGATCGCCCATGACCAGTAGCTGCTTTGGTGCCCATAATCGAGTGCTATGGTTGGCTGGCTGCTGCATCCCAGGTGTGTGCCCACAGCCCCACGGTATTGAGGTGTGCATGCCCACCCACACACTGCAGCAAAGCCAGCCTGGTGCGCGCATGGTGCGCGCAGGACACCACCAACGAGGCACGTGCCAAGCGGCGGCGAACTCTCCTGTCCGCAGCACAGAGCGCGCGGCTTCGTAAGGGCATGATCCGGTACACGCTGCTGGTGGGTGGGGATGTGAGGTTCGGGCTCGGAAGGGTGCATGCGTGATGGCGTTGGGCGTTTTGCTGGGGGTGGCCAGCACTCTACGAGCTGGTGCACATGAACTGCCGTGGGCTGCAACAAGGTGCTGTAGCGCATAGGTCAGCGTGAGCAGTACATAACCAAGTACAACAGGCAGTGCAGTACAGCAGGTGCCTCTGGATGGCTCCACGCAAGCAGCAGCTTCACTGAGAACTCGTGGATGGTGCATGCTGGGTGATGCAGTGTGGCGTGTTTTTGGTGTGATAAATGATCTGCTGGCCACTGGCTGGTAATTCGATTTGGGTGGTGTTGATGATGGGGTTTGATCTGGTGGGGTACTGTTGGGTGATGTGGCTTGTTGGTGGTGTGATTTTGGAGTTACATACGGTATGATCTGGCAATGATCTCGTCTGTTTTGATGTGGCCATCAGGTGCTGGACTCGTCTGCCGCGTCAGCCCAGTCAGATTTGCGGCCAAGCCGGCTGGCTGTCATGTCGCGCATCGCGCGCGACTTTGTGCGCAACTACTTTGACCAGGTACGCGTGTGCGCACACACGGGCGCGTGTGTGTTTGTTTGCGCGTGCGGAAAGGCTCATGGCTTAGGATATGTCAAGAGATCTCCATCTCCGTGAAGAGCTATGTCAGGGACCGTGCAAGCTGGGCAGGGCGTGTGCAAGTAGCCAAGTACAGCTACTCCTGCAACAGGAACCCTCACCCATGCACGTGCTGGCACATCCAGGACCCTTCCATGATCTGGCCCCCGCCCCCACCCCCCACCTCCCCCACCACACACATACACACACATACACACCCCACGCCCCGTGTTGCCTGCACAGAACCCCTTGTCACAGCTGGGCGTGCTGGTCATGCGCAATGGTGTGGTGGAACGGCTCACGGACATCAGCGGCTCCCCAGAGGCCCAAGTGCGGCGGCTGGAGTGTGCCTCACTCAGTGAGTGTGTGGTAACCCATACCCTGTCACAGGATAGCTGGGCAGTGGGGGGGGCATGAGATGGCACCAGGGTTCAAGCCACACCAAGGTGGTGTGCACCTAGCCAGGTCGTGGCCTTGAATGGCTCGTTTGCTTCTGGTGGGCCCAGGGGAGCAGCCAAAGGGATCAGGATTCACTAGGCATGATGTCTGCTCCCAACACTAGAGGCGGTTGGCTGCGTGTGGCTTCATCAAGTGATGTTGCTGCTGCTGACTGATGACGTGCACAACGCCATGCGCTATGTGGCCATGCGTCCATGCGGCATGCACACATACACATGCGCCATGCGTCCATGCGCCATGCGCACACACATGCGCCATGCTGACCGTGCCGGGGCGCACATGCGCCATGCTGTGTGTGCTGCAGGCGCGGAGGGCGCAGCATCACTACAAAACGCACTTGATGCCGGGGTGGCGCTACTGCGGCACATCCCACCCTACGGACAGCGTGAGATGCTGGTGCGCGTCAGGGCCCTAAACCCCGAACCTCGAACTAACATAACATGATGAACTAACATGACACAACAGCGACTTATCACAGGTGTCAGCTGCTAGCCGGGGCCTGACAGAACCCCTAAACCCTGAACCCCAATCCCAGTTGCTGAACTCTCAACCTAATCTCTAAGGGGTGAACATCCTGCACCAGCAACCGGCAGCTGCTGCCAGCAGCATGGAGCAGCAAGACCCTTTGTTTGGGGTGTTGTGTTGAACCACCTGTTGTTACACCGTAAGCCAGTCAAGGACCCATTGGTTGCATATCATCACGGCCGTGGTGTGTGACCCGTCACATGACAGGTGCTGCTGTCAGCGCTGTCCACCTGCGACCCGGGCAACATCTTTGATTCCATCAAGGCAGCAAAGGAGGCGCGTGTGAGGTGGGCAGGCGCCTTGCACAAACAGCGTTTCATGCGACCTGCGTGCAACCTGCATGCGACCTACATGCGACCGTTCGTAGTGCAGGCAGCACCCGCGCATGACTCGCATGGTGCAGCTGCAAGGTGCAGGCTCTCTTGTGGCGTGGGTCCTTGCTCATGCGCCCCCATTCCAACGCGTGACGGGCCGGGTGCCTGGTTGCTTCCCTGCTGCACTTCAGTGCTTCAGCATTCACGTCTTGAGCACTCTTGTGTTTGCACGCGCATCATGCTGACATCCATCCGCGCCTCTACCCGATCCATCCTTCAATGCTGCAGGGTGTCGGTTGTGGGTGTGGCGGCCGAGGTGTACGTGTGCCGGAAGGCAGCCACCGACACGGGGGGCACCTACACAGTGGCTCTCAGTGAGTCACACTTGGAGGAGCTGATGGCGGCGCATGCGCCCCCACCCTTGATCACAGCTGCCGCGCCAGCGGGCGGCAAGGCGGGCACAGGCCATGGTGGCGGCAACACTGCGCAGCTGGTGCGCATGGGCTTCCCCCAGAGGAACGCAGACGCCCCTGCCTCATCCGTGTTTGTGGGGCCGGAGGGGCGGCTGCTGGCTGGGAGCTACACATGCCCCAGGTGAGGCAGGGGGAGGGGGGCTGGAGGAGGGAACGTTCATGCGTATGTACGGTGTACCGTGTGCAGTGTGTCTGGCGTCTGTGGCATGTCCATGTGGTGCGCAGTCGCGCCATGCTTGTGGGAATGCATTCGGCAGTGCATGACACCTGTGATGGGCGCTGCTGTGCATGATAATTGTGTCGGGGGGTGGCAGCTGAATGGCGCACTTGCAGCGTTTAACCTCACACACCTGATCCAGCCAACCTGGTTCTGGTGATCATGTCTTATGTCGTTATGATTGACAGAACCAGAGTATGCAACCCTACGCTCGAAGCTTTAATAACCACAAACCCTCGACCCTCATAACAAGCAACACGTGGTGGCACCTGATCCAGCCATGGGTGGCTGCCCACGTCATGTGCATGCACGTGCAGGTGTGCTGCGCGTTGTTCTGAGCTGCCATCTGAGTGCCATGTCTGCGGCCTGACCCTCATCTCCTCCCCCCACCTAGCGCGCTCCTACCACCACCTCTTCCCTGTACCGCCGTACCGCGAAGTACCCGCGGACGAGGTGGCTGCCCTGTCTGACTTGCGGGCCGGCTGCCGCGGCAGTGCCGGAAACGGCAGCAGTGCAAGCGGCAGCGGCGGTACGAGCGAGGTGCCGTACCCGCTGTACTGCCACGCATGCCTGCGGGACCTGAGCCCAGGTGCGGGCAGTACAACGGCCAGCAGTGCAGCGCCTGCACCCATCCCCATGGTGCTGCAGTGTGGGGAGTGCTGCTGCCTGTACTGCTACGAGTGTGACGCGTACGTGCATGAGAGCCTCCACAACTGCCCGGGCTGCGAATGCCGGGGCCAACAAGCCGCGGCAGCACGGGGGGTGCACAGGGCAGGCGGCCAACAGGGGGATGGCATGGATGTGGATGGTGCAGGGTGAATGGCGCGTGCAATGCTGGTCAGCATGTGGCTGGCTGGAAGGTTCGTGTACATGAACGTATGCAAGGTAAATGTAAGACATCCAATCATTTACGGCGTAACCACTACTGCCTAACTGTTTGTAGTTGATAGGCAGCAGTGCGATAGTCCAGTTGTGCTGCTCAGCCACGACATGAGGTTTGGCTGGTGGGGGTCACCTAGAAGCCCTTGGCTGCCTTTTGGCGTTTTGGTGTTCAACATCATCACGAAGTAACATCTCGGTCTTGGGCAATTGCACTCAGGAACTCGGTTGTACACTGTATATGCAGTGTGCCACAGGTCTCATGGCGTGCATACTGCTGGGCAGGAGTGCTGGGTTCTGGTAGTTGAATGCATGCCATGACTGGCACCTGGCGCATCTGTAACAACAACGGCGCTTGTGGTGTTCTTCGCCGTCCCTGTCCCTGCACCAGCTGAGCTTCCCCTCCCATCGCCTAGTCGGTGGGTCACCCTCGGTTCGGCTACGAGAGGTGCCAGGATCGAATCCCTGTGTGGGTCGATTTCTGGGATGAGGAGGGGAACACCACTGCCGGAGAATTCCGGACCGACCAGTGGCGGAGAGAGCAGGAGCCTTAACGCCTCTCTGTAGACCATCGAAGTGGCAACGCGTCGACCAGGGTCATCAAGGCGGTGGAGCTGCGACGACATTCTCAAGAGCCTCATAGAACTTCAGGCCCGGCACAGCAACGACTAGTGTAGGGAGGAGTTGCATGTTGAGAGGTTGCATGCAAGGTCAGTTAGGGTGAGAGAGTTGTGCTTGGCTAGTGTAGGGGCTGTGGGCCACGGGTAACAGGTTCTGGAGGCACAAGGGGCTGTGGTAGCAGGCCATGCAGGAGGCCTGGCTCCTGAAAAAGAAACATCCCAGGCAACCATTCTCTCAGAAGATCTATACGAACGCTATGTGCGGTGGATGGAAATGATCCACATGCCCAGAGGGCCTTCACTGGCGCCTGAGGCTGAATGTAACAACACACACCAGCTGAGCGAGGCAGATGACTGCTCCTGACACAACGAGAAGCGCAATTGAGGTGCAATGGAAAGCAAACAACTTACAAGTTCGAGGGCCCCAGATATGTTTCCAACATGGCCAAACCAATCCTACTGCAGCGGGCACACGGCATCTCCTTCGCATCAAAGGCAGCTTATGAAAGCAAGCATGGCACTCTGCTGCTACTATCTTACAATGCCACTCCCACGCACCTTGCAACATCAGGGCCTTGCAACAAAGCAACCTCCCAGCAAGCTGGCTGCAACAACTCTCTCAGCTGGTGGTACAGCCAGCCAGCACAGCGAGCACACTAGCTGGTGGGTGGACCATTCCAGATGCACCATTATCATCATTCTGAGAGCGATTCTTGTGGGATATTGCAGGCAGGGCGTGACATTAGGCGTCACGGCCCGCAAGCAAACTCCCACAGCACACCGCATACAGCCCACACCCACCACATTGCACCTCCTCTCCAGTCACATGTCAGGTGCTCGTGCTTTATACAAAGTCCATGTGGAGAGTCGAGCCGCAGCGTGTGCTATTGCACAAGCAGGCGCAAGCTAGCCATGTATATGCATGGTCTACCAAGCAGTCTGCACCCTGCAGGAGTTCTATGCGTCTCTGCAAAACCCCAACGGAGCCAAGCGGTGGTTCACAATTGTAACCGCCACACCATACCCAGGGATGCACAAGATGTGGTGATCGTCATTCCAGCTTGCAAAACCAAACAAACCTCTGGCCAAAACGAGGATATGGTAGCGATCCACAAAACTCTTAACCTAGCACAGAACATCTTACGGCAAGCAGCGACCCCGGACGTCACCATCATATTCTGTTGGACTCACGGCACGTCACACGACCAAACATATATGGATATGGAGGGGCAAGAGACACCATGCACAAAAGCCAGCAAAGCGCACAATAACTGCACACGCGCGCGCACACACATGCACACACCACAGGATGAGGGGAAAGCAGAGGCAGGTTTATGTGAGTAGGGAAGTCAGTCGAAGGACCCTGTGTCCAGGAGACACACAATCCTTGCGTCATGCGCCACACTAGTTCCAACTGTCATCACACCTACGGCCTGCTTGCAATGGAGCAGGCTGCTGGTGTGTTCAAGGGTGCCCAACGCGCATGCGCAGGCGTGCACAGATGCGAGCGCATCCGCAGCCAGCAACATGGTGCACCGATTTTAGAAACCTAAAAATGCAGCAAAAACCTAATGATATCTGTGAATACCTAATCAGCTTGTCGTGGCAGAACACCAGTTCGTGCCTACAAATGGTCAGGGTGCGGCTGGTGTGCCAGGGGGAGCAATGCCTCCAAGCCCTAGGCACGGTCCAGCCAGTGAGCAATCTATCCCAGCTATAAAATCTACAGCTGAACTAATCGGCGTGGGAGCAAACAGGTCGAAGGGTCAACGCTGCACATGATACATGCCAGCACACCCCAGGCCGGGTCCTTGGTGTGCGGCGTGCACACCACCGGCGCCAGGGGGTGCTGGCAAGGGCGCGGGCGGGCCAGGACAGGAGTGTTGGGGTTCAGTGACGCTCCAGAAAGGGGCCTGCTGCTCAGTGGCGCAGAGCGGACAGCACACGGGGTGGGCAAGCATGACACTTGAGAGGCCCCGCGTGTGCCACCAGCCACAGTGCACCCAGAGCACTGGGGCATGGGTTCCAGCTGGCATCAGCCTGCAGCCCATGAACGCCCAACTCCTGCCTGGCCGCCGAGTCACCGCTGCTGCCGCGCCTGCCAAACAAAGAATGAGGGTGAACCAAAGCACGCTAATGCCATTCGCGTGCACTCGCAATCTTGAAGATCCAGCGTACTAGAGGCCGTAGATGCAGGCAAGGGCCCCAGCCCACATAATGCACGTGGGGAGCTGAGGAAGCCCTGTGAGCATGCTGCCTTGTCGGGGATTGAGTGAACAGGGGATGGTACAGGGAGCAGGGAGGAGAGGGTGCACGGCCTGAGGGGGCGCGTCACGCAACACATAATGCATGGTTGCGCCAGGTGCCGCGTCGCCGCGGTTAACCCTGCGACCTCCTCTGGCCAGCTGCTGCCCAGGGATGCGATGACGAGCCGCAATGGAGGGAGCAGAGGCTGCATGAGCATAGAAAAGGCCGCCTGGTCCGGTGCAAGCGGTGCCCGCAGCTGGTTGTCCAGCTGCGAGCGCCTGCAAAGCCGCCGAACTGGAGCACGGGTGGAGTGGCCTGATCGGACCACCTGACGTGATCCAGCTCAGACCGTGGCCTTCCGCTTGAGCAGCTGCGGGCGGTTGGGGGGCGGCAGTGGCGCCGAGTTGCTGCGCTTTGCCGCCTCATCAATCGCCTGGATCTTGGCATTGAGCGCCTCCAGTGTCATGCGGCCATCATAGCCGCAGGGCTGCGAGCAGCAAGCATTGGAGGCCAAGGTGTGTCAAGCACATGGTTTGCATGATTGTGGCATGGAGGTGTATGCTGATTCCACCGGTACCTGAGTTGCTCTACAGCACATGCTTCATGCGTACATCGCTTATCACAACCCAACATGTGGACTTACCTTGACGAACTGGAAAGGCAGGATGATGCCAGATAGGGTCTTGCTCCGCTTTGTCACGCCCTCTGCACACATGTTGCAGCACATTAAATGACGTGAGACCGCCTTCCTCATTTGCTGGAGTTGTGATGTGGTACTGGTGATGCTGCATGCAAGCTTCACTTGCATGCTGGTACATTCACTCACTGCTCGCCAATCCCAGCCGTGAAGGCACCCCCTTCATGACCGAAGGGGCCTGCTGGTGCAGCAGCTGCTGGCTCAGCTCGCCACTTGTGCGTGGCATAGTGCTGACGGGCTGGATGGCACTCAGGGAGGCCATCGGCCGGGCAGCGAGGGCACGATTGGGCGCCGGCGCAGCTGGCGTCACTGCGGGCAGGAGCAGCATCGCGCAGCAAATCCACACGTAAAGAAGGACAGAGGATCAGCAGGCGATCAGTCACTTCTGCAGCATCTGGGACTCACCTAGACCTTGAATCGCATGCTCCCCCATGCTGGTCCGCGGGTACCTCCTGCAGCGTATGTCGCAGTCCACGCATTGAAATGGTGCACGTTAAAGGAAAGCAGGTCAATGCACAAAAAGCCGCCTTGAGGGCCTCACCTGGGGCAGGTCGGCGCCACTGTAGATGGCGTGGCTAGCGTGGGCATGGGACGGATCGCAGAGCCGGGCATGTGCTTGCCTGCAGTCATGGCATGAACACGCATGGTCAACTCAATGCACACATGCAAGAACGGCTTGTTTTAGGCTTGAGCAAGCTGTCACCAAGCCAAAGCAGCGCATATACAACGCGGATCCAGCGGGTTCCACTCCCCTTCGCGTAAGCAATTTGAATGGGACCACCTGGCCCATCCCATGCCAAAGCAGCCCCTGGTGACACGCTGCAGCCTCAGATACACTGCGCTGGGTGCCATTAATCAACTATTGTGATCGCACGCGCTTCCGGCCCTTGACCACGCACCTTTCTGCTGGTCAAAGGCGAAGACTGGCACCTCAAGTTGTAAGAGCTGCTGGCATTGGCTCGACAGCATATGTTCACTGCCGCTGGAGTCGTTGGAGTCCTCGCTCCCCCACGCTTGCCCAGCACCTATGTGTACATGCACCTTTCATGACTACGCTGGACCGTCGCCCAGAGGGCTGCTGCTGACTTACATATGCGCAGGAAATCGTCCACCGCTATAAAGGGCGACGCTGGCTGCTGCTGGATTCGGCCGATACGCTGGGGCGTGCACATAAATATGCTGTCCATTCCTATAGTCTAGCACGCAAGTCAGCGTGCTGGTCAAGTGGTGATACAGTCAAGTGTCAAGTCAGTCAGGTTCAGAAGTGCTCCCGCCCCTCCAGGCCTTTTCCAGGTCAGGCCAAGGTGTGAGTGATGACCATGCATCCAATTGAGCTGCAGGCTTATTAGTGAGCAGCAATTTGTCAAGCTGCAGGCTACGCATGTGCTGTTCAGGTGGGTTTCGGCATGCCGGCATCCAGTACAATTCGGCACGAAGGGGCAGCGGCCCCGGCGGCATTGTAGTAAATCGGTTTAGCGGGGTAGTAAATCGATTCAGGAGTCATGTGCACCCTGGACACCTTGGGCTGGTATCATGGCCTCATCACCGTACTGCTGCAATGCGGGCTGTGTGCAGTCACCACATTCTCAGCCTGCAGCCAGAGCATCACCCAGCATGCCATCATCAGTCATGAACAATATGCCATGGTGGGAAAGCAGATTTGTAGGTGAGACTCCCGATTGTCTAGCAGGCAACACGCGGCAAGGCCACTTCATAGAAACCGCAGCAAGTAACTAGGCCCACAGGCGTTGCATACCTCTGAATATCTCACTGCTGGCCCATGGCTGGCCACAAGGAAGACCGCAGCATGCCATATACTCGACTGCTGTCGGTGCATGCACTGATGATGACCATGCACATCAAGGGCAGCATTGCTTGTGGTCATCTGCAATTCAGCAGTTCTTCGTTGCTGGTGATCCAAGTCCAGTGCAGCAATCTGCAGATGGCAGCATAGGATGCAAGCACATGGATACATGTGCAGATTGTGCACATGTGATTCCCAGCGCAGGCACTGCACAGCACACTGAGTCCACCAGGTATTCTTGCAGATGCAGGGGCATGGATTGCAGTACTTAGCTGTTTGTTCTCTTTAGTGCTGCCTGGCTCATCAAGTGATCTGCTGGGTAGCTGTATGGTGTTGCTTGGCCCAACACAACTGCAGTCTGGGCGAGCGCTTCCTGCTCGTGAGAACATCTTGCTACACTGATCTACACTCTGCAGCCATGTTTGCGCTTACCAGGAGGCAGAACACTTGAAATAAGCCGAAGGCGGGCAAACCCAGCAGAAAGCTCCTCGAGAAAATCCCAGTTCGTGGCATGGTTTTCGGTGATCCGCGGCTTCCCCGTGCAGAACAACGTGAACATGGCAGGGCGCGCACATTTGAGATTTAATCCACGGTGATAGAGGTCGCGACGCGATAGCGCACGCTGCAATCTAAGGCACCACTTAGCAGGCTGCGTTTACCGCTGTAAAAGCTGAGAAGCTGGTCACAATGTCCAGAGTGTGGCCCACTTGACCTCAGGAACTCAGTGGTGGCGCACGGTTGTGGCGCTAGATAGCTCCGAAGTGTTTAAACAGAACACGCAGCACCTCACGGGCGCACCAGTCCGCAGTTCGCATGCACATCAGCTGTGGATATGAAAGGTTCAGGGCATGCACCCTTGGCTTCCACCGCTCCAGGGCGCGCATGCCGGTACGCCGTGCATGAACCCAGCATCATGCACACCCCTGCTCCTGTCTCCCCAGCCCCGGCCTGCCCGGGCGCGCACGCAACATGGTGCGCCCAGCAAAGAGCACCAGCCATCCACCAGCTGTGACCAGAGCCGAAGTCACGAACATGGCCGGGAAGCCGGCGCGCTGGCTGACATACCCACCCACCAGGCTGCCCAGCCCATAGCCCAGCCCAAAGTAGCAGCCCTGGAACACGCCCTGCATGGTGGCGGCCATGCCAGGCGGTGCCAGCCGCCGGCAGTGCGTGCAGCCCACACCCCAGCCCAGCCCAAACGTCACGCCGTGCAGCACCTCCACAGGTAGCACCGCCCAGGGCGAGCCCCACGCAGGCAGCGTGGCGTACGCGAGCATGCGTGCTGCGTACGTGGCCACCGTGATGTCTAGCAGTGTGTCCACACTCAGCCGGGACATGAGCCAGCCCTGGGCCTGGAACACCAGCACCTCGGATGAGCATGTGACTGCGTGTACAAGACAGGTATGGACATGGGCGGGAGCGGCTCACTTAGTGTGATGCAGCAAGGCCCCGGCACCCGGATCACCACAGCGGAATGTTCATATCTGGTGTGGCACTGCCCGCCAGCTGTCATGTCCACGGCAGTAGGGCGCGTTGCCTGCAGAGTGCATGAGGACATGTATGGTACAGGCATGCACCATGCAAGCCTGCGCACTTGTGAGTGTGAGGCCCATGAGCAGAGCGCGTGCGCCCAGCTGCTGAAGGAACACGAACAGGAAGGAGTCGATGGTGCCAAAGCCGTAGCCCAGCAGCATGGTGGTGGTGAAGAAGAGCAGCACCTGGGGAACAGTGACGCACGCCGCAGATTGACAACCACAGCATGGTGCGGGTGCATGCAAAACGTTGCCTGATGTCCAACTAAGCCCCTTGTTTCAACTGTGCACTTGGGCACAACGCAAATGCCAAGCTATGCAGCATGTATCTCGACCATGCACACTTGAACAAGGGGTATGATACTGGTGTGCGCTGGCACATCGTCAGGAGGTTGCCACGTGGATGCAGGACCACGCAGTAACCTGTACATCCAAGGCAAGCCAGCCAGCATGCACGCGCTGCACACCTCAGGGTTCCCAGCCAGCACGCGTGCCTTATCCCACATAGTGGCAGCATGGATACCCTGTCGCTTGCGTAGCGATGCCCATGCGGCTGGCTGTATGCCTTCACCTGGCGGGTTGTGTGCTGCCTCTGCTTCGCTGTTGCTTATTGCAGTGTCACTGCTGGGCAGCTGCTGGTAGCTGTGGCTTCCTCCGCCTTTGTGGCTGGCTGGCTGGCTTGCAGGCAATCCCACAGGCGCAAGCTCCGCAGGTGCTGATGCAGCAGTAGCACGCACCAGGCTGGTCTCTGACTGCAGGACCATGTTCTCACCTGTTGCACCTTGCGATGCACTTTCTGCTTTCTTGCGTTCCACACCTGTTCTCCTTCCGTGCCCACTGTTCAGCAGGGCTGCCTCTTTGTCTGCCTCCCCGGCCCCCTCCTCCTCACCTTCCACATGCGACTGCTCCCCATGTGGCTGCTGCCCATGTGACTGCTCCCCATGGGCTGTAGCATGCCGCTGCTGCATGGTTGGCTCGTGCAGCCTCCACCCCACCACCAGGCACGGCAAGATGAGGGCAACACTGAGGGCAAACGCTGCGGGCATACCTGCTTGGCCACGGACAAAAACAGGCACAACACAACGGTACAACGGTGTGCATGCCACCATGTGTGCTCCCAGAGATGCCCAGCAGGCACAAGCGGTCAGCACAACAATGGCACCACCAATGCAGTCGTTGGGCCAGCAGTTCTGGACGGCCTCTGGGAACATGCTTCCCAGGTAGAACTGCTGCATGACCATCATGCAGAGACACGACCCACCTGCCCAGTCGATGAGCGCGCCAGCAATGAAGGAAAAGGTGCCCCAGCCCACTGCACCCCATTTGCGGTACACGCCATACTCCCCCTCACGGATTGCACCCACCACAGCCGCATCTGCCAGCACAGGCACCGGGGTGTCCAGCACCTGCAGTGCAGCACAGTACAGCACAGTACGGTACAGCAAGGAGAGGGACGACGAGCGCTGTTGTGCCAGCACCAGGGCAGTCACATGCGGCTGGCACAATGCAGTGATCATCGTCTTCTCAAGTGATAAGAATAACACGGCGTTTCACAGATGTTTCTGCATGCCAGAGCCGGACAGGCATTGGCCAAACACCTAGATGCCCATAAAACTACTGAAGCCCTGAATACCGGGAGCCGCCCCTCTACAGCACCTAGCACCCTGTTAAAAGCACGCACTGCAGCGGGCAGCGGCTAACCGACATACCACCCGTGGTCAACAGCAAAATACTGATGCCACAGGGCACCCGGGCCATAGGGCGGCGGGCAGACCGTATGCGGGGCGGGCAGGACGAGCGTCAGGCCCGGGAGCCCAAGGGGCGGGTGATGTGCGAAACCAGCTGCGCTTGTGCAATGCACACCACCTCCAGAGTGCAGGGCATAGGGCGCAGCAAAGTACGCGTCAAGGTCAAGCAGCTTGTCCACACAACCTCCTCCACACCTCCCTGTCCTGAGCCAGCTGGTACCATGTACCCTGAATCCCGAGCTTGGGTGTTGTGTTGCAAAATGCCACGGCTGGCTACCCATGATGCGCCCACCCACCGTCAGCGCGATGACAATGGCCAGGATACCAGGAAACGTAGACACCAGCAGCAGGATGCAGCGTGTGAAGGTTGTCGCCACCAGGCAGGCCAGCATGATTGCCCGGTGTGCATGGAGCCTGTCTGCGATAGTGCCCCATCTGCGTGCATGATGCCGGGCAAAATACCACACACTGGATGGCGCAAGCAGTGCCACGGGCCGGCACGTGTGCAGACGCAGACACACAAATGATACAAAGTGTACAGCAAGAGTAACAAACTGAGCGCTGGCACAGGTTGGTGATGATTGCAGGCGCGGCTGTGAGCTCATGCAAGCAGGGGGCATGCTGGATCCCACATCTCAGCAGCCGTGCAGTGTGGCCTTGCCCTGCAGTTCAAGCAAGGCCGCATGTGCGTGTTGCAGTACCCACATGAGTGAAATGGGCAGTTGCAGCCAATTGCCCACAGCACCCACGACCCCAATTTGGGAGGATGTCAGGCCCTCCGAAGAATACCTGCACATGGGAGGAGGGCGTCTTAATCAGGATCGTTGCGTGCCGCCTGGTGGTTCAGGCACGTGTGATTTGGGGCACATTATGCATGTAGCATGTTGTGCATGCATGTCAGTGGCAGACCTCCCCGCATGACCCATGGGCATGTGTGAACACACAGCACCTTTCTCCCAACCCAGTCTACACTTGCACACATCGTTCATTGCCTTTGTGCTTAAAGCTGCCGTATTGGTAGTGCCAGGGCCGCTGCACCTGCTGCATGCTGCACCTAAGCCTGGCACATGTGGCATGCATGAGCGCATTCATGCTGTCATCCTTGAGGGTGCTTTGTCATGCACGCACCATGCCTTCAAGAAGGGGTTCACGGACACCTGCAGGTTCAGGCAGGGCTTGTTTAAGTGCACATGCAAGTGGACCACGCCAGCCAGCATGCATGGCAGGCAGCACGCCATGCAGCGCCCGTCAGTGTGGTTGATGAGCTGCATGCTAATGGCTTGTTTGTGCAGTGCATCCTGAGTATCATACTGTGCTCACCCGAGCGCAAAAGAAGAAAAGGTACCAAAGGATTGCGGAGACTTGCCAAGCCCTCGATGGTTCCTTATACCTCATCTGCTCAGCACTTGCAAACGCAAACAGCGTCCATCCATCGCGGGCACGTTGCGTTTCTAAACTGCCGAAGCTTTGAGCCGTTTACAATTATCAAAACTGTTACATTTAAAAGGACAAGGAGAACATACGCAAAGAAAGTGATCGTGTAAGAAGTCATGTCATTTGTTATGTATGCAGATGCCGACAGTTTCCTGCATGTAGTGCACATGTGTACGTGCTTGCCATGAGATATACAAGCTGGACGCCCTTACTTGCTGCATACAAGGCTGTATTGCTTCTGTCCATGATGTGTCGCATGTACAGCTGAGAACTGCAACAGCACTGCACCAAGCCTTGCGCTGTCACGTGATAAACTGTGGGCTGGTCCATAGGCAACTGCATCGCACGTAAATGCTTTCACACAAGGGATGATGATGGTATATGCTTTGGGTGTTTGAGCCACGAGCCACATGCAATGAGACGCCTTGCATGCTGTGGCATGCAACTCTGCACGTTGCTCAGGCCAGACACCCACTAAATGGTGTTCATCATGGAGGATCAAACATGCATGCGCCTGCAGCATTGGTGCAGCCCGCTCCCCATGAGGGGGCACAACCTGCCATAATCATTTGTCAGTCAGGTGTTGTCACCCTGCTCCCCGCCCCGCAACAGTGCCTGCTGCCATATCCCACATGGAGTCTTGTCAGGATATCATGTGCTAGGCCACCATGGCACGGCTCATCTAGCCATGCCTGTTCTGGCTGTGCTGGCCGAGCCCACGAAGAATAGAGCCCACCGGTCAAAACCCTCCCCACCTGCAGATCAAAACACGGGCACATGCCAGCAAAACGCACATTGCATGCACAACTGGTGAATAGAGAGTGCTGCACAATCCTGCAGCAACCCCTCCAACAGGTGTCACCCCATTCAGCATGTTCACTCACGCGGCCAATCAAGCTCCTTGAACACAGAGCCACTTAGGGCTTGGCCAGCATCCTGCAAGCACACCAACCAGTTCCGATCGTTTCAGCATGTGCATGCCGCGCGTGTTGCAATGATCAATCCAACAATGCACCTAACCGCTGAATGAACGGTACAGCATGAAACACAAGCAGCTGTACATGCGCATATGGGCAAGCACAGGCTAATCGCAGCAGTGCTCCGTGGTTGTCCATCCTGCATGCTCGCTGGCTTGCGGCACAGTACCCACATGTTCACAAACTCCTCGTAGTTGACCTGGCCATCACCATCCACGTCTGCCTCACGAATCATCTCCTCCACCTCCTCTTCCGTCAGCTTCTCACCCAGGTTGGTCATGACATGCCGCAGCTGCATGCATGCAGTGCATGTGTATGCGCCAAATCATAGCATGCGAATGGCGCAAACCATCCAAATCCAGACCAAATTACATCCGTGAGCGCCATGATGTGCACCGCTACACAGCGCAGACGGATCTGCCAGATCATCCTGGCACGTACCTCAGCAGCAGAAATGAACCCGTTGCCGTCCTGCGAGTGGAGGAATGGACGACTATATGAGCCCCTGCTATGCAACAGCCCATCGATCAGTACCAGCTTCTGACCACGTGCCCACCTTGTCGAAAACCCTGAACGCCTCCTTGAGCTCGTCCTCGTGGTCTGTCTCCTGCATGGGTATCAATTGGAAAGCTCGCATCAGAGGCCGCGACTGCTAGGCACGTCCTGGTCAAACTCCCCACCTTCATCTTACGAGCCATGAGCATCAAGAACTCGGGGAAGTCGATGGTACCATTGCCATCGGCATCCACCTCGTTGATCATGTCCTGCAGCTCTGCCTCCGTGGGGTTCTGGCCAAGGGAGCGCATGACGGTGCCCAGCTCTGCAAAATGCAAACCATTATCTAAGCCTGTTCCCAACACAAGCAACGTTACCCAAAGCTGCAGCCAGCCTTGCCTTTCGTGGTGATGGTGCCTGCAAGCACATAAACCGGCAATCTAAGTCAGGCGCCAAGCGCTCGGCGACCAAGACCAAGACTCTCTTTAATAGCCGGGGCTGCCCGCAGATGTGCTCATGCGGAGCCCGACGCCCAGCAAAACCCCAGATGCACAGACGCACAAACAACCGCCCATGACAGGTCGCGCACTAGGCCTGAGCCCGTACAGCTGGCCGAGCAGCTGCGTACACTGCACACAAGGTGCTGAGACGTGCTGGATCACCCCAGCGCTCCACAGCGGCCCCAAACCAAATGCGCCAGAGAAGCAGCGAGACTCACCGTCGCCATCCTTGTCAAAGAGAGCGAAAGCTGCATTGCAGAAAGGCACGCACGGCTTCGAGTCAACCCAGAGGGCACATGGTGAATTTGATCCAGAGGTGATTTTGAAACACAGGTCCCAGAGAAGCAGATACGCCTATTTTGCCCCAGCACAACCTACCCTCCTTGAACTCGGCAATCTGCTCCTCCGTCAGCTGCTCCGCCTTGGGTGGCGCATCGTCCTTCTTGGGGGCCATCTTGTTATGTCCTGCTCACAAGGTAAATGGCTCCTTTAATACCAAGAGGCGGAACGATGATCACCAAAATAGCCTTAGCTGGGTGCACCAGGGCACCTCACCTGAAGCTGCGTAAAAGGAGGAGACAGCAAACAAAAATGTACGCGAACAACCGGCAAGCGAGCAAGGAACCATCCAGGAGACGTACACTCCCTGAGGTCACAGGTCCGTTCAAATCCTTACAGTGTCAGGCATGCAATTGCAGCGCTATATACTCCTAGCCACCACAGAGAGGAACTTGGACATGTATCTATTTCTCATGCCACATCAGGTGACTGGCGGTCTCTCCTGACAGCGACGCTGATGTTGGCAACTTGTGTGCCCCGGCCTGAAGGGTGTGGATGCTGCACAAGGCGCAGCCACAGGCTGATTGAGCTGAACATGGAACCGGTTTATCTGGTACTTGGCCCATGACCGCAATACATCGGAAGAGTGGCACACATTTACAATTGATGCGTGATGGCATCGATGAACATCAGCTTCCACCTATGCACAAGAGTGCAGCAACATTAACGTTTAGACAAGCACACATGACCAGAGGACTGCAACATACTCTTCGCCACGTCAATGATGTCATGTATTGTCAACATCCAAAGAAATCTCCAGCCCCTTCCACTCATCTTCGCGTCGGTCTGTTTCTTTGTTCATGTCAGCCATCGCGGAAGCGTGTCATCATCCTGCATGACAGTGCACGCATGGCACACAATGAAGCCATGCACCCAGCAACTGGCATACATATGCACAAGCAGGTGCCTCATGGTTCTGACTTGCAGCTGAACTGTGCATGACTCGTGGCGAGTGTATTGCGCTGCTGCAGTACGCAACAAGGCACACCCAGGTGTCGCAGCACTCACAAGCGGCACAAAAGCTCCAGGTTGATGACACCATCGTTGTTCTTGTCCACCTCACGGACAATCTCATTGACCTCTGCATCTGTCAGCTTCTCGCCCAGCTCAGTCATCATCTGACGCAACTGCAGCCGGAGAAGCCAAGGCCAGCCGCAGGGCGCAGAGTATTGACGAAGAGCATGGGTACCCAAGCCATGCATGGGACGCACGTGTTAACACCATGCTATGCCTGTGGCTTTGTGCAAGTCAAAGTTCATGGGCACTGCATGAAGCATACACGGTGCCCAGCTGGAAGCATGCCCTTTGAATCAATGCAAGGAAAGTTTCTGAATCGTAGAAACAAGCACACGATGGCTGCGCACCTCCGGGATGGTGAGCAGCCCACTGCCACTCCTGTCAAACACTTTGAGCGCTTCGTACATTTCGGCCAAGGTGTCATTCATCTTGCCCGCCCGCCGCTGCACGTCACACATCACGTGCGTCGAGTGCTCACTGATCATGCGCAAGTTGCACGAGTTGCGCTCAGAACGCACCACAGGCCTGTGCAGGCAGGTGTCCTGTGCGAATGCAGCTCAAATGCAGCTCAAATGCAGCTCAGATGCTAATGCGGCACTGTGCTTGACCAGTTGATTTTCATTGCATGATCCCCAAATATACCACTGACCCGCATCAGCATAACAAATGCGCGCAGGTCCAGGCGGCCTGCACGCCAGGTACATGAGGTACACCCAATCAGTGGTGCTGAGTGCAGAGTGCCATCACTATGCCCAGAGTGTGCAACCAGGCCGTCTGAGAGCTGCACATGATGCAGAGCCTGTCCGTGCACTTTACCTGAGCCACACCCCAACACTCACCTGTGCCACTGGGGTCTGCTTCCTTGACCATGGCGTCAATGTCTGCGTTGGTTGGGTTCTGGCCCAACACGCGCAGCAGGGTGGGCAGCTCTGCAGTTCACCAAAGGCAGGCTTTCCATACGCTGAGCTTTGCATGAATGAAGCAGATACGTATGGCGTGGTGCTCTGCTTGAGTGACAAGCAGGCACCTGCAGCACGAGATTTGCCACCTTGCTGGTCACTTCAGCCAAGCACCAGTTCATGACTAATATGCCATGCACGTCAGAGGCACAGGCTCCGCACAGGCGCAGGCACAGGCTGGCCTGGCCCGCTGACAGCCGAGGCACAATGTTGTATGCTGAGGGCAAATGTAGCAGCATGTCCAGGACACGCACCACGTGTTGAGATGGCATCTGCACGCATAAACACACCCAAGCTTGACGCGATGAGAAGGACGTAAATGTATCATGGCAGCATGCAGAGCTGGTTGACAACAACTTGCCACAGCCAGGAAAGCACTAAGACATGCAATGCTGACCGAAACACTCTCACCGTCATTATCCTTGTCAAACAACGCAAATGCTGCAGTTAAGGTGCATGCACACGAGGAGTAGGGGTTGAGTGGTGGGGTGCAGCCGAGCAGGCGTGCATGTCATGCTTCTGCCCATGGGTACATGGATGCATAGTTTCGAAGTTTGTTCCAAATCTCAATGGCACGCACTCTCTCTTAGGTCATCTAATGAATAATCGTCCGCCATCCTTAACACGCCCCGTTTCCACGAGGTCGAATGATTGGCCCTACATGGAGTTGTAAAATTCTTATTGTACGCACATCAGTGTCGTAAAGCTTATACGTGGTCGTAGTGCTTGCACTCGACGCAAGCAGGGACCTGTGACCAGTTCGTTCACAGGAATGAGCAGTCTATGATTTTGATCTGCGTACTTTAGCTTATCAATATCTTTTATGTTTTGGCTTATCAGCAACAACCTATCATGCTGAATAACCCCGTGACGGGTACCCCAATGAATGGGGCTTCAAGATTTTGCCTCATATTCATAATTATTTTTGTTTTAATCACCATATTTGGAGAGCTAAGTGGAACAGGCAACAGCACAGCCCCTGCCACTGACACGCATGGGCCAGCTGAACAGCTGCAAGACAAGCAGAAAAGGGATGTGATGGACAAGGTGGGTCGGTTTGTAAGGGTTCTGACTGCATATACTAATACTGCATATACTAATAATTGTGGCTTACACATGCATGATTGCACGACGATTAAACCTCACTACACATACACTTGTAAGTGCCATGCATGTGCCCACAACCGAGGGTCTCCTCTGGCTGTACTGTGCTCGCAGATCATGTATGAGCTGTCCCTCAGCAATGAGAAGCTTGAGGTGTGGATCTGTTGTGGCGGCCCTGCTTTGTTGTTCGAAGTCATGCATCAGCACGCACCGTTTGTTGTGCATATCACGATATCAGTCTACACAGTTTGAGCCACAGATTGTGCTTCTCAGTTCTCACATGCACGGGGAACCTGAGAGCTGGTGTGTTGTGTCTTGCATCTTTCTGCGGATTGCGCTGCAGGCGGAGAACAAAGTGTTGCGGCAGCAAGTACTGCACCTGAAGCGCCTGTTCCGTGCAGCAAGAGCAAACTGCACTGGTACAGCAGGCAGTGAGGCAGCAAGTGCTGGGGCAGGCAAGGCAGCTGGCATGCGTGTTAGGCAGACAGCCACTGGAGAGGCAGGGGCCAAACCAAAGGGGAGGCTTGCAGGGGCGGCGCTCAGGGGTGCTGGTCAAGGTCTGGGGCAGGGCTGGAGTGCATTCGCGCATCAGGGAGGTCAGGCAGCACATGACAGCAAGCCGGCAGGGATAGATGAAGGGCGAGGGGCACAGCAAGGTATTGGTGCAGGGACTGAACAGGCAGGGGCCACAACAGCCGGGTGAGGTGTGTTGGATGTAAATTGCAACGCGCTGCTGAACAGCCGCATGTCGCATGGTGTGGGACGGTCATTCCTCATTCCCCATGCTGCTTCATGCAGCTTGCCAGCTTGGAATGCTGCTGAACTGTTGCAGGGAATTGGATTTGCTTGCAAGCTGCAGCTCAAAGCCCAGCATGGTGGCGTTCTAGACAGATCAGTTGAAGACGTGAGACGGGATGGCGTTCCAATTAAGCAACACGACCACTTTCAATCTAGAGAACGTGTTGCGCCAGAATATCCTCAACTCCGAGTATTACAACAAGACCTGCCTGCACCTCAACGCGTAGGTGCACCTAAATTGCATTGAAGCAGCGTGTGTACTGCCTAAGCTGCTATTCTTGTAACCTGGGCCTGCCTATGTACCGATCGCAGCGTGTCAGAAATTATCGATGAAATCTACGACAATGTGCAAGATGTGGAGCCATGGATGAGCGGTAATGCACGCGGGCCATCTACTGCATTCAACTTGTTGCACCGGCTCTGCACGCTCAAACCAACCATCCGCGATGTGAAGGAAATGCTGGACCACGGGGACTCCCCCTACATCCGCGCGGTAAGCAAGCGGACGCCGTCTTTGCCGTGCTTGCTGCGTGCATGGGGACTTGGACTTGTCATGCAAATTTCAGGCGCCATGCCATGCGCATCCAGCTCTGATTGTTCACTGAGCCCGGTGCCCCATGTGCGCTGCATGCTGTCCTGCAGGTGGGGTTCTTGTTTCTGCGCTACGTATGCGAGCCCAAGCAGCTGTGGGGATGGGTGCAACCATACATCAATGACAAGGAGGTGAGTCTTTGGCACATGGTATCTGCCCCGAAGCCTTGGCTCCTGCTTTGCACAGTTGTGCACATGCCGCAAACCTGATGCATGGTGGGTGCGGTGCGCCCGCAGGAGTTTGCGCCCAGCCCAGGCGGCAAGAACATCACGATCGGAGAGTTTGTGCGTGACATCATCCTGGACCAGGTGCGCATGTGCAGGCTCACGCACGCACGCACGCAGGCCGCCCATTCGCACAAAGCACAGCTTGAGTGGGCATGGTGCACGCCCAGCTGACCCAATGCGGCACAGCTGTGCACGTCTCCTCTGCGCAACCTGTCCGGCATGGGGTGCAGCACAGGGGTAAGCAGTGCATGGTGCACTGCCCATGGGTGATGCATGCACACGCAGGTGCGCGCATGGCGCCGCGGCTGTCAGGCCTCAGTGATGGCAGCTGACTAGCTGGCTGGCTTGTGGTGGTGCGCACCTGTGGGGGCTGAACAGCAGCTGTGTGGCACATGTTGGGGCGGGGGCCAGGGACTCCTCATTTCCTCCCGCCTGCCCTCTGACCGGGACCCTGCCTCACACAGCTCCTTTGCACTGCTCGCCGCTGTGGTACCGCACTGCAGTACTACTTTGAGACCATCTTCCCACGCATCCCCAAGCCCGTGCACGACTCCATCTGCGACGAGCTCAAACGCCTGGGCTACGCCACCACAGCCAAGGTGAACACACAGTGCAGTTGCGTGGGCGGGGGCTGTGCATTGCGCTAGCAATGGGCCTTTGCTGGTTCGGAGCCAAAGGGAGCAGGTGCTGCACTGCCGCTCCTGCCCTGGTCGGCCTTTGGGTGGGGCGCAGGTGCCCAGCCAGGCGTGCTTGGGAGCGCTGCAGAAAGGCTGTTGCATGCAAGCACATGCAGTGGCGCATGCAGTGGCAAGTGTAGTGCTGGTGCTCATTGTGCCGGTGCTCATTTGATCGTTGTGGCGTGTGGTGTTGCTGCTCAGGGCAACGCAGGGCAGGGCGGGCCGGACCGCCGCGGCGTAGATGACGGCAACAAGCGCCCCGCGTCTGTCAAGGTGTGATTGGTGGATGGTGCATGCGCGGATGTGCGGGTGACTTCCTGCCGCATCCATCAGCCAGGCTTTCCAGGTTGGATGCGGATCCATGTGCGGCTGCTGCTATGTCACGCTACACATGCCCGCACAACCGCCCACACATGTATTCCTTGGGTGCAGTCTGCAGGGCTGTATTAGCGGCCCTGACATCACCCACGCCTGTGGGTAGGCGCAGCTCTGTGCCCTGCCGTGAGTTTCTTGTCTCAGTGCACGGCTGCCCTATCCTCCTACACGCATGCACACAGGCGTCGCTGTCCGTGGCGTTTGGGCAGCGCGCGCCCAACCGGTCAGGGGCGCGCGAGGACCGCATGGCCGCTGCCCTGGCCACCACCTCACAGCGCGAGCGGCCGCCCCTACCACCTGACCGCGCCGACCGCGACAAGGACCGGGAGCGCGACAAAGACAGGGAGCGGGATCGGGACAGGGACGGGGGTCGCGACAGGGGGTACGAGAGAGACCGAGACAGGGAGCGGGAGCGTGCGCGCAGCAGGGACCGGTCGCCTGCTGGCTACCGTGACGGTCGGGACAGGGACCGGGAGCGCAGCTACGACAGGGATCGGGACAGGGAGCGAGACAGGGAGCGAGACAGGGACAGGGACAGGGACAGGGGTTATGACAGGGACCGGGAGCGCAACCGGGATCGGGAACGGGAGCGGGGCAGTGAGCGGGATAAGGAGCGGGAGCGGGACAGGGAGCGGGAGCGGGAGCGGGACAGGCGGCGCAGCAGGAGCCGGAGCCCGGCACGGAGCGGGGGGCGTGACGCGCGTGATGTGAGTGGTGTACGCTGCGGCCCATGGTAGATGGATGCATCGCATGGCTGAGCCCTGCCGACCCCACTGAAGATGGGGCCCGCACTGCCTCATGTTTGCGTGCAGCAGCCGCTTGCTTGCTCGCACTTAGCAGGCACGAGCTTGCAAATACAGGGTGTGGGGCGGTCCTGATGCAGACGCGCTGACGCTGGCTGCTGTGCGTGCAGGTGTTCCGGGATGCTGCACGCCCGGCTGGTGCAGTGGACACAGATGCCATCCGCTCACGGTATGGGTGATGGTGTTGCAGCGTCTGCCACAAGAACAACTTCAGCTGCAGCAACAACAGCCGATGGGTGATGGTCTGACGGCTGCTGCCACAACAGGAGCTTCAGCTGCAGCCACAACTGCAGGGTACTGCTCAGGAGGACAAGGAAGCACGCACCAGCGATGCAGGGAGGCTGCAACCATACAAAGCAATACACAGTGTACGTGGTGCTGCATCTACCAGGGCGTTGTTTCAAACATGAGGACGGTACCCTGCACATGGATGCTGTGCCAACGGACGTCTCTGTTTCAATGCTGTTTCCAACACGTCTGGCCTCAACCACATGACTGCATGGCACTGTCAATTGATGGTGCATTACGGTAGCAGGACCTCTTTGTCTGAGGCTTCCTTTCTGATTTAGTTGAGTAATAATCTTTAGTTGAGTAATAATCAAGCTGGGTGCGTGTGCAGTATCACGCTCATCACAAAGTCAATCCGCACAGTCAATCCGCACAGCTGCTTTGGGTGCAACCCGACAAGATGCAGTACGTTAGCTCTCTGCAGCTGATGGCTTGATCCTGCCAGCAAATGCATGTGCACATCCTAGCTGTGCAGCATGCCAGCGTGCTCGTGCTGGGTACAACAAGGTCATGCAACACACCAGTCACTGCAGGTCACACAAGTTATCAATCTCATACTGACCATGTACATACACCAGCTGTTCAGCAACCAACGCTGCTACACACACGCATCAAGTATGCCATACACCTCGCCCTTGGCAGCATGAACATGAGTATGTCACTACTCTGCACTGTGCTTGTTAGGTCAGGGCCCCAACTGCACATCCTGTTCTGCACGCAGTCCAGAACATGCACATACTTGTGCAGCCCCCCCCTCGTTGAAAGAAAAGCAGCAAACATGTACCCCACAGTGAAAGCTGTCCAGCCACAGGTGTGGTGGGCCCCTCCCACAACAATGAGCGTGGAACAGCGCATAGGTGCCACACGCCGTGTCTGCTACGGCTTATACTGAAAGCACCTGTACGCGCTGAGGCAGCCAGATGTGAACGAGCGGAGCGATACCAGGCAGAATGTGGACCTGCCATGCCGGCCACGCGCCATGAATGCATGCCATGCCCAACAGCACATCCGCATCCTATGCCTGCAGCCGTGCCAACCGCTCCTTTGCAGCCATCTCCACGCTTCACGCCCTGCCACCTGTCACTTGCACAGCCCCACCAAACAGCCCACCAGCATATGCATCGCCAGCACACGAGAGCACGGCGCTGCGCCTGTGGGCGCTCATACGCTACATGCACCCACTCATCCATCACGCCCTCAACTCACATCAGGCTGACCACCACAACCATTCTCGCATGCCCCCTCCCTCGTCCTGGTTTATTGGGGTACGGACCACTCCTGCCTACCGCCCAAGCCTAGCTGGAGCGGAGGCAGGTGACGTGATGCCATACCCTGCTGCAGTATCAGGTCAGCACAACAAGTCACACCCCGGATGCGTACTAAGACCCAGACGAAGCATCTCCATGCCCTTGGAGGCCCAGCACACAATGCCCTCACATCCCTTCTCCCCATAGCCACAAACGCAACACCCTGAATTCCAGAAAATCAATCCCAACATGACATACTGCCGCGTACAGTCCGCCCCGCATGTGCAGCCGTTTGACCTGCATCACCTGGCTTGCTTCAGCACCAGCACTGCTGCGCGGCACTGGTGTACAAGCTGGACCAGGTTTGTGGGCACCTGCGCGCGCGCGTAGCGGGGCACATGCTCGCAGCGCCGGTGAACCAACGTCCAGTGCTGGACACCATGGGCATGTTGTGCCAAGAGTGCAGGTGAGCATGGATGTGCGCCCTCTCGCAGCCATGCTGCTGCAAGATCAAGTTCCCAGGGAAACCCCTGAGGCAGCAGCTAGGTTGGCCCCCTCAAACCCTGGCACCCCCGGCAAGCGGCAACTCCCCACCCTAGACCACCTGCTACCATGTGGCAGCACTACACTCACAGCACCATTTAAGAACTGTGCCAGTGAACTGCTGAGTCCCTGCACACACACGCCCACACAAACCTGGCTGATGATGCGTGGCAGCATGTAGCCCAGCACGCTCACATTGTAGCTGGACACCATCTTCACCACCTCCTCAACCTGCAGGTGCGTTGCAGAAGCACATCACGCAATCATGGTATGAGCTGCGGTGCTGCGTTCCCACATGTTCCCCCATACTGTTGCATGAACAAAGTCCATTGCTGCCGCTTTGGGCCAGGATGCACAGCCACCAAAGACAAGCTGTTGTCATGAGGCTCCTGACAAGAGCAGCTGTGCACGCCTGCAGGCCCCTCAAATCACCGCCAAGGGATCTGCCGTGGCAAGTGCAGACTTCTGGCTCAGCAGCTCCCCCCCCCCCCCCCCCC
>QAXD01000177.1:256747-325203 GCA_004335575.1 Haematococcus sp. NG2
TGTGTATAAGACCCCCCCCCAACCCCAAACCCCTAAACCCTAAACACAACCTGGCTGCAGCCAGGACTGCCGCTGCAGGCTGTGCCACATACCTGCTGGTCGCGTAGCTTGGCGAAGGTCGCGTTCCCGCCCAGTACGGGCGCGCCCCCTCGGCTGGGGTCCTCTGCCTGTGCCAGCAGCAGCGAGTCGCCGCGCGCGGGCTGCAGCAGCTTGTTGGCCATGAACTCGACGAGGGGCAGTGCCCCGCGCTGCACCACTGCCGCGCCGCGCACCTGTTGCGCGAGACATGGCACCACAACACAGTCGGGTTGAGTCGAGAGTAAGCAGCAAAGCACACCAGATGCATCTATGGTACAACAATGGTAGAGGGCGCTGCATCAACGGTTGGTTGCAGTGGGGAGATGCATGGTGCTCAAGCCAGGTGGACAGGTGCGGAAGCTGCCAGCACAGCGTGTGCAGCAGTACGTCGCGTGCCTCAGCGCCAGATGCAGCACCTGCAGCCATGGATCCATCCAGCGTGCAGTGCAGCCGCAAGCAGGCGGTACAACCCCAAGCAGGTGGTACAGCCGCAAGCAGGCAGTACAGACCGCATCCCCGCCCCGCCACGCACCACATGGTGCTTCAGCGCGTCCGCCATGTGCCCGCTGTTGGCGTTGACAATGAGGATGGGCACGTTGAAGCGCTTGATGGCGGCCAGAGTGACCGACGCGGCCACCTTGGTGGACTGAGGGGCGGCACAGCATGTTGGCAGTACGGTATGTCAGCAGTACAGTATGTCAGCAGTACAGTGCACCAGCAGTGCACCATTCGGCAGTACCATGCTGCTGCAGCACAACGGTGTGCCAACCGTGCACCAATATAGCAGTGCATTGGGCAGCGGTAACCTAAAATATCAGCAGTACAACTGACAGTGGTCCAGCTGTGCCGGTTCATGCCACATCACTGGCAGGAGTGTGAGGATGCAGCATTGCAGCCTGTGCCTTGCCGAACCGCAACCACAGTCTGTGCTGCAGGTGCGTAGCACCTCCATGACATACAGGCCACCTCCATGGCATACAGGCCACCTCCATGGCATACAGGCCGCCTTGCATGCATGGCATGGGCGCATGGAGCACAGTGTACACACCTGCAGCTGGGAGCTATTCAGTGCCTTGGTTGCCATGATGACCATGTCAGCGCCCACGGCTGTCACGTAGTCGTCCATGGTGTTCAGGAGGGAGGGCTCCTCGGGGTCCATGACCTGAGGTGGGACGCATGGCAGCATGCAACACATATCCACTGTAAGCAGATAGCGGGTCTTTCATTCATGCGACAGGGCTGTCCCACATCTTGAATGACACAGCTGAGGTTGGACGTATGCAACATGGCAGCATGCAACACATACATGCGGTTGATGTGGTCTGGGAGGTGTGCATGGTGGGGCGTGTGAGGTTTGGGGGTTGGGTCATGTGTGCAATCTGTGCATGCCTGTGTTATATCACATGCCAGTGCTCTGTATATCGGTGCTGTGGGTGTCAGCTCATAAGGTCATACAGACGGTATGTCCAAACGGTACATCAGGCTGGTGAATGACGGTGCACATGTTTGATGACGATATCAGTGGGGATGGTAGTGTTGCAGGTGCATGCATCTCTGCTGCAACGGGCCTGCCTCAACCGCAGGGGTTTTGCAGTGCAAGTAAGCCATGACATGCATCCCCGGGGCTGTGGCAGCAGGATCAGCCCCTCGGTTGTCGATGATATACCGGATTTTGATAAAAATCGTATGGTGCTGCGCCCCAGCCCACGCACCAACACTTCCTGCCGTGCCTCGATCAGCGCACGCGCCACGACCGCGTAGTGGCCCTCCAGCATTGTGCTGGCCGCCTCCACGTGCATGTGGCCACTCACCACAGTCACGAGGTGCAGTGTGTCACGGCCCGACCTGCAAGCACAGAGCGCACAGGCCGTGAGCCACGCCTCACTGGGCTCTTGGTGTATTGAGAGCAGAGGTGTCCACTGTTGACAGAGGCCACAGGCAGGATGCACTGGCTGTGTGGGGGCTTTGAGTGGCTCATGGGAGGAGGTAGCAACACATGGTTCATGCAGCCGCACATGTGCAGTGGGACGGGAGGGCAGTTCAGGATGCTGAGGAGCGATTCGGGCAGGTGCTGTGCTGGTACACTGATGCCCCAAAGAAGACGACAACTCCCTGTGGCAACAGGGCAGGCTGCATCACTGCACACCACGATCCACACCACATGTGACGGCCCACGTGCGATTCCCCTCCCTCTTCCCACCCGGCCCTCACTGCCAAGCTTCCTCCCAAAGCCCCGTCCATGAGCATTAAGCCAGCAAGAAAAAAAACAGACAGCAAATTCATCCGACGATGCTCAGTCAAGGCAGAATGCTGAGGACCATTACGACCCGCGCTCGGCTACAGCGGCAAATGCACTGGGCCCTGGCACAGCAAACAAACATCGGTTAGAAATGGAACGAGACGCACTTGGCCACAGCCAGCGCTGCATCCATCGCCAGGGCGCCCAGGGACGAGCTGGTGAGGAACACCACGATGTGCCTGCCCCCATGTGCCCGCATTTCGGCCCCCAGGATGCTGGAGAGAGTAACTCCATTGGAGGAGGTGGGGCTGAGCGGCGGCCGGCCTCCAATGGGCGAGGGCGGCCCACCCATCGCTGCAGCTGCACTCATTCGGGCAGCAAACGCAGTGGTGGTCTCGGCCCCTTGGTCCAGACCCAGCCGTGAGTTAGGGCCGGTGGGGGGGAGTGTGGAAGAGGAGGCGCGGCCCAGGTTGGACAGGGGGGGAAACATGGAGCCCGTGCTGCCCCCACCCCCCGCGGTCAGGCTTGCCATGGACCCTGAGAGCGAGGAGCGGTAGGCCGGGGCGCCTGGCAGCCCAGCCGGCCCCACCATGCTCCCCATGACGGACCCCATTCCGTTGGCTAGGGAAGTGATGGCACCCAGCACCACGCCGTTGGAGCCGATGGTGGCCGCGGCGCCCGGGTGGACGTTGCCTGCGGCGGCCGCGGCCTGCAGCGCGGCCTGCAGCGCGGCCGCGCGTTTGGGCCCGATGACCTTGCGGAACGACGCGCTGCTGTCCTGCTGGTTCAGCAGCGGGATGAGCTCCTCCAGGTCCTGCGTGCAGTCCATGCCCGCGTGTAGGGCTTTGGGTTTAGGGTTCAGGGTTTTGGGGTTCACATGCCAACAATTTGGGCTGCAGCGTGTGGGAGTGCTTGTGGGGGCGCCGCCTCAGTCCTGGCAGCTGGCAATGGGGTGCAGCAGGCGTGTGCTAAACCCTGAACCCACGCACCTAAACCCGTTGAGACCTAAACCCTGAAACCTAAGCCCCATGCACCTGAACCCGTGAAGAGACCTAACCCCTGAACCCCAAGCCCCACGCACCGCAGGCACTGTGAGCAGGAAGGGCGCCGACCGCGCGCGCACAGCGATGGCGCGCATGGCGTCCACGGCCAGCACATCCCCCAGGTCCATCCGCACGTGCAGCAGGCCGGCGGTGAGCACGAGCTTCGGGCGCAGCACCTCCGGGGATGTCAGCATGCCCTTGAGGGTGCGCAGGTTGAGGAGGTAGCGGTCCAGACCCAGGGTGTACAGGTCGCTGCCTGGGTCCTGCAAGGCGCACGAACGTCATCACAGATGAGCGGGCATCACCATGGGTTTTGTTACCACACCGCGGGTTTAATACCGCGCGAAACCATGTAATGATGATGATCATGATCATGCGTTTCCTGTGCGTCCTGTGTACGGACCATGCCCCTGCAGGGGTGTCCAGACCCAGCAGGTCACACAAGCACACCCAGGTCCGGGCAGCAGTACAGTCGCTGGCCACCATCTCCCACATGGCCTGATGCGCACATGTGGACATGGAGCAAGCTGCTGTGCACACGCAAGATGTCTGTGCCCTGCCGGCGGCCCAGCTCCCCGGCAGCACGGCACGGCACGGCACGGCACGGCACGGCACAGCACAGCACAGCACAGCACGGCGCAGCATGGCACAGCAAAGCGCAGCATGGCTCAGCAAAGTGCAACATGGCTCAGCACAGCGCAGCCATCTGAAGCACAATCAAGCCCCCCTGGGGCTGCACCCGCAGCCGCACCTTGACGCCGCGCGCGACCGCCTTCATGGAGCCTGCATGCAGCTCTGCCGCGCGCAGCTCCGCCACCGGGGCCAACCCAGCACATGGCGTACCAGGCGGCACTGCCCCAAACACGGCACGCGCGCGTGTGGCTGCCACTGAGTGGCTGCCCACCACAATGCTGCGGTGCATCAGGGGCAGCAGTGGACGCGGAGCTTAGCAGCTGCTTGCAGGCAACCAATGCACAGAAGCACGAGCGGACAACCACGGTCTATGCAGAACAGCAGCTCATACGCCAGATGCATGCGTGGAGGCAGCACGCATCAGGCCATGCAGCATGCGGGCAAGCGTCCTGCCAGCAAGGCCCAGAACTGGGCGGTGCCTTCAATGCACACGCCCGTGCCACGCAACCATTGGAATGAACACTCCTTGCAACACGGCCAGCATATCCACGAACTGCGGCCCCCAAGTGCACCCTCCATGCATCCCCGCGTGCAGGCCAAGGTGCCGCCGCGCACCTGCCGTTGCGCCGCACCGCCAGGCCCAGCCCATCCGCGCGCACCACTTGCGTGACCGCACCCACGCCGGCTGCGCGGTGGGCCGCCAGCGCTGCAGGGATCAGCACCAGGTCCAGCAGCGAGTAGCGCTCCAGCAGGGACGCGTCACAGGAGCGGGCGGACGCGATCCACCTGTAAAACAGGTTCCAGTTCCAGGAGATGGTTTGTGGTTGGGGGATCTGGGCGCAGGCATAGGTGCCCCACAACAGTCATATCACCATCATGCGTTATCATCATCACTCGTTATCATTGCACGGCCTTGCGCGGTTAAACCAGCGATGCTGCGGTTAGACACATGCGCAGGCATAGGTACCCCACACTGTCACACGCGAGCAGAAGAGGGCCCTGGCGGCCAGGGCACAAAGGCACACATCAAGGCATGGAGGACGCGGGCAAATGGAAGCGCCATGTGGGGGCCACCCAAGTTGACCAGCAGGGATGCATGGCAGGTTGTCTCATCTGCACCAGCTGCGGCTCACGGATCATGCAGCCTGAGCAGGGGCCAGGTGGCTGAGCAGGGCACAGCACCCAGGAGCTGCCTCCTACTTACTCCACGCCCCGCAGCTCCAGCTCCTCTAGTGCAGTGCCCAGCATGCGGTGCGGGTGGCCATCGCGCGAGAGCACCTGCCCTTCAGCCACCCAGTTGAGCTGCATGGTGTAAGGCAGGCAGCCGGATGTAAGCGAGCCCAGGGGCGGCATGCATCACGCGGCAGTAAGGGATTAATTACATCATGTGAGCAGGCAGGAGGCGGTGTACATCATGTGATAGTGTGGGTTCTGTGGAAGTACAGTACGTGACTGTCAAGAGGCGCTGTATACATTGCTAACTGCTATGCGCGGCCGGCTGATGGCGGCATCATGCATCACTGATTCACGCAGGCGTGAACCAACAGCTTCCTGTACTGCACCACACCCGCTGCACCACCGCATCACAAGCACCACCGCCTTCCCTCATGTGCATGGGTTAGGGTGTAGACACTGCCGAGGGTTCTGGTTCGGGGGGTTTTGGGTTCAGTGGCTGCGCACCTGCATCAGGGCCAGCCCACTGCCACCCATGTCCAAATGTGCGGGGTTGGAGGCGTCCGCGCGCGTGAACTTTTGGAGGGATGCGTCGTATGTGTAGCCTGGGCTCAGGGGCTGGATGAAGAGGATGATGTTGCGGGGGTCCAGGCTGCAGGCACAGGCACAGGGAAGGTGCACTTGAGTGGATGAACACAAGAGCACTGCACAGGGTGCTGCGCAGCGTCAAGGGAGTAATGGTGGTGTTTGGGTAAGGTGGGGATCCGAACCAGCCCAAGACGTTGCAGAGGTGGTTTGTACCATGTACGGCATGCTCTCCTGGGACAGGCTCGAGAGTGAGATGTGAGCAAGGATACAGCTTCCCCCGCACACGGCCACACCATGTCCTGAGCACCGCTGCACAAGATACAGCTCCTCTGCCCAATTATGTATACTACCCCTTCGCCATCAACGTTTCTAGCCTGACAACGGCCTCACCCGCAGAAGTGGTACATGCGCAGTATCGGCAAGCACGCGTCCGCCTGCGCCTGTGTGAGGTGCAGCAGCACCACAAGCTTGCTCAGCCCATCCTTGCCAGCCACAGCCTCAATGCTGAGCGCCAGGTTGGTGAACACGCGCACGCAGTACGGCACCCCTTGGATGCGGTCCTTTGCGATGGGCTGTTGCTGCAGGGCAGAAGCAGAGAGCAGGAGAGCACACACGCAGTGAGCAAGCGCATCGTTTGTGTCTGCGCGAACACAGCGAGAGCGATGTGTGCGCCATGGAAGCAGTGCAAGGCGGGGTGTGGGAGTCAGGTGGTTGAATGCGTGTCACAGCACATAAAGAGAAATCAGATGGCGATGTCTCAGCCTCACCAGTTGTGACTTGTAGATCCACGCCAGGTCCCACGGATCACACGTCCACAAATCGTACTGCCGTCCGGTGTGGCCGAAGTACAAACTGTCCTCGGATGCCAGGATTTGGACCGCCACGCCCCCCACACGCAGCATGTGCACGAGGCGCGCCTTCCATGTGTTCCAATCTTCCGTGGCTGCGGTGCCAAAGCGCCAGCATCAGACATGGCGAGAGCAGCTTGAGCAAGTCTCAGATGATGAGCCATTTTGTTGACAGAAACCAGGAAAGCACCCTCCATCATGGCAGCATGCACAATGTTGAAGCTGCTATGTGTGCGGCTGGGCGCACGTGATCGCATCGCATCGCATTCCATGCATGCTGGCAAACCTAGGATGGGTGCAGGACATGCCGCTGGTCTGCAGTCGACACACTCAGCCACTCACTCATCCACGCGTCTTGCTTCGCTGCGTCCCATACCGCAGGTGGGCTCCATTTGTGTAACCCAGCCCATGCCGCATTGCCGCGGTTCACGTACCTGCGGCGCCATGCATCACAACAGCAAGCATCACGTCAACAAGCAGCAGCACCAGCCGGAGCCTGGCAGCCCAACTTGGAAGCGCACGCAAAACTCCACAGCAGGGAAATTACGTCATGCAAGGCGTGGTTGAAAGAGGCCACGAGGCACAGGCAATCGTACCAAACCCACGCAAGTAATCACGGCTCTGCACTGTCTTGAAGCCGCACAAGAGCAGGTGCAAAGCGGTGGCACTCAAGTAGCAGCCGCGGCACATAATGACATGAGCAGATGAACAACAGCCCATGCTGAGCGACAGTTGCAGCTGGACACCCAGCAGCTGCACAACCAGGAGGTGCTCGCCACGCACATGGTCATGAGCCGCTCCGCGCCCTGAGCCGCCCCAATCGGGTCCTCCTCAGCGTCGACCACACCCCCCTCCCCGTCCAACGACTTGCGCCCCGAAGGGACAGTGTCCCCTAATACAGCAAGCTCTGCCTCCCAGGCCGCCTCCAGCGCCGCCTGGGCCGCTGCTGCGTCCTCTGCACGTGCCACATCACAACCGCCAGCATAGTGTACGGTTGTGCTGGCTGAAGCTGGTTCATCCACAAGCTGAGCCAAGGAACCTTGCCTAGTGCAGCACTGCTAAAGGCCGGACCCGAGCGTCCCAAATCTCCCAAATGCACAACACTGCCAATCATGCTGGACGACCAGTATTGCGCCTGCTGCCTACTGCCGACCCGGCACGGCACTTACCGATACGTCTCTGGTCCTCAGCGTCTACCATGGCGCCTGCAGTGGCCATGGCGTCAGCTGCAGCGAGCACGCTCTCCTGCTCGGCACTCAAAGCGGGCGAGCCGGACATACCTGGCAGCCCTATGGCAGCTGCCATCTGATTTGCAAGCGTTGTGGCTACTGCTCCCAGTGTGTCTGGGGCACCATTGCCCTGCGGTCACCATAAGAATGTCAGCAAATCGTAGGCAAGGACGTGGTGTGGAGCTGAGGGACTGCCACGCTTGCAGCGCCTGTAAGGTGCTGGTGTGCACAACCGCCAACGCAGGCGATTGCGACGTCATGCGCAAGCAGAAAACTTTTATACTGGGGTCATATCCTGGGATTATACAGTCGGGCAGGTTGGGACAGCAGCAGCAGCAGCAGCCTTGCGCATCTGCCAGCCCCACAGTCTGCGCATCATAGCCATGCACCTCATAGGCCTTGAACTCCTGCAGACTCACCCCCACGCCAGATGACGACATGGGTCCTGACTGCAGCAGGGGGCGCCGTCTGGGGCCGGGCGCATTCAGCCCCGTGATTGCGTTGGGCCGCGTTGGGGGCATGGGCCCTGCTACACCGTTGGACGAAGCCGCGCCGCTGCTGCTGGCTGTGCCGTCATTGATGGTAGCAAAGACATCCCCCGTGCTGTTCGCCCGGTACATGTTCAGCATGCCGCCAGACATGCTGACGTGGTGACGTGGGTGTGGCCCAGCGCCAGGTATGGGGGGCAGCACCACACCATTGCCTCCAGCCGCCGCCGACGCAAGCGCCTGCACAGTGATGAGGCGCACACCGCAACATGGGCACAGGATCAGCACAATTATCATAACAGGAGCTACCTCACAGTCAAGCAGTGACGGATGCAATGTGACGCACGGATCCGCGATACACCGAATGAACATCCAACCCATCATGCCTCCACATGCGCCCAGGCACTGTTTGAGATCCTACCTGTGCAAACAACAGGGGGTCAATGTCGTCTTCGCCCGGCTCCGGCCCACGCAAAGGGGACTGCGCTCCAGAACTGCCTGCCCCACTTTCAGACATGGCTCGTACTGCACGCACACCACACGTCCCGCAAGCATGTCAGCGCTGAGCATGCTGCTGCGTTGCAACCATGGGCGCCAGGGGTGTGGTGTGGTGCCAGCACTTGCGCAGACAAAGACAGCATAGGCCATTGGTGTGCGCCCAGCATTTGCACAGACAAGAACATCATACTCCATGACGCTAGCCTCTCAACACGGTGCGTGGGGTGTGAGGGGCACCATATACCCCATACCAGGCGAGCAAGGCAACCCAGCACCCGCAGCACCTCTGCCCTGCCCCACTCACTCCGCCGCTCTGAGATCATCTCCTTCAGCCGCCGCGGTGCCAGCATCTTCTCATGCGCCGGCCTGAAGCCAAACCTGGATTTGGTGCCCAGGTTCAGCATTCCTCCTGGCGAGCCAGGAGCCCCAGAGCCCAAGCGCTCCTCACCCTCCCCACCGTCTGGACCGCCACCTGCACCGTCCCCGTTCCAGCTGTCGCCCTGCATGCCCCCTTCCCCAAAGGTTAGCGCGTCCATGCTTGGCACCTGTGACGCGCTGTGTGCCCCCAGCCCCAGGGTTGATGCAATGATGCTGTGTGGCTGGTGGTGCCCATTCAGGGCAGGCTCTGGGCTGGGGCGCGCACCAATGTCCAGGGGGATCAATGGCTCGTCCTTAAGGATGGGCAGGCCCGAGTGGGACAGCCGGTGAGGCGTGACGTCTCCGTGCCGTGGTGATGTGATGGCCGGCAGGTTGGGTCCGTTCATAGGGGCAGAGGCGGGCCCCAGGCCACTGCCGCTGTGCAAGGGGGATGGCGGTGCGTTGCTGCCACGGACAGAGGGGATCAGACTGGCGGCCCGCGATTTTAAAGGCGCGGCAGAGGAGATGCTTGTTAGTGTCTTGGCCCCAAGCTTCGAGGGGCCGCCCACCATGTGGGGGGGTGGGGCCGACCCCACTGCCGCGGCCAATGTTGTGTTGCGCGTGGTGCGCCGGCCCTTACCAGGTGCTCCCACAGCTGTTGCTGCAGCCGCCGCTGCCGCTGCTGCTGACCGCTCCGCTGCCTCCCGCGCCTCCTGTGCTGCTGCCAGCTGCTGCGCGTGCGCACGCCGCGCGTCATTCAGGCGCTTGGATGCACCCACGTACCGCTTGAGGTCACCCTGCGTGATGTCGTTGAACAAAGCAGTACATGACACGTGGCAAACAGCTTAACTAGCAGCGTGCCACAGCAATGACAGGAGACGGCCGCTGCAGCCTTCACTCCATGATCACTGGACCCATGCAGCAGCACTGCTCTGTCCCGAACTATGCAGCAGGTCTTACATGCTATGCAGGGAGGTCCCTGTGCTCAGCAGGAGTGTGGACCAGAGCTGCACCCATCCTACCTGGAGCACGGCGGGAATGTAGTAGCTGAAGGAGTCGATGCGGCGCAGGCGGCGCGGGTGCTTCAGCCCAGCACGCAGCCAGATGGATGTGAGGACCACACGTATGGCACGCCGCCTGGCCTCATGCACACGCACACGCCACGGTGCGACAGGCACCGAGCTGGTGTAGTCGTCAGCAAAGGCTGCCACGTCCATCTCAGGCAACGGCGCTGAGTGGGCCGTGACCGAGGGCTTGCGCGCGCGTGCGGTGAGCGCAGGGCGGATGTGCTTTGACACGTTCCTCTGCAGGGTCAGGGACCGCTGGAACAGCGCTTTCTGAGCCTCAGTGAACGATCCCCCATGGGCAAGCGCAGGCGCAGGCGTGGCTGAGTCCATGCTGGCTGCAGCATCCATGCCAGTCCTGCAAGGCACATGACGCATGTCGCAACCCATGCATTGCATGGACAGCTGCAAATGGACGAGATCTCTTCGAGAGATAGCAAGTCAAAACGCTGCACTGCTCTGTGCGCACAGTACCGTGCCAACGATGCATTGCTCATGCTTGACCGTTCCGTCCTCGATGGACCAGTTGCGTGTACCAATTCGTTGTGTATGGTATCCGCTTGTGCACCACATTGTTCCTGTAAAAAAAGGCGTGGGATGCACGCCCCACGCGTCATGTCAATACGCATTCTGAGTTTGTCCAGCAATTTGTTCATCAGATACAGAAGCAGAATACCTGAAGGAACTCCAAGCGCGCTGTCATGCTCTGACCGCGGGGGATGGCTGGGCGCTCCAGACCTGGAATTCACAAACATATGCGTCCAACATGTTTACTGCATGCCCTCTACAATGAACCAACAGCACACGCGTACCTCCAAATCGGTCCAGGTCCTTTGCACGGTCGCTGCGCCATGAGGCTGCAGCGTACGCCTCCCATGCCAGGCGCGACGCTGGCGTGTAGATCAGTTCATTCCGCTTTGTCCCCTTTGACTGGCTCTGCCCCATTGTCAAGTCATGGCATGGCATGCAAGTTCATCGTGTCAGGCTTACTACGTGTTATTTGCGCACGCATCACCTAAAGCTTCAAAATCGTGAGTTGCATGATCATTTGCTGGACACACAGGGCGGGACATGTACTTCATAGCATCTGCCGGGGTCACAGAGCAGATGCCTGCACCGTGTTACATATGGCATGACGCCATCGGCCACACGCCAAGTAAAGCCCATGCCTTCCCGACTCTGTGTGTATGCCTAGCATCATGGCGCTGTCATGACCCTCACAAAACAATGTCCCATCCTTGAGGCCCCATCCCCCTGCACCCATCCCATCATGTAGTTATGCTGCCCTGCCCCAAGTCACCATGCCCCATCCCAAAATGACTGAGCTTCAGAGCTAGACCCTTGCTCAAATGTCTCTGGCTCAACTCGCATGCAACCTATGCAGGTTCAGCATGGGGAACATCGCACTGGCATACACTGCTGTATGCTGATAATGCAGCCCAGATGCTCAGTTGACCGGTTCTATGACCGGTTTTATGGGAAGCACCGGCCGCTTGCTGTACCCTGGTGCCCAAGGCTTTAATGCTGCATGTCACATCTCAATCCTTGAGGATGCCCATGATCTCGTCATCCCGGAAGATGAAGAGCCTGCAGGCACATGAACAGGTCCACATAACCACATTCAGGTCAAATGCAAAACACGAAAAGAGTACAGGTGTCAAAACGCATGACAGAGCAGTACAACAGAGCTAAGAACACCCATAACTGCATTGCCGCAGGTGTGCTGGCCTGAACTAGAGCTCGACATAAAACCCTTGCTCATCACAATAAAACCCTTGCTCCTCACAACTTGCCCTGCCGCTGGGAAAAAAGCAGCAAGGAAAGCCCACTGCAACCCAAGTTTACTTGCATCCGCATCATGTATGCCATGCACACATGCACACGCGGGCACTGAAGCACAGATGCCATGTCCAACAAGCACATTATCCTTGATGCATGCACACTCACTCTTTGCTGTCGACCCCCAGCTTGACCATGGAACCCCCATACTCGGGGAGCAGCACCTTGTCTCCCTCCTTCACGGCGCAAGGAATGAGCTCCCCGTCCTTGGTGCGCCTGCCTGGGCCCACCGCAACCACTAGCCCCTCGTTAACCTGCAATGGAGGGCACCCATCGTGATGTTTGGAGCGCCCAAACGCTCGTCGCCGCACACGGCATCAGTGATCGGTGGTTTACGGATGTAGTGATCCGCGAGTAATCAGATCAAAGTCGCGGACTTGTTTAAAGTACCTTTGGCGCAGCGGTCTCGGGAAGCAGCACACCACCAGCGGTCTTGGCAGCTGCCTGGACGCGCTCCACCAGAACGCGGTCAAGCAGGGGAACCAGGCGACGGGCAGCCATTTGTTGTTATGGGCAAGAATGGAAATTGGACTTCTCTGGACATGTACTTCAGGGCTCAGTGGAACCTTCCATGACCAACAGACTCGTACTTGTCAACTGACTCGTGGTACAGATGCTTTGACAAGAGGTAGAGTTCAACGCAGTGATTGTCCAAGCTGTGCAGGTCAGTGGCACATGGCGCACTTCTTGTCCGGCACCGCAGGCACACAAACACCCATGATCCCTGCCCATGTTGTATCTGAGCTCTGCCAACAGTGCAGCTGCGCTGCAGACTGTATCATGGCCCGAGCTTTCGGATGGAACGGAAGCCAGAAAGCGATGAGAAGTACGACTCTGTTCCGCTCCTGCAGGCGTACACATCGTGGAGCACCACACAAATGAGCATGGGAGTGCAGTACGACTGCAACAGAAAACAGATTGTTCAGCAGGGACTGCACATGGCCAACGGCACATGTTCCTCACTTATCCTGCTCTGCTGGTTGCTGGCGTGATCCTCAGAATAAAAGATGATATAACATGTAGGCTAGCGATCATGACACTCACTTGCGATCCAGCTCCAGTGCACTCTTGTCCCCAGACAGTTTCGTGGGATCTGCCAGCTCGAAGCCCTGCCATCAAATCACAGCAAGCACCAGGCGCATTCACATCAGACTGTGCGCAGTGCGGCATGTGGCAGAGTTGTGCCACGCATGTTCAGGGCAGGCAGTCATGGTCCGGCTGACCACATGGCTACCATAATCTGCCATAACCTCGTCCATGTGCATTCAAGGGAATGTAGTTGTAGGTGAGGACGAGCAGCAAAGCATGTGCAGCGCACCTGCACTGGGGTGAACGCCAATGATGTTGTGAGGCCTGAGGTTTGGATGCCGCTGACTGTGCTTGAATACCCGCCTGCCTTTGCCTTCTTTGCCGCCTGCAGGGTGTGTGAAGCACAGCAAGTACCGAGAAGCACCACTTGGCAGCAGCTCTTTCAGCGCAATCAGCACCCTGCTGCGAGCTGCAACTGCAAAGGTCAATGAAGGATGCACATGTAGGATGCACATGCACCACAGCATCTCATGCGTTTGATCTCCACGTGCCCAACCCTGCATCTACCTACCTTGGCGCTGAGCTTGAGTTTCTGCTGCTTGGCCACAATGCGCAGCTGCCCGCTGCCCTCCTTGCCCAGCACACCAAGGCCCACGACCTGGTCGCAGGAAGAACACACAGTCACTCATGCATGTCTTGTCAGGCGCATGGACTGCTTAGGTTAACAAAATGCCCAATACGTGGAAGTGCATTCTAGTCCATGTTGCCAGCGGCCACAACACGGTGGTGGTCAGGATGTATCAACAGCACCACGCTGCAAGTTTGGGACAGAGTCGGTTTAAAGTAAAGCACAATCCGCAGCCACAAGGACAGGCAGTGTTGCCGCACCTCGTCTCCATCCATGTACTCCTCTTCCGCCTGGTTGAAGTTGACACGGTTTGCTGCCTTGCGCACGTCTGTGAGGCCGTACCTGCATGCGCCAATGGTCAGGGACACACCCACCTGATGCAAACTCTAACTGCGAGGCACTCAGCACAGCGTCGATACAAAAACACCGTCTGCTGACTACACAATCCTGACTACACACTCCTGACTAAACGCTCCTGACTACACACTCTAACAGGCACACGTGTGTACCTGATTAGAGCAGGCATGCACCAGTTTGCAGGGCCCTGACAGCAAGGAGACAGCAGCACAAGCCCCAGCAACGCAGCAGCACAAGGAAACCAGGCCCTCCTACCGCTCCTTCATCTTGCGCAGCCGCACACCGCCACGCCTCTTCTTCCCCTCGTGCTCATCAGGGCGAGGCAGCGGCTTGACTGTCTTGGCTGGGGGTGGCTCCTGCAGGCACCGCCAATCATGTCCATCACAGCCGGAGCGTGATTGCATTGTCAGCCGATCCTCCAGTCCTTGAACCAGCCAGCAGCGTGGTTTGGCTGCTACAGAAATATTGAGCAGCCAGCGCCAAGCCAATGTTCATGTCCCACACACCTGCCACTTCTCAATCTTCCTCACAACCTCTTCTCTTAGGCGTGTGCCCTGCGCCCCGCTGGGGTCCTGCCCGTATGCATCCACACGCGCCAGCAGCGTGCACTTGGCTGCAATCAGGCGCGCTGCCTTGACGCGCAAGGAGGGCGGTGTCTGACTGATGATGGCGCACTGTGAGATAAACCCTTGGTGTGGCTGCAGAGTGGCGGTGGAGAAGCCTGCAAGGTTCTTCTTCTTGGCGCCCAGCACCTGGAGTGGACAAGTGCAGCGGGACAGTTAGCATGTGTGTGCAAACATGCCGGACGCAGTTTCCTTTCAGGACACAGGGGGTTCAAGGATGTCAGGGAGGATGATTGAGAACACGAACATGACCGTAGGACCGCCAAACGGTCTAAGTAATGTGTGTCACTTTGCAGGCGCCACCAAGAGCACACCTGCACGTTACATGCCGGCGTGCGCGACAGTGCGTGTAACCCGCCGGCCAGGCCCATGAGCTTCGCCGCGATCTCAGACCCCACAATCAGCGACAGGTTCGGCGCAATGGATGCCATGCGTGACTCCACAAAGGCAAGGATCTGCGCAGCAGCGATGGCAAGTGACAGCAACAGTCACACATGCATGCTGAAGTGCCTTGGGTCAAGGTGCGATGCAGTCACCTCAGGCACACATAATTTTTGCCTTATGTCTTGCCTTATGCACCAGCGCCTGTGCACATGTGTGGACCCATCACACCTACTTGACCATATCATAAACATAATGATTAATGATTCTTGCAACTTTGCATGATACACATCAATCTCCCCAACACCCTCCTGGCCCGCTTTGCCTTTGGCTCCCAACCCCACTCACATCCCGCTTGTCCTCGTCAAGCTGCAGTGCCATGGCACAGCCATCAATTGCCTTGGCCAGGTTCTCCTCACTCAGTGGCTTGCCACTGGTTGTAGTGCCTGTCACGGTCACCACCTGCGGAGCGCAGGGTTGAACACGGCACTCAAATGATCAGCCAGCACCTCAGCATACACATGCCACAGGGATGCAGCAGCAGTAGCAGCAGCAGCAGCAGCAGAGCCGGGGCAAGCACCATAGCACGTGGGCTACATCAGTGAGCCAGACATGCACACCATGACTGTGGCAGCAGGTAGGATGTCGTCCAGGTTCACAAGTGTGAGGTCCATCTCATTGCCAATGCGTTGCACCACACGCGCGTAATCAATTGGATGGTGCACCTGCAGGTGCAAGCAATAAACATAGGGTGCGCACCGTGCATGAGCTTGAAATATGAACCAGAAACAACACAGAAACATACACAGTTGACATCGCAAGACGACACATTGAAACGTGCAGTGCAAGCCCACATAACTGTCATCTGGCAGGACTAAAGTCTGGACTTGTTGAAGCAGTGCTGCTCTGCTTACATGCACATGTGCATCGGCAACGCCTTGATCCATGCATGCAAGCCCTCCCCAGCTGCAGCTGCAGCTGCACATCACGGACCCCAGATCAGCTGCACGCACTGAGCAACCCACCAGAGACTCCAGCTCTGGGAACTTGGGCCTGTACTTGTCACGGATGAATGTGTGTACTGCAGCAATCTCATTGTCGATGTCCACAGCCAGGCGATTGCACTGTACAAGCAGCCTGTGCTCACATTGACAGCACGTGCATGCAGCCCTTGATATGCTGCCCCTTTAAATCATTCGCAGCACAGCACGTCAGGTTTCTACCAAGCTGATGCGCACGCCACACTGCACGTGCACCATCCGCCAACCATTGCCCTGTCATCTGCACCCATATACTAAATGAGCGGCGCTTTGCACTGTGATCATTCATCACGTGAAGAAAGGTGCTACACAAGTGCCCACTCACTTGTAGGTGGGGTCATCTTCAAGTGGCACCTTGGCTGCTCCATCCTCCTCCATCTTGTCTTTGCTTGCTGCCACAGCTGCACGTACACGCTGCAGGCACGCAGCAGGCCCCAGCAGCAACAAGGGCATGTGGGCAGTGCCAGAAAACCAAGATACACAAGCACGCTGTAGGCATTGAACTTGATTTGGTAGTACCGCTGACAACGGCGCAACTTGGTGGCAAAAACAAGGTCGCCCATTGATATGGCAACCCATTGATTCTTGTAGCCCATTGATATGGCAACCATACAGTGAAGCGCACGCACCGCCATGATGTCCTTGTATGCCGCTGACGTGCTGAGCTTTGCCACAGCTGAAAGGTCATCGTAGTTCAGTGCCTCGATATCGTCCAGCTGCATAGTGGTGAGGCAGACAGCATCAATGGCATGCACGAGTTCTTTGGCAAAGCATGCAAGCATGCCAAACATCATGCTAGCTGATGCTTCAGCACTTTGCATGAGGCAGACCGCAGTGCGCACTGTGTGAAGGCCGAATGATATGCTGTGTCCCCAGGCATGCAGGCCGCAGGAGCCCATGCTGACAATCCCCATGCAGAGTGCATGCCTATACTGATGTGCACACCCAGTGTTGCTGCTATGTGCTCCACGATCGTAACATGCAATTCAGACAAGCAGAGCACTGCCTGAAAGCCTGCAGAACACAGGCTTCTGCCTGCATGCATGCAGCACCTACATCGTCACCCTCAGCTTTTTCCTCCTTGTGCTCCTCCTCCTCCGCGATTGGCTCCTCATCTGAAAGCTCTTCTAGGTCTGCGAGGAAGCTTTCAGCAAGGGTCTGTGCCATGGAGCTCCCTTTTTACAGGCCCGAAGGCCGTAAAATTAATTTGTTTTTAGCTTTGCTGGAGCGCTGATGAACTATCTGGACCTAGATCAAACAAGGGGATTTGATGGTGATTGACTGACACCAGCAGTTGTGAAACAATCATGAAGCACGGAGGGCGAAGGAACAAAGTTTGAGGTGGTTGAGGAGGTGGTTGAGGAGGTGGTTTGTTATTTTGAGGCTGGTGCGTGGGGACGGCGTTTTGAAAGGTGGAAGTTCTTAGATGAGATATTCCTCGGCGATTGTATGCATCCCGTAAGATTCCGACATGGCCTGGTACACCTTGACCATGCGTGAACCGAGACTAGGGCCATCAGCTTGGTTAGCTGCGTGATGAAACATAAGCAGGAGCCCTCAAAAACCTGGAAGGTTTATGCTATCCTGTGGTACGCTTTGTTCTTCAGCAGCGAGGTGCGTGGGCATGCTGGCCTGCCAGGAAGCACCAGGCCACCGTTCCTGGAGCCCTTGTACCAGCTGTCAGGCTGCTGTAGCGCATATGCATGCAGCCACATGCTTGCATGGTGCAACAATCGCCGCATGTGGGCGATGCATGCGGTATGTTGCTCTGCATGTGCAGGTTGCTGTGCTACCGTTCCTGAAAGCATGGTGCGCCCAGTTTTGCAGTGTTCATGCACAGTGGAGCCAAGATCTGGCATGGTTTTCCATCGCATCTGTCGCGCTTCGGCACGCGGGCAGGGCCGCAAGTGGCTGCTGTTGCAACACGTGCACACACTCTTAGGTACGCGTCCGAGGGCCTCACTTCTGCCCAAATTGGGCTCATTGGCGCGCTGGGCAACTGGCTGCAGCTGCCCGTGTCCATGGGGTAAGGCTCTTGCCCCATGCTTGCCGCCGGCGTGCACCACACAGCAATTAAAGGAAGGCGCGCCACGCGCCCCAGCAGCATGTACAATGTGCTTGCATCTTCTGGGGCGTGTGGTCATTGTGGGCTGGTCTGGGGCCGGGCACTGGGCTGTTGTGTGGAGGCACCATGGTGTCATATTCTCAGGTGGTTGTTCGCGCCAAGCGAGCGAGGCAGGTGGAGGCATGGTTGCGCGCATGGTGCACAACACAGGTGGGGCATGTTGGCTGACCGCCTGGATGCGCACCGGAGCATCATGGTGGGCTGCTTCATCGGGGCCGCGCTGCTGCGCTGCACCCTGCTGGCTGTCACAGGCTTCCCAGCCATCTTGACCATTGCACTGGGCATCACGGTGAGCCTGTGTGCAAGCTCCCTGCGCCGCGGCTGCATGCGATCTGGGTTCACATTGCTGCCAGACTTCCATGCGCTCCCCATGCGTGTTGGAGCTCACATCGCTGCTCGCCTTGAGCGTGGCTGTGGATGTGGCCACAGCATGCCCTTGCCGACAGGCCCTGAGCATTGTGCTGCGGCAGATCCAATCCACGCCATGGCCATGTCTCATGCATGAGCTCACCAGTTGGCATGCCCCCGGTGTCGCATGCACAGGTGCTGAGCACACCTGTGTGTCAGCTGGCAGACGCTGCAGTGGTGGGCGTGATCAAGGAGGGCGAGTATGGCGTGTACCGCAAGTGGGGTGCAGTGGGCTGGGGCACCTTTTCCTTCATTGCTGGCGCGCTCATCGACTGGGCAGGTGTGCCGCGGTACATGCTGCAGTACATGCTGCAGTACATGAACATTGCCTAGCAGCTCCAGCTTTGCGCCCACATGCCGCAGCTGCGGCCGGCTGTGCGACGTGTTCTGGGACGGGTTGCCAACCAGTGGATCATGCACCCAGCGCGGCTGCCCCTTCATGCTGGAAGCAACAAGCAGCTGCGCTGTTCTGGTCCGCATGATCTCTGCTGCGAGTGCCCGCTCATGCATTGCGCCTGGTCCCCTCACACGCAGGCATGGGCGCCGCGTTCGTGCTCAGCATGTGCCTCGTGCTGCCTGCGGTGCTGGTGGGCTGGGCCGTGCACGCGCCCATGGTTGCGCAGCATGCGGCCCGCAGGGCGGTGCTCAGCAAGCTGGCGGGCCTGCAGGCCCGGCGGCGTGCGCGGCGTGCGCGGCGCGAGTGGCTCGCGCGCAGCTGCCCCTCCCCAGTGCCTGAGGCGGACGAGCAGGAGGAGGAGGTGGTGCAGCAGTGGAGTGGGGGGGAGTCCGGGGCCGGGCGCAGCGGGGACAGCGATGGCCTGGATGAGAGCCGAAGTGGTGGCTCGCGCACCTCAACGCTGGACAGTGGGAGCGAGACGGATGATGAGGCATCGCAGCTGCTGGGCAGCCGCCGGCTGGATCTGGCAGGGCTGCAGGCTGTTGCAGCCTCAGGGGCCAAGGGCGGCGTCAAGGGCAGCAGCTGCGCGAGCCTGCCTGTGTTGTGGGGCAGCAAGGGCCAAGGGCTGGTGGAGTTGGGAGGTGGGGTAGGCAGCACGCCAGGTGGGGGGGGCGGGGCGGCCAGGCAGCCCCTGGATGGCCCCAGTGTTGGGGTCAGCATGGACGCGTCGCCGAGTTTGGACCCAGGGGGCTCGGTGCACAAGCGCAGCAACGCTGCAGCAGCACTGGCTGCGCAGGCGCAGCTCGAGCTTGCTGCGCTGCCGCAGGTCGGGCACAATACAACCGGTGGGGGTGCAGCGTGCAACGTGAGGGAAGGGCTGGGTTTGGACGGTGCCGCGGCCCAGAACTCGCACCAGCTGAACGGCAGTCATGTCAGCCTTGCAGATTGTCAGCTTGCACATGAGGCAGCGCCTTTGTTGGCAGTGCCTAAGAAGGACGCATTGCCAGGCAGGTGCCCGGCAAACAGCCACATGCTGAGCCCTGCTGGCTCACCACACCGCAGCCCCAAGGTCAGCCCTGATGGCAAGCGCAAGGCGGGCCGCACGCGGCTGGGGTTGCGCGTGCGGGCTCACACACGAACCATGCTGGAGAACGCACGGATCATGGCCAGCAACCCACAGGTGCTGCGCGCTCCTGCTTAGTCTGCTGGTTCCTGCGTGGGGCCTTGGCAGCGTGTACAGGAGGCACTGTTTGCTACATGGGTCACATGTCTCCTATCCTCTGTCATGTCGTAGGGCTGCACACGTGCCCAAGCACCTCACCATTGCCAACTGAGCACATGCAAATCCTTCGACCCTGCACTCATTTGCCTCCAGGTGGTGCTCTTCTTCACCACCGCCACTCTGCTTGGCTATGGCTTCGGGTCCATTGACTCCTTTCTGTTTGTGTTCCTCCAGCAGCTGGGGGCTCGGGATCTGCTCATGGGCTTGACTCTGACTGGTACGTGGCGGTTGCATGCATATTCTTCACCTAAATGACAGATGCCATGGTCCTGCTGATGCAGCTCGCTTCAATGCGCCGCCTTTGCTGTCAGCAAACTTGTGGCATGCAGCGCAGCAGCATGCACCTCCAGCCTTTGGTCAGTACCCTCCCCTTCGCCTGATCCATGCAAGCGGGTGTGTGTGATCTGTGGACTTGGCTCCCTGGCTGCAATGTTCACGCGCAGTCACATGTGTGGCAGAAGTGCCTGTGTTCCAGGCCCAGAGCTGGCTCATGTCCCGGCTGAGTGTGGACACACTGCTAGACATCACGGTGGCCACGCTGCCTGCGTGGGGCTCGCCCTGGGCGGTGCTGCCTGTGGAGGTGCTGCACGGCGTGACGTTTGGGCTGGGCTGGGGCGTGGGCTGCACGCACTGCCGGCGGCTGGCACCGCCTGGCATGGCCGCCACCATGCAGGGCGTGTTCCAGGGCTGCTACTTTGGGCTGGGATATGGGCTGGGCAGCCTGGTGGGGGGGTATGTCAGCCAGCGCGCCGGCTTCCCGGCCATGTTCGTGACTTCGGCTCTAATCATGGCTGGTGGATGGGCACTTCTGCATACAGTTAGGTACCTGGTGAAGAAGAGAGCAGAAGTACGGGTGCAGGCTGGCATAAGATAGAGCACATTGCACGTCCTGGAGCGCAGACAGTTTTGGATGGCCAATTGATTGCACGGCGGCACTCACTGTTTTGTACCTTGGGGTGCTGCTCATTGCTGCTCATTGCTTGGATGGTCTGGCTCGGGATCGTCGTTGTTTGCTGGGCCACATACTCATGAGGTGCAGTTGCAGGCACCTAGCTTTATTCAGAGTCGCTTGCGCTCAAGCCTCGCAGTTGCAGGGCACTACATATTGAACATTTCAGTCAGGAGTGCCTTTAAACTTCTTTCACAGGGTAGGTGCTACAACGCAATTCTTTGGCAGGATGCACGCGGATTGCGCATGCATTTGATTGGTTCCGTCTATGCGCATTTATGCTCATTCTGCGTTCATTCAATTTGGTTGCTCAGTAACCATGTGACGCCCCTGCACAGCTCTCATACACGTGCACCCGCACCACCTTCAACAACCAGTCCCTCCACTTTCAGCAGCATGCATGCTGCATCAATCCCACCCGCTATCGCAGACAGCTTCGCAGGCAGTAGGTCCAATACTTTGGCCTCCAATAGTCGCCCTGGTAAGACCACTGGGCCAGGGGTGCGGGTTGTGCTCCTGCTTGGCTTTGCACTCCCACACAAAGCAGGCAGGGAGGAGGGAATGGCTGAGCGGGCAAGGACGCCAAATTGACCCTCTGCATGGTCCCAGCCCAGGAATGTGAGGGATGAGGGTGGTGGGGCCACATTGCTCACGTCCCCGTCCTGCTGTGCAGCTGCTGTGACGGCAGCTTGCTGCACCTGCCGGCGTGCCTCTCGCACAGCCGAGCGGAACGCTGCCAGAGGGTGTGGCACATCTCCATCCCCCGGTGCTGCAGGCGCACGCAGCTCTGGGGGCAGCAGTGCCAGGGCCGCTGTCTCCAATGCAACAGCCACTGCCTTGAATGCCCCGGCCTCCAGAGCAAGTGGTGCTGCAGGTGTCGTGGCAACAGCCGGACGTGTGTTGCCTGCTTCTGCTGCCGTGGACTCGCCAGCATGGCTGCTGCCGGCAGCTGGGAGCCCGGTACCAGCCAGGCTGCTGCCTCTGTTCCGTCTTGACATGGAGGCTGCCAGCTTGCGCACAGCAAGATCGCGCAAGTACTGAGCCAGAGAAACTTCAGTGGCACCGCCCCCCACAGCAGCCCAGGGCACAGACAGCGCACCCACCAGCACCTTGAGGGTGCTGTCAACTACGGCCTTCAGCTCGTCCGCACACGTGTCCCCTGCGGCCCCCAGCAGCAGCACGAGCTGCGGCCCCGCAGCTGCGATGCGTGAGGCCGCAGCAGGCGCACGCGTGTACAAGTCCAAGTCCATCCCAGACGGTGAGGGGGCCAAGGAAGGCGCAGGGAACGTGCTAGGAGCAGGTGTGGGAGCGGGAGGGGGCAGGATCAGCAGGCCTTCCCGGTGGCCCCACCTCTGCAGTTCCACCCCTCCAATCACACCCAGATGCTGCCGCCAAGATGGCGAGGGTTGCGTGGATGAGATGGGGATCGCACCTGATGCAGCTGCCAGTGCTGCTGCGTGCTGCGCCGACAGCCGCTGCAGCGGCAGCATGCCAGCGCGCAACGCCGCGGCCTGCACCTCCTCATGCATCACCTTCTGGCACGCCAGCACCTTGACCCCCATGTCCGCCAGGGCCCGGATGACGTCCTGTAGGACTGACAGCTCTGCAGCGCCCACGCTCCATTGCGGCCCCCCAGCAGCTGACTCAAACACAACAGTTGCACCATGGAACACGGGCCCACCGCTGCCCTGGCTGCGTGCAGTGCCTCCTGACCTGCCGACACCCAGGCTGCTGCCAAGGCGTGAGGCTGCCTCCCCACCGGCGGGGAGCAGAGTCTTGATGCTGGTGGACGCGGGGCGGGCGTCTGCATGTGCCAGGTGCTGCTGATGTGATGGGGTGACGCCGTTCAGGGCAGGCAGTGTGCTGTTTGCCTGAGGTGGCATGTCCAGGGACACGTCGAACAGCGCCACAACTGACGGCCCCAGTGGCAGGTGTGTGGCGATGGATGCCTTGGGCACAGTGTCCAGAGCCACACCTGTTGGCAGAGCCAAACGGGGAACAGATGTGACCAAGGCATGGCCGTGAGCAAGTATGCGCTGGAGCTGGGTCGTGCGGGCTGCCACAGGACGCCTACCAAGCACCAGCACTGGTCTGCTGCTGTCTATGAGTGCAGCCAAAGCAGCCCAAACTGGGAACCTCACCTGGCAGGACTCCCCAGGCATCCCGTGAGAGACCGGGTACTGATGATACTCGCACGCCAAGCCGGAGGTGTGACCCTGGGCCAAGAGCACTACTGTTGCTCGGCAGGGCTGACAGAAACGCCTTGACCGTTAGCACTGCTGCCAGCTCGGCATCAGCAGCTGACAGGCCGCATGCCTGTTCATGCATGACACGCCGTGGCAGGATCCGCCAGGCATGTGCACGAGCATATGATCTCTCAGACATCTGGCACGGCACAGTGCTGCTGAGCCCCCAACACAAACTCATGGCTGGTGCGCGATATGGCGGTGAGCATGTGGTGTGCATTTGTGGTGTGATTTTGGTGCATTCCAGTTGGCCGCACCACTCACCGCCTTGCTGCAGATGACGCCCCGTGCGAGTGCAACATATGCAGCAGCCCCCGCCCCCGCCAAACTCATGGCAGGAGACACATACAGGCGCCGTCTGTGCCTTCCCCGATGCACGTGCCATCCATCGAGCATGCTGGGTGGTTCATCATCACTACTACTGCTGACGCCTGCAGTGCAGCTGTCGACCTGGGCTGACGCAATAGCCGGTGCAGCATCTGACTTGTGGCTTATGGCCCCGTCCCTGCGCTCTTCGTCCCCGCTGTCGGTGTCGCTGCTGCTGCTGCTTTCACTGCTGCTGCTTTCACTGCTGCTGCTGCTGCTGCTGTCCTCGTCGTTGGTGGCGCTGCTGTTCACCCGCTGCCCCAAGAAGGTGGCAACATGGCGCAGGCATCGTTGGTACGCACGGCACAGCATTGCCCTTGTGGCTCGTGTGGGTGCCACATCCAGACCATGAGAGAGGAGGGATGTGGCCAGGTGCACACTCAGGTGCCCAGCATCACCATACCTGTGGGCTTGGGCGCTGGCTGTGGCTTGGAGGAGCAGCCGCGTGAAGGGATCTTGCACGCGCATGCCTGTGCCCCGGGAGTTCCACAGACAGCAAACACGCCTTCATGCTATGCTTCGCATCAGAGTGACAGCTGTGACTGAGAGTGATCTCGGCGCGGCTTGCACATTGCCAACTGCAAGGTAGGCGCACACCTAATGACCAGCACCCAAACGGCCAAAGAAACACCTCTTCACAGTGGCAGGAAGGGCAATCAACCCGTACCTGTGAAGAGGCGCGAGCTGCATGTCGTGATGACTCCTGCGGGAGCTGATGCAGAGGCCTGGATGACGTTGGATGCGCCACATGGACCACGGCTGCTCAGCGCAAGGCTGCCAAGGCTGGCTGCAAGTTCGCGCTTGGCCTGCTCCGTGGCACGCGCACCCAGCACCTGCACGCATGTTCATGCGCGTCGGCATGGTACAGGTACCGTTCACATGCAGCCCCACATGAACGCCTGCCTACATGAGCGTTGTTGGTTCCGTACCTGGCACCCCAAAGCATCTCCCATCTTGTAATCCTAGGCATGAAACCACAGACGATCTGCCCATGCTCTACCGGCAGGACAAGCAACCCTGGATCATAACAACATGTTTCAGCACAGCAAAACAAATAAGCCACGCCTAGAACGCACGATGAAATGCCCTGGGGCCCAAACCCTACTAGGCGGTACACTCTGTGCCCTGATGTCAAGGCGCGTGTCGAGCCGTGCTGTTCCTGCATAAGCATGGCGCTGCGTACCTCAGGTCAACGCCTTTTGGCGCAGCTGGGCCCCAGCTGGGGTCAGCAGCTTGCTTCCTTTGCCAGCAAGGACGCGCCAGTGCCCGTTAAAAATTGGAAGGCCATTCAGCTGCCTAAGGAGGTTGTCTCTGACATCCCCACCACGGTCGGGGGTGGTCAGGCATTCCCAAACGACTTGCGCGGAACCAGCGGGCTTGGGCTAGGCGATGGTATTAAAAACCACACCGACAAGTGGCTCAGCCCTGTAAGTACCTGATGGTGCATATGACGGTTCTGGACCTTGGTCTCACGTTCACGGTCGCTCGGGGTTTGATTCGCAGGGCAACAAGTCGCCCATGGAGTATATCAGGGAGGCCGAGCCCATCCTCGTTGAGGGGCCCGTGGTTGCGTCCTATGGGAGTGAGTGCAGGGGTTAATCACAGCGCATGGCACTGCAGTTGGCCTAATGGCATGCCTTGGGGCACAGCAGGGACGTATGTGCTGTGATCAGTGCTCGTTAGGGCACCATGTACACATGCGAGCATGCACATCATAATGAATGCATGCTGCGTGTTCTCCGTGTTCTCCGTGTACAGTCGTGCAGCACAAGCATAGCTATAACATGAGCGGACAACACTCTGCACTTTGCAACCACCTGATTGTTTGTTGATGTGCCTTGCATATTTCGCAGGTGAGGACCCTGCGCTGGGTTGCCCGGTACGTGGTTTGGAGCTGCTGATGGCATCTCACGCAGCATTGGAGCAGCTGGATTGCAGTTGTTCCTTCATCTTAATGTGGGGCATCAGGCATGTGCCAGCCCAGCTGCTGCAGCCCGTGTCGGTGTCACATTACTGCGAGCTGGATTTTGGAACAGTATTGGCAGATACGCTGCGTGGGTCGTGAGAGCAGCTACACGGGACGGCACACATCTCTCAACACATGAGCACTCATCACAAAGCTGATGTTGCACGCTGATACATGCGCCTAGTGATGCATGCATGACAGAGGGCAGCTCTTGTGACATGTATGCACAGGTCGAGTACATCAACCTGAAGGGCACCAGCAAGGAGAGGCCGGCTGTGTGCAAGTACACCGGCAACAGGTGTGGACTGGGAAAAGGCTGTGAAGCATATTGAAGGACGGCCAACTTGGCTGAAGAGTGTATGGTTTCAGGACAGGGACCCTTGGTTTGTTTGACTGGTTTGCTGGTGTGGTGTGATGGTTGAGTTGTGCCGCTCCGGTGCCATCTGGCGTGATCTTCCCACACACAGCACCTCTGCATTGGTGGGCCACCTTCATCTCCAATGCTGTACAACAATTGCTTGCTCGATGTGTGTGTCCATAGCTTGACCATCCCCCCGCGCGTTTCTTCACCCCACACAGGTACTACTCCCTGCCGCACACGTGGAACCATCACTGAGCTTGGATAGATGTGCCACTGCTGCAGCAGCATACCTGCTGTGCCACCAGCTGCGACGGCAGCACACAGCATGTCACATGTGTGTGTGGCGTGTAGGGAATCATCTCGGACGCATCAGCGCGCATGCCGCAACGAGGGTTGCGTTTGTGCCGCCCCTGAGCTTATACATGAGCAGATGCACAAGAGATCAGAGGTTTCATGAATCCATAGGCAGAGTTGAAGCTGTAATGTGTGTTAAACTTGCATGATGTGTATTGATGAAACACGAACAACACACTCCACGTGCTTCCAATATGCTGCTGACGGAAGCTCATGCACACTGATGACATACTGGACAGGTAACAGAGGCAGAAATCAAGGAAAGAGCAGCATTCATGCACAGCCGGGGCATGACACGTGTTGTGGCTGCTGCTGGACGAGGTTGAGATCACAGGGTGTGATGGGCACCTGCGGTTATATTTGAGGTGCATTGTGCATGAACACAAACAGGGGTATGGCAGCCCGAAGATGAAGAGCAGGGGAATGGCAGCCTGAAGACGAAGAGCAGGGGTATGGCAGCCTGAAGATGAAGAGCAGGGGAATGGCAGCCTGAAGACGATACATGCTGCATCACCTGCGGCAGAACCGGTGCACACGCATCTCTATGCTCAAGTCTGAATGCTGTGGACCCATCCATCTTGCTGTGCTTTCACATACAGCATGTGCTATGCCGCTGTGCGCCCGACTTTGCTGGCCACTGCTGCTAGGGCATGCTGGCACTTTACCTCCCATACCCATCCCGGCTGCTTGGCCACTGACACTAACCACTGTTGAGTTGTGGAAGCCAAAACTGGTTACATGCTAACCGCCGCATAGCATGCTGCCAGCCCGCGGGTCTGCATGCACTGCAGCACGCACGCCGCGTCTTTGGGTCTCTCAGGGGCCCAACACCCCACACTCATCCAGTTTCCACCATGTCCCAAGGAAACAAAGCTATCTCTCAGTGCCACTGCCCCTCGGCGTCATTGAGGCAGGCCCAACCTAGGGGCACGCAAGCTCGACAGGGGCCAGACCACAGGAAAGCCACGCTCCCAGGCCATGCCCTCTCCGAAGCGCTCCTTCACTCGTGTTCATTTCAGGCTGGAGCGCAGGCACGCACCAGCACCTCCACAGAGTGGCGCTCCCCATTCCGCGTGGGAGGCCACCTCCTCAAACCACACACAAGCAACAACACACGCAGCCAGGCTGAGGGTGCCCTATCATACACATCAGATCTACACAGCGACCCTCAGCCCTGCCATGCATGCACACGCGCCCTGCCGGCCAGTGGTGCACCTGTACAGACCCACTGCAGGCCACAGCGCCGGCGCTGCACTAGCCACTGGCGCACGCTGCAGGAGACCTCATCAGGCCGCTGGCACCCATGCAGGGCCGCGGCGTGCCTGTTCAGGCCATGCAAGTGCTTTCCACACGCATGGGCCTCGTCAGGCTGCGCCGCTTAGTGGCCGGGCCACAGGCAGGTCAGGGGGATGGTCACGCCCTGCACGTCCACGGAGGAAGGCACGGTGCAGTGGCCAATGTTGGTGCCAATGTTGTTGCCGAAGGGGTTGGCCAGGTGGTCAGCCAGGGCAGCGAGGGGGCCCTTGCCGGTGGCCTGCGCCTGGATGATGAAGCTCATGTAGGCAATCATGGCCAGGCGGCCGTTCTTGATCTCCTTGGTCTGCAGCTCCTTGAAGTTGTTCTTGGAGAAGCCCAGGGGATCGAAGCCGGGGTAGCCCATCTCGGGGTTGGACACCTTGTTGCCAGCAAAGATGGGGTCCTGTGGCACATGAAGGGGGACGGCGGGGGTTATGTAAAGGGGCCTGGTGGGGCTCTGCTGGAGGTGCTGGTCCTGAACTGAGCGCGATGGATCATGACACAGCATGCAACCAGCGTGCCTGGCCGCTGCAGCAACTGCGGCTGCTGGCATCCATCAAGGCCGTGACGTCACAGCTGCCAAGCTGCAGCAGCCAGACACGCTGGATCTGTGGGATTGTCCAAACTGATGTCCGTCTGAGGACATGGTGCCATCTCTTCACCTCTCTGTCATCCCTCTGTGCCCACCATATGCCTTTGCCCTGCCACTAACCTTCATCTGTTCAGCCAGCCAGTCCACTGCAAATGACTTGCTGTCATTCGTCAGCTGCCATACCCCATGCTGTATGCAGCCACAGCCCCATGGCTGCAAGGTCCTGCTTTCCCACCCTGTGACATCTCTGGCAACCGCTCCTGCTCACCTCATTGCGGGAGCCGAAGTTCTTGTAGTCAGCCCAGCGCTGCACCTCCACAAAGTGCATCAGGATGAACTCCCATGCCAGCAGACCGCCCATGTTCACGTTCTTGAAGGGCTCGGGCAGGTTCTGGGGCAGGCCAGCCCTGCAAATGTGCACACACAGATGTACAGACGAATGAGCAGCTGGGAGGTCCGCGCATGGCAGTGTGCCAGTGCACACTGCTGTGACTGGTGCCTGGTTGGCAAATGCACCAAGCCAAGTGTGCGGCCTGCTGCACGGATGTCTACCCCACAGACCCGCCCCACAGTGCTGCTGCACTTGTGGATCAATCCCGTGCGAGTGCACACCAGGCAGCGGCCCACACGCCCCGCATGGCGCAGGTACGCCCCTGCCGGCCACCCCAACTGCTGCAGCTGCAACTGGCATAACCGCTTGCTGCTGCATGACATGTCGCAAGGCTGCTCCTGAGCTCCCAGAGCTCCCAGAGCACCACTCACTCGTAGAAGTACACGTCGGGCTTCACAATCTCCTGCACCAGGACGCCAGCCACGCCGAGCATGGCCCAGCGAGCGTGCACCAGCTCAGACTGGCGGTACCACCTCAGAGCCACGGGGTCTGCACGCAGCGTCGCGGGCGTGCAAATGATACATCGCCGAAATCGTGAACTCCCGACTGGGTAGATCTTTCCAACATGCCAAACCCTTCCAGGTCTAGGCGCGCTTGCCTGCGCATAACGGCTGTAGCTGCTGCGCATCACGCACCCCGCTGCACTGCTGAGCGACGCTCACAGTACCCTGGATTCAACATCATAGCTGATTGCCTGGCCCTGCTCCAACATCCTCAACTCACCAGCGCCCAGGCCCAGAGGATCCCAGCCGTAGTCACCTGCAGCATTGCAGTTGCAACAACGCCAAAGGTTGATGGCAGCATACCCCTTGAGCTCTCAAACAGCATATAATCCTTCATCTAGGAGCGCATCAGCTTCTGAATCTTGCAAAACCACGTTGTGAATCGCGACGCTGCGGGCAGAGTGAGTACATCAAGCCCCAGCAGCCCAAACCAGGTCCCATCATCGCACCGGCCATGGAGCCATCCAGGTAGGAAGGCGCCACAACGCCAGGGGCCCACAGTGGGCGGCTGGAAGCGCGCACCACCACGGTGCTGCGAGAGGCAGCCTTGCGGGTGGCGAAGGGCTTGACGCCCTGGCGAGCAATAGCGGCGGCCATTTTGCTGGGATTAAGCCCGAAAGGTGCCTGGCAACGTGCGCACACACACAGAAGGCCCAGAGATCCGCGTCCTCACCCCAGTGAGGTGTGATGGGGGCTAAAAGGCGTTCGGAGCACAACGGGGTTAATGAATCATGGCCTAAGCCTGGACGGAAGCTGAAACAACAGGCCCAAACTGTCCACGTGCCTCTGTCAAATGAAATTCCACGATTTGCAACAAGTGCACAAATCCAACAGGCAAATGTCTGATCAGTATTCATTTACAATCAGGGATGCAATGGAAGCAGCTCCTGGTTGTTTCAGCTGATTGAAATCAAAACGCCAGTTCGTGACCGTGCTGCGCTGTGCCATGGCAAGCATGCAAAGCTGGCAATGGCTACCTTACAAGGCTGCAGTTGCCGGTCATTGTGCTGATGCAACGCACATTATGATAGCCTGCGTGGATAGCCTGTGCTCGCCTGATAATAAAACAAAAGAATTTGCGGTGCAGCATGCACAGTATCTCATTTGCAAAAATATGTGCCACTACAGGCATGGAAACTGCTACAACGCCACACGTGCACAGTCGCTCTCAATCTCTCTTCCACTCCCACGTAACACAACAGCTCATCTTAGCACATGTCAGCAACAACACCCGCACTCCCAACACTAAGTATGATACAAAGGAGCAAGCAAATGTACAGGAGGTCAACAACACCAGGCACCAAACGCAGCGCAAACAAGAGCCTACAACACGCTATTGGACAACAGCTCACCGCCGCCCTTTGCGCCCTTTCTGGACCATGGTGAACCCATCCTCGTCCACAATGGGCTCCTGCCTTTCCCGGGGTGCATTCGGCTGTGGCTGCGTACTGCTTGCGCCAGCGTCCATAACCTCATCCATGTCCTCGTCCCCGTCATCATCATCAGATGATGACTCATCCCCTGATGCCTCCCCCATCACTGTTCCATCCCGATCCACCTGTAGGGCGGGTGTTACCACAGGTGCAGCAGGAACAGTCGGGGCATGCGCGCAGCACACAGGTGCTCAAGCCTTGCAAGTGGACATGAGAGATGCTCATGCCAGTCCGCAGCAAGTGTGCCTGGTGCTATGTGTGCTGGAGCTGCGGGTGTTCACTGGCGTGCCGTGTTGGAACTGATGAATGGTGTGGATGTATGGCCGGGAGCTACTATCAGAAAACACGCATGGGGCCGAGGCCCTAGTGTTGTCAGCGAATCTCCCAACTTGATGTGTGCCCCATCTGAAACTCAGCCAGCCGCAGAAAGACCGGCCGAGGGATTAACAGGGGCGGTGTGCATGCTTCGCCTTGTGCATGTAATCCTAGTGCATCATGTGCACAGTGCGGTGTGCGTGCATCATGTGAGGCTGGCGAGGGCAGGGCCGGCAGCCTTGTGCCTGATAACACTCACCACTTGCCGCTTGCTCCTCGCTGCTGCGCTATTGGCTGCCGCCGCCGCCGCTGCTGCTTGTAGTTGGTGAACTGTGTTGAAGTTGCCTTGCATGCACTCTTGATACAGCGCGACAAGCGCTCGCGAGAGCTGCGCGCAAAGCATGAGAACAACCAGCGCGCAGGATGATCAGCTGGGTGCATCCTCTCAAGCAAGCACACCGGCTAAGCCTAGGGCCTCGCATGCGCCGCCTGCCATGCACCATGCATGTTGCAGTCACCTCTTGTGGGCTGTTGTCTTCTGCCTCCACGTTGAAATCCTGCAGCAGCGCGTCGTCAAGCTCTTCCTCTAGGTCGTCGGCGTAATGTTCTGCAAACAATAGAGCCATGCGCCAACATGCCAGCCGGTGGTGACGGTGCCGTCAGGGCCGCAAGATCCAGGACGTTTCACTTCACGCACCCTTGTTTTTGTAAAACCACTGGATGGTCTCGTCCAGCAGCCAGTTTGCCTTCTCTACGCTGTTGGCGCCACCCCACTGGTGCTCCACTGCCAGGTTCAGAGCAGTCCAGCGCTTGAAGTAAAGCTTCACGCCTTCCTCAAACGCAGGTCGAGCCTGCGGCGGCAGCAGGTGGCCGCCGACCACAGCGCCACTGCGCAGCTCCATTCGTGTTGGATTTAAGCCATTCATGATGAACTGTTGCGTACGCATCAATCGAACGTGCACGCAGTGCTCATGTTAGGACCATGGCTAAACCCTCATCGTCCAAGGCGTCAGTGAGGGTCTGCAGGTGCCACATGAATACCTTGAATACAACTGTTGCTTGAAGCTTATAAGTTGTACGTTCCACCTCACCGTGCCCCGGTACATCTGCTCGTCACCCGACGACATGGACCTCTCCCTATCGCCGGAGGACCGAATGGCGCACGCGAAAGTATTTGGAGAGCATGGTAAGTAATGAAATCGAAACAAGAAAAACCCTAGGGACTGACCATCCCTCCATCCCCCGCAGGAGGCGTGAACGCCAGCATTGAAGCATCTACAACCTTTACTGGTGGGTTTGAACAGTGCCCAGTGCCTGACGCTTCGTGGCACATCCCACGGCACACTCAGCATTCCCAGCAAATGGATGATCCCTCGTGTTCCACGCAGTGCTGGATGCTGGTACGCTGCCGGCGATCTTTGCAGGCTCTAAAGGCCCAAATGCTGGAGGTACGCGTGGGCGGGGCCAATTGTTTTGATTTTGTTAAGCCCAAGGCCACGAGTGCTGTGCAGCAATAATGCTAGACTGCGATGTTTCATGGCTCAAAACGCACACGTAACTCTAGGGTTCTGTTGCCAGCTGCCTTCAGCTGCACCACAACACTGCAGCACAGGCAGCCTCGTGTGGAATTCTGATGAATGTCATGATGCAGTGCAGGTGAACCAACGGCGACTGTAGGTTTGCACCATGTAGCCCGCTGGCGCTGGGGCCCTGCCCACACTGCTAGTGCAGCAACCCGCAGTCTGCCAGGAGCAACATCGGGCATGCTCGCAATGCACCAGACATAGTATACCAGATTACCACGTGAAACAAATGTGCTGTGTTGTGCAGGCTGCTACGTGTATGGCCGCTCCTTCAACCCAACTGTCATGGCTCTCAGCCAACAGATCGCTGCGCTGGAAGGCACTGCGGCTGCATATGCAACAAGCTCAGGTGCGGCTGTTCCTCCCTGTGCTAGGCTTTGTTGGTGTTTCTGTGGCCACAGTGCATTACCAGAGCTCTGGCTGGCGCTGGGATGCAGTGTGCAGCTGCCAAATGCCTGCAAGGCATGCATTTGGTAGGTCGTGCAACCTGCTGTTGGATGTGCCCAGGAACCAGACGCACAACTTGCAGCTTTGGTTGCAAGACATCAGCACTCTAGCAGCAGTAAAGGACTGGCAAGCACACACCCAGGCTGACTGGGCATGTAACATGTGAGTGCGCAGGCATGGCCGCGATCTCAGCTGCGCTCATGGGGCTGTGCAACAGCGGTGACCATGTCGTGGCCTCCCACACCGTGTATGGTGAGGTGCAGCACTGCCAGTTAGCAGCAAGCCGCAGGGACACTAATCTAAACCCTTATTTTTTGCAACTGACTTGGCGCTAAAACCTTAGGGCTGTTGACAATGGCGATGATGGATTGCTCTGAGTCATCTCAGTGATGTTAGAACACCTGCGGCATCTAAGCATGTACATTTTTGGGGCTTTACCTGATGCTGTGCTGCGCTTTTGCACTCTTGCAGGCGGGTCATTTGCGCTGCTGCAATCCTTCCTGCCCCAAAAGTGTGGTGTAACCGTGACGTTGGTCAACATCACTGACCTGGATGCCGTGCGAGCTGCCATCACACCTCGCACCAAGGTCTCATCCTTCAGGGCTTTGGATCAGAGGGCGTAGGTTAGGGTTCAGGTTCAGGGTCGTTGAAGGATTAGCTGGCGAGTGCAGCGAGAAGCGCTGGGGCCTGTGTGCTGGTGCTTTGCTTGCAGCCTGCCTGCAGCCTCACCGTCAATCCCTATTTTCTTCGATGTACTCGTGGCCTTTGGGGCAGCTGGCCATCCCCGTGCGCGACGTTTGGTTGTTGCCTGTGCTGGCTGTTGCCTGCGCAGGTCGTGTACACAGAGGCCATGTCCAACCCCACCTTGGTGGTTGCTGACCTTCCTGCGCTGGCTGAAATTGCGCATCAAGCTGGGGCACAGTTGGTGGTGGACAATACGGTAAGCTATCATCTGAGTGAGCTCCACATGGGCAGGGATGCACTTTTGATGGAGCAGCATCACCGGTACGGTGCTTTTTTTGTGGCCACGCTTCCCTTTGGGAAACCCTAAGAGCAAGGACTTCCCGCTGCATGGCAGCGCAGTGATGCAGCATGGCCCTGCTGCTGTGCTGACCAACTTTAGCCACCAGCTGCAGCTGAGTATGTGCTGACTGCAGTGCGCATGGCGCACACCTGCTTCACACGGATACATCAGAATCGAGTGCCCCATGTTGCGTGCGTGGTTGCATCCCTGCATGCAGTTCACTCCCTGCATCATCACGCCTGCAAAGTGGGGCGCTGACGTGGTGGTCCACTCGCTCACCAAGTTTGTGTCCGGCGCATCAGACATCATTGCTGGCGCAGTGTGTGGTACCAAGGCCTTCATTGGCTCCCTCATGGACTTCCACACAGGTAACAAACGTATGAAAATGACATGTGTCAGCGAGAAGGGCATGGCTGAGCGGCCCAGCAGGCTCCAACCACGTGCACGATGTCACATAGCATGGCACAGTACAATGCGGTGCCGTGCAGTACAGCCCAGTGAACAGGATGTGCTCCTCAACCCGGCACAACATGGCTCACTTGGGTGCCTGTGGTCAGTGCTGGCTGGCTGCGGTCCGCTGACATACCGTACCACTACGAGTCCCCCACCTACCTCAGATGGTCACAGACATGTGGTCATCAACCTTGCCACACTGGCTGCCTCCACCCACAGGCCCACTCATGCTGCTGGGCCCCACCATGGACCCCAAGATTGCGTCAGAGCTCGCGCTGCGGCTTCCCCACCTGCCGCTGCGTGTGCAGGTGCTTGGGAATCTTTGTTTTTACTTGCACCTAGTGGCCGTCTGCTGGGGCCAACATCGGAGCATGGCAGCTGCTGCACTGCTTGAGCAGCGCGGCCTGTGCAGGCATCCCGTCGGGTGCCCATGGTACCGAGCCTTGACTGCATCCTTGCATGGCCCATTGCGGCATGGGCTTGGTTGGCACACCGGCCGCAGGAGCACTCACGGCGGGCACTGGCGATGGCTGAGGCTCTGTCCAAGCTGGGAGCCAAGGTTGTGTACCCAGGCCTCCCTGACCACCCACGCCACAAGCTGCTCACTCAGCTGGCTAATCCAGGTGGTCTGCACTGTGTGATGTGTGGGGCTTGCGCGATATGCTCTTGCAGAATGCATGATGTGTGGACTTGTTGCGTGAAGGTGTGCCTTCACCAGGCTCGATCAGTCGGTTATCACTGTGCTTGCTCGTGTGCCTGTTCAGCTGCATCCCCTGGGCGTTGGTGTGGTGGTCTTTGGGTGTCAACTGCTCACTGGTGCATGATCCAATGCAGTGACTCAACCGCATGTTGCGAGTCTTTTGTGTGGCTGCAGGATACGGCTGGGGCGGGCTGCTGGGCGTGCACACAGGCTCCAAAGCGTGCGCAAATGCGCTCATGGAGCGGCTGCAGAACAAGCATGGCTTTGGCTACATGGCTGTCTCGCTGGGTGGGTGCATGAGTGAACTTGGATTGCATCTTTTGAGGCCGCACGTGTTCTTCTTGGTTGCAGCCTGCCATGGTACATGGTGGTGCTTGGCATTGGTGTGGTTTTGGTGCTGAGCTGTCTGCAAGCCTCAAACTTTTGTGCTTCTTGAGGAGTACCGTGAAGGAGTACGTGGATGCTTGCCAGCCCATTTTCGTTTCTGTGCCATCAAGAGTCCCTCTTCCTGTCTGCCCCTTGCCCATCTGGCAGGCTACTTTGACTCGCTGATGTGTGCTCCCGGCGCGTCCACATCTTCGGAGCTCAACGACACCGACAAGGCGGCCAGCGGCATCGATGACGGCTACGTGCGCCTCTCTGTCGGCCTCACAGGTGGGGCAGGTAGCTAGGTAGCTGGGAAGCGGGACAGCAACACAGCTAGATAGCTATACATTTAAGTGCGTAGCTGCTATGTGGGCACGGGTGTGGCTCTGTGGGACTGTGCTCAGGCGGGGTGCTTTGGTTGAGCTTGGTGGTATGTACACCTGCACAGGGTCGCTGGAGCTGCGCGTGCGGCAGCTGTGCGAGGCGTACTCGTTCGTGGTCAAGGTGAGTGCGCAATGGCTGCTGTTTACAGTATGCCCATGCCTTCAACAAACTTGGCTGCATCCGGCTTGGCTCTTCTTTCGCGCTTCCAGCCCTGCGCCTTGTCATCCCCCTGCAATGCAACCACCAACTCCTGGATGTCTCGCGTGCGTTGCGGTTGGTTTGTTGCTGTTGTCGTGTTGTGGCTGTGAGTTGCTGCTTGTGGCTCTCAGCCGCTACATTGGTCGGTGCACATGGTGGCAGGTGGGCGAGCATGCTCCATACCGGGCGACGAAGGTGCAACTGTCTGTGGAGGGTGTGCCGCAGCTCATGAGCTGGCCGTCCCTGGGCTCTGAGGTAAGAAGAAATCTTGGCAGAGCTTGTAATGGTGTAGTAGCCGCTACTTCTGACTGTCACTCTGGTAGTGAATTGATGTGTTTGATGGATCACACGTGGCATCTGATATTCTTTCTCGTTTCTGCTTATTCTGGCAGTCCTGCCCACAGCCTGCCCCCTAAAGCGGCCTGGTGCATTTGTTTTTGTTCTGCATTTGTGGTGTGTGTCGTGTTACCTGTGTGGTTTGTGCGTATGATCCATTCCTGCGCTGAAACCTGTGCGCAGTAATGCAGCACGCTGCTGCTTGCCGGCTCGCTTGCCGGTTGCTGCTTGACAGTGCTCCATGCCCTGGTGTATGTGTGATCTCTGCAGGCGTCCTTAAGCACCCAGAGCGCGGAGCAGCTGGAGGACGATGCAGCAGAGGTGGCACAACGTGACGCTGCCGGCGGCCCTGCCGCCCACCAGCATGCTACTGCCGCAGCCCCTTCTGCAGTACAGGGTGGCAGTACAAGCAGCAGTGATGAGGCTGGGAGCGCACTGCCCGCCCCGTCTCCCTTTGCGGCTGCCCACATGGCAACTACTCTGGTGGCGGCTGTCGGGAAGGAGGCCACTGCTACTGCCACGGCCGCTGTTGCTGCCGTTGCTGCTGCTGCCGTGCCGTCTTCCAACATGCTGGTGACGCAGCAGAAGGGCAGCGTGCTGAAGGGCGTGTTCAGTTGCGCTGCGGGCGTTGAGCAGCACACACTTGTCCCTGGGGACGCGCCCAAGCGCAAGGTCCGACGGCTGGGTGCTGGTGTGGAGATCATCTACGAGCGCACCTCTATACCGCACTAAGGGCCCAAAGACTACTCGCCCCGCAAGTTCAGCAGCCGGTGTGGCTGCGGGGCAAGGCGCGGCAGATACAAGAAGCGAGTGCACGGCAGAGGTAGGTCCAGAGCTCCAGACCCCATCTGTGCGAGGGCAGTGATCTAAAGCTGCATCTTTTGCCCAGCCTGCTGAGGAGTGCACATCAGGCAGAGGTTCAGGTGCAGTCAGCCAGACAGGCATCTGTTGGCAGTGCTGCAGTTGATGCTGTCAACGTAGAGGATGCCACTTCTTATGGTCTTTGTATGTTGGCTTGACGGCAGCTGGCTGCTGTACCATTATGTACCATTATGCTGTACCATTATACCATACACATGTCGTCCCGATAGGAAGATGATGAGTACAGGACTACAGTTTTGATGTTGGAGCATGGCAGTCGTGTCTGTGGAAACAAACCACCTGACCCCTCAAGGACACTTTGACCGGGATTGTCAGTTTGTCGCGTGCTGGTGGTGTACTGCTGTGTAGGATCTTATCTCAGAAGCAGGTTCTGCTCCTTCATTCCTTGTTGCCATATCGCTCTTGGATGTTTGTTTCATTGCAGTTGGCAGCTGTTTGCCTGGTTGCCTGGTGGAAGTGCACACGTGATCTGTGGCTCCCGTGACGCAGGTTGCTCACAGCACATCTCTGTACAACCATATTCACCAGCAGCAGCACTTTGCAGCTTCGTCCTGTACAGGAGCAGATGTTCTCCTTGAGCTGGCTCTTGAACGTCTTGTTTGCTATAACAACTGCGTGGTGCGGTGCGCATGCTCTCGTGCACATTGCAGGGAAGGCACCGCTCACATGCTCCCAACATGTGCAACATGTGCACATGCTCAGTTGGGGCAAGCTGAAAAATGCTGACTGCCCATGCAGCTTGCCAGCAACAGAGGCCTGGTATGCACCCATGTGCGTGTGGACCAGATGCACAAAAACCTGCCAGATAATAGCCACTTGCGACTGGAGTCCTGCTACTTGCTCTGCTGCCGCTGGGTGCATGCGCATGAACGAACGGGCCGCAGGCCTGTGGCTGATTTCAAATTCCCTTGAAGGCAATACTAAGCCTACATTTTTAATGCGTCTAAAGCTCCCCACAGCTCCAGGCATCGAGGGACGCCAAATGAAGGGTCATCACACATATGCACATTGCCAGAGCCTTAGAGCCGTCTTCCCGGGGTGATGGACTGCAAAAGCTGCTAGGAAGCATAAACAAGTCGCGCCGTGCAAGCATCCTGCCCGGCAGCAGTTTTGAGAGGTATGTTCATAATGCCTTTCATGACCATGTGGACCTCATGTCAACATGGCCCCTCGTGGAGGGGCCACGGGGCAAGTACCAATAGTGCTAAGTGTACCACTCCTGAGCCTTGCGCAAAGTAAATTTATTCAGAGTGGCGATGACAGCTGCCTGCGACTCCTTTATCGAGCGCATCTATATGGTAGATCGACCATCGCAGGAGGAGCCAGGAGCGCCGATTCAACACCGTTCCAGCTCCACCTACTGCTGTGAGTCCGAATGAAGCTGTGAGCCGGGCCATGTGTGTCCTTTCGTCTGCATGCCAGCCGAGCCCACCCACACTACCACAGCAATAGTCCCAAGCACACACCACCGCCAGCTGCGATGGCGCACAACTATTGAAGCACGGTAAAGCATAAGAGGCGACAGGAGCCACCCGGTGCTCTTCCAGATAGATGGTCCATTCTAAGGGTTCATAGCAGCATGCCCGCGAACAGCAGCCTCCAGCACTGTCAGCCACCCAGAATGCCGCCTCCTTGCCAATGGCCACCTTGCCAGTAGTAGTGGGGAGTAGTGCTGGCTTGGCTACTGAACGGTTCAGATGCACGGTTCAGATGGTTGCCATAGCAAGGTGACACCCATCCACACACGCACAGCAGCCACGGCACACAGCACTGCACCAGACACAAAGCACCTGCTGCAGCCAGAATCAGCATGCACATAGCATCGAAGCAAGCCAACACTAAACAACTGACAGCTTTGTTGGCAATAACCATTCGTGCACCGCGTACACCGCAAAACAGGGTGACTACTGTTCTGCAGTGCACCAGCAGCTCCAACTGCTGTAGCGTTTTCCAGCATTCATCATGCCTGGCTCAATTGCCGGCAGCCAGATATCCTCGCTGGCAAGCGAGGGCTCTGGGCACGGGTGAGGCCAGTGCGAACAATGTGATTGTGTTGGCATGAATGTTGGCGAGACAAGTGTCAGACAAGTGTTGGTCAGACAGCATGCTGTGCACGCCATGGCCTGCCGGCCGATCGTGTTTCAACTTGCGCCCACCTGACATTCATGCATGAACTTCCTCAACAAAAGCACGCTGCCAGGATGACAAGCGCCTTGCTGATTGACATGTGACGTGCTGGATGCACATGCAGGGTTGCGCTGGCACGGCCAGGACATGAAGGTAATGACAAGTCATACATGGCGTCTCCCTGAGAGGCTGACTGCCGCAGTGCACTGATGGGCGTGCACTGATGGGCGACGCTCACAGGATTGGCATGGTGCTGTGTTGCGGCACGCGCCACGCTGCAATACATGTGCCTGACATGACAGCCGCTCACCTACCAGATAGTTTGTGCCAGACTACCAGTAAGCAGCCTGCCATCGATGGAAAGGGGCAGGGGGCCCATGCCAGCACACCGCCCCATCTTGCTTGTCAACCGCCTGATCCTGCCGTGCTCCCAAAGAATCCAGTGCTCGGCCACAAGCCGAGTACTGCATGCCCCAAGCGTCACGCACGTGCCGATGCCCCTGCACTCACGCATCCGCGCAGATGACCTGCTGGACGAGCGCGCGCTGTCCGTGGGCGTCATGGGCGTCATGTACACCGTGTGCAAGGAGAAGGCGTCGTACGGCTGGGCCTTCATCGCGTTCCGCCTGCTGCTGGACTGGCTTCAGCTATGGCTGCTGGTGGTGCAAGCCGGGTGGTACAACATCGACGACACGCAGCTGTGGTGGCGCATCGTTAACTTCATCCAGCTCAACCAGTTCATGTCTGCGCGCGGCTACACGTTCTTCCTGGCCTTTTTCTATGCCCTTGTTATTGGCCTGATCGTGTCTGTGGCTGTCAGCGTGTGGGTGGGCTGGTCCTTCCACAACAACCGCTTCGACCACGTGTGGCCCATCGTGTTCCTGCGCTGGTTTGCCAAGATCTTCTACCAGGTGCTGGACATTATGTCCATGACCCTGTTCTTGATGGCGCTGGACTGCCAGTACTTCAGCCGCCCTGCGGATCAGATCGGGTACAACCAGGAGTTCCCAGACGTGTACTGCTGGTCCACGCCCCACCTCATCCACGCGGGTGTGGCGGTGGCTGCGCTCATCGCGTTCGTCGTCCTGGCCGGCGCGTTCAGCGTGGGCGAGATGGAGCTCAACTTCACCACCCGCAACGCGCTGGCCATCATGCACACCGGGTGCGTGCGTGCGCGCGTGAGCGCTGCTGTTTGCGCTCGCTGAGGCTTGCTTTGTAGCACGTGTGCAGCAGCAGCAGCAGCAGCAGCGGCAGCGGCAGTGGCAGCAGCAGTAGCAGCGGCAGCGGCAGCAGCAGTGGCACGGCAGGCACTGCCTGTCTTGACTGTGCATGCGTGTGCAGCACCACATCCAGGCAGGGTGCCCGAGCTGCGCGACCCTGAAGCCTGAATTGGACTGCTGTGCTGCCCTTGCACTTGCCTGCCCATCCACCTCTCAACCACCGCCTTCATGCAGGGTGGAGCTGGAGTCCTTCATCCTGCGCGTGCTCATGACCTTTGTGTCCGTGTTTGTGGTGTCGCTCAAGTGGCAGTCGGTTGCCCAGCTGGTGCTGGCATGCCGGCTGGTGGCCATCATCTGGTACTGGCAGCCTCAGGTCGTGGGCTGGGTCAACCACGTGCGCACCGGCATGTACGCATCTGTGGCGTGGTGCTGCGTGCTGTTCGTCGTGCGCGCGTTTAGCCTGGGTGAGTGCAGAGGGGAGGCAAGCGTCAACAGGCCGTTCACATGCCACACCCTGCCACACAACTCATGTCCCAGCTGCACCGCTTCTTCACGCATTTTTGACCAGGCTAACTATGGGTACACTAGTGATTCGGGGAGCGATGCATGATTTTTTGGACCAGAGACGTGGACAAATGCTGGGCGTTGTTGCTGCATATCAACATCGTCGCTGTCATCGCAACGTGATGCATCGACTCTCGTTTTTGGACCCACATCAGCAGCTAGGTTTTTCAGCTCTTTGGTCTTGGTTATCATGCTGTCTGTTTGTGATGGTGCTGATAATACGCGAAAGCTGCTATGCGCACGGCTTCTGCGAACTGCGTTTCTGCACCGTGGTGTTCAATACTGATCAGACTCCACTGACCTTTGTTATGGGGGGCGAAGTGAGTACGTATCATGGCATTGCAACGCATGTCTTGCTCTTGTGCGCATCTGTCCCATGGCACCTCTGCCTGCGCACATGCAGGCGTCAAAGACACGTCAGATGACCAGGCTGTGCAGGACCAGGAAGCAGCGCTCACCCTTGTGCTGTGGGTCTCGTTTGTGCCAGCTGGCATGCTGGGCGCGCTTGCGTCCTGGTTCCGCTTGAACTTCTTCCATGAAACCGTGCTCAACCGCTTCAGGTGCGTGGACACAACGTCGCACGTCCGCGCACATCACGCATGCGCAGCTTCCCCTGCCTTCTCTTCTGCTGTGACTTGCAGCTTCCAGGGTGTGTGCATGTGCTGCACATCCATGGCACGCAGGGCGGCCCACCCAGACACCCCTCCCTATGAGCTGTACGAGGTCACAGAAAGCCGGCAGGTGGAGGTGCTGGCCCGGTGCTGCAGGCGCTGGATCAACCGGGAGACTCTTGACCCTGAGGCTGTGAAGCTGGCTGAGGCAGTGCTCCAGGTGCGCGTTTGGGGACAGATGCCTAGCACAGTGACGCGTAAGCAATCATGGAAACGGTGGGCATCGAGCTGAGCTGGGGCCAGGTTGGTTTGGATACGCTGCCAGCAGAGTGCAAGCGATGTGTGTCGGTGGCGGCTGGGCTTGGCTGTGCACAACTGTTGGTTTCGAGCTGCCAGAATCGTGCGCACACAGCTGATGCATGGGCTCCTGCGGCATGAACATACACTGCGGCTGCGATGGTCTTTTGCAGGCGGGCTTGGCGCAGCTTCCCAATGACCCCTTCATGATCATCCTTCACAGCTCCTTCCTGATTGATGTGCAGTCCAGCTACCAGAGCGGCTACACACAGCTGCAGGCAGCCAAGAAGTCCGACCCCTCCTTCCTCATGCGCTTCGCCATCTTCAGCCGCGAGCAGCAGCACACACAGAAGAGCTCGTCAGGTGGCGCTGGCAACCAGGGCAGTGACCTTGTGAGCTACGTAGAGTTCCAGCGAAACTACAGCCTGGCCATCAAGGTGCACCGTGAGGCACTCACAGCGATCAAGATCTTCTGGGAGTGCCTCATGCACCGCTCGGTCAAGTTCAAGACCCTGGCCAATGCCATTGGGAACATGGACGTTGCAGTCCGCCAGGCAGAGCGCGTGTACAAGTGAGTGGTTGGATGGGACGAGTGTTGGTCCAGTAGTCTATCAAGTGAGCAACAAAACGAGTGTTGTTTCCAGGCTGCTGGTGGCCTCACACCAAGCCAGGCACGCGTGTCTGCATGCTTCAAGCATGGTCCAGCTGCTTGGTGAGGGTGTGATGCTCGCCTTGCGTGGCTTTGCCTGACGGGGTGCCATATGCCTGTACCGGCCGCCTGTGATGGTGGTGCAGGCAAGTGCTGCAGCGGCACACGGGCAACGTCAAGATGGTACGGCTGTACGCCAAGTTCCTGGAGCACGTGAAACATGACCCCTGGAATGCCGCCCGCTGGTTCGCGTGAGTTGCTCATCTCACATAACATATGCTCATCTACCTGTGTGCTGTTCTGTCCATGGCCCCATCCATCAGCATACCTGGCATCATGCTCCGTGTTCAGCCGGTGCAGTTCTGCTGCCGCACATCACGACCTGTCATCGTTTACCCATCCTCAACGGCCGCCCATCGTTGCCATCCATGCATGCCATGTGTGCACCGCCCATGCCCTCCACCCCACAGGGAGGCTGACAAGTTGGAGGCTGCAGAGGAGGAGACGAAGAACCATGACACCATCAACGGCATGGACGGGGTCAGCCCAGAGCTGCGGGCCATCATCATGGCTGGTGTGTGTGCAGTGGAGTAGACCGCACACCGCAGCCAGTTTGTGGTTCTTGGAGCGCGATGCATTCTTGACGCATGCCCCAGAGTGTGCGCAGGCTGTCTACATGGGAACGTGCCTGAGTAGGTGATGCGCCGTACCATGTGTTGCATGCTTCCTTTGTTTAATGCCTGTGTACGTTGAGTCTGATGAGTCATTATTATGTTTTCTGCTGCTCAGGCCCATCTGTGCCAGGTATGAATGATGGCCGTGCCGTTGTCATCATCAACGCGCAAGGCCTCATCCAGATGACCAACCAGGCGGTGCACGACATGTTTGGCTACAGCAAGACCGAGCTGCGCGGCAAGAACGTGTCCATGCTCATGCCGCCAAACATTGCTGCTGTGCACACAAGCTACGGTGCGCCACAGCTGCAAGTTGCGCGTGCTGTCAGTATTGCCTAGACGCTGGCCTGCTGCTAGCATCATGCAACTCGGCGTGCTCCATGTGCGGTGCGATGCCTGGTGCAAGGCTCCAATTGATCCTTGCTTGTGCTGGTGTTCATGGCCGCAGTGCGTAACTACGTGATCACGGGGCGAGAGAGTGTGATGAACCAGACGTCATACCAGCTGGGCATGCACAAGGAGCGGCAAATGCTGCCTGTGAAACTGACCGGTGAGAGCTGCTCCAGGACTGCTTGCGTGCTTGCTGCACATCTCTCTGCTGCTCCACAGATGTGTGCGCGTGCGGGAGCGTGCTGGGGCTTGCTGCATGGGGTTGCCGCCTGTGGCGTGCCTCCTGTTGCACGGGACAGCACTTGACCATGCAGCATCCAACCATCCCCTCCCACACTGACATGCAACTGCCATGCGCGCCCCGACCACGCACACGGCAGTGACGCGCATCAGTGGCATCGGTGAGGACATGATGCTGATGGGTGTGATGGAGCTGCTGCACCCAGCAGCCGACACATGCACAGTTTGGGTGGGCCTCAACGGGCAGGTGCTGTCAGCTGACGCAGCGTACAGCGACGCGTTTGCTTACAGCAGCCAGGAGCTGTCAGGCATGCAGCTGTCAGGTGTTGTCATCGGCGCCCTGGACAAGCTGAACAGGTGAGCGTCATGCTCAAATCCCAGTACGTCACATCAAATCACATCGCATCACATCATGTGCACAGCTTGCGCGAGGCAGCGCATGCGCATATGCGTCATGCAGGCATGTGCATCAGCACGGACCACCTGCCTTGCCGCAGCCGCAGCAGCATCACGCTGCACTCCATGACGCCAGCCGTGTGCTACTTGTCCCCTCGCTCACTGTGACACTGTTGCTGCAGTGCCCTGAAGCGCGCGCGGGCCTCCATCCTGGCCGTCCAAAAGGAGAGGGAGCAGCAGATTCTGACGCGTGCAGCCTCCCAGGCTGTGCTGGCCTTGGACGGCGGCAACACCTCCCTGAGCGCTGCCATGAGGCCTGCTGCGTCTCGGCACTCTACACACAGGCTGTCAACGTACGGCCGGGCTGTAGATGCTGAGACAGAAAAGGTGTGCCACGAGAAGTGCGGGTGGCCCTCACACTTCAGCTTACTCTGCCCCACGGGTCTCGCACGCTGCTCGCGTGGTCTTGCTGCTGGCGTATTGCTAAATTGCACATGCCTGCTTGTATGCGTGCGCGCTGACCGTGTGCGCAGGTGCTGGACACGCTGCTGTCCAGCCCCAGCGCCATGCAAGCCCAGATGCTGCAGCTGGTGGACCACGCGACTGAGTGGAAGGTGGAGGGCATCCTGATGGGCCACAAGTACGCGGACCCCTCCGAGGTGGATGTGGTGATCACCAACGCGGGTGCCGGCTCCAATTTCTTCCACGTGCTCACCATCCGGCAGAAGCAGGCCGCTGGGGCAGCCGCACAAGCGTCCGGCCCCGTACTGCCCGCGCCCCCGGGCTCCCACCCCGACCATGCAGCTGGCCCCATGCTGAGCGCACGGGTGCACAAGAAGCGGCGCACGTCGGCCACGACTGACGCGTGGCTGGCTGGCCGCAGCCCCATCCCCAACACCTGGCCGCCCACACAGCACCTGATGCTGGTTGCGGACGGCAGCGGCCGTGTGCTGCATGTGACGTCTCGCCTGGCCGAGCGCCTGGGCCGCAGCGTGCAGCAGATCATGGCCAACGGCAACCCCAACGCCCTGGAGCTGGTGATCGCGGAGCCCTTCGCCGCAGTGCACCGCCTGCAGCTCGCGGCCGCCACCATGCCCACCCCCGCACCCCACAGCTGCCGCACGGGCGTGAGCGTGCTGATGCAGGGCGTGGGCGTGCAGGGCCGCCGCCAGTCGCTGCCCTTCCGCCTGCAGCTGAACAAGCGGCAGGCGAACGAGGAGGTGCACCACATCGTGTGCATGCAGCAGGCCAGCATGGACATGGCCATGGCTGAGCGGCGTCTGGCCCTCGAAGTGGACATCGCTACCGGCGTGGTGTCCAAGGTCAGCGCCAGCCCCACCTCCCTGTTTGGGTTTGAGCCCAGGAGCCTGCTGGGCCACTCCATCGCCACCTGCGTGCACCTGATGAGATAAAGCGGACGAGACCTCAACCACCGGTCCTGCGAACAGCCGGGGCAGGGGTGCAACGTTCAGCCAGGGCAACTAGTGGCCCTGTGTATAAGAGACAGGCTGAGGCCACAGAGGATGAGGAGAGTGAGCAGCTCGTCCTTCAGCTGGACGCTGGCCAGGCGGCTGTTGACCACGTGCCTGGGCCAACATCAGACGGGTTACCCCCCTCCCTTGCCAGCCAAGAGTGCACAGCCCTCTGCCATGGCGGGTGCTGGTCTGGACGGCATCTGCCTGGGGGATGAGGCAGTGCTGTCTCTTATACACGCCGCCCCAGCAGATGCGGCCTCGTCCCCCGCCCGTGCCGCGGGCGCCCTCCGCTGACCCGCTGCTGGACGGGGCAGAGGCAGGCGAGCTGCTGCTGGATGCAAGCGAAGTGTCCCACCACCTCCGCCTCCTGGCCACGGCAGCGATCGAGCGGCCGGGCTGCTCCTGGCGTGTCGGCGTCAGCGCACCCCTGGATGAGGTGGACGCGTTTGCGCTGGGCTCAGCTGCCGCGCGCGCGCTGCTGGGCAAGCAGACGGTCCCCGCGGTATGTTCCTTTGTGGTGTATGTGTGTGGGTGGTGCACGTTTGCGTGTCTGTGCGTTTAGGGTATTAGGGTTTGGGGAATGCGTGAATGATATACACGTGAATGATATACGCGTGAATGATATACACGTGAATGATATACACGTGCGCAGGTGATGGTTGTGCGAACGGCACATGACGCCGCTGTCAAGGGCGCACTGAGTGCATCCGCGCTAGAGGTGCGCACCGCAGCATGGTCCATGCCCAGCAGGCGTCCAGCTTGCCTTACATGCCTCCGCATGAGCACAACACCTGAGGGCAAAGCGTTTTGCCCGGCAGCTTGACGGCATATGGCAGCTTGAGTTTTTATTGTATGCACGCCACGGCTATGAGTGGGTGTGTAAATACCTGCCCCCTGGGGTATGTTACTTGTCTATTTGTGACATGATGTATGTTCATACCTGGCCTTCAGATCGAGCTGTGGCGGGCTGATCTGGCCACCAGCGTGATTGAGTTGGACAGCACGGGCAGCATCATGCCATGCGAGGATCCTCACGTGGGCGAGATGTATCCCCCAGGTGAGGTGTACCTCTGCAGGCGTCAGGGTTCGTAATAAAAAAAAGTATGTAATAAACCCTTTGTATATAACTCCTCTAATAAAAGGATAGGGGTTGATGGTGTAGGGTTTGGTGTCTTGAACGCCGAACCCTCAAGCTACTTGTGATACCGGCTAGGCACAACCCCTCAGCGCCACTGATGCCATCATGTCTGCATCCCCACTTGTGTGAGTGAGCTGCGTTGGTCCTCTTCGGCCTTGCCAGGCAGCTGGCGTGTCAACAGCTGGCGCTCCCACCGCTCATGCAGCGCTCCTCAGCCTTTCTACCTGCTCCCCGACACAGGGGAGCCCGTTTAGCGCCCTGTGCCTACCCCTCCCACGCTCACGAGTGTGGTCCGTGTCTGTGCACACAGGCCTGGTCCTGGGTACCTCCCTGCCCGAGATGCTGGACGACCACATCAGCACCTACCTGACCCCGTTGGCTGACCACGCCCTCACTGACCTCTTCACTCCAGGCGTCTTTGGCCTGCCCCCGTCCTTTCCCGGCACCCGTCGCGCAGACGCTGCGCCCCAGCGCCGGGGCCTGCTGAAACATAAGTCGTCAGGTGAGGGCGCGGAAACAAAAGTGGCTGGTGTGCATCCTGGCTACAGCCGTACAGCTGCAGTTCTTTGATAGTACTTTGAACCCTAGCGTGCCATCCCCCAGCTCGGAGTGGCGCTGGCGGCTGTGTGTGGTGGTGCACTTGAGCAGCCATGTACAGGGTTTAGGGTCTAAACCCTCGAAACCTTCGGCGAGGCTGTGATCTCATCAGATTTCACGCATTGGGCATCCAGAAAGCTGATGTGAGCTGGCCTGGTGGTGCCCTGCAGACGGGCCTAACGCGCGTGCCGGGCCCATCCAGACCCTACGTGTGGCACACCTCACGGACCATGGTGACTTGGAGGTCAGCATTCAGGCAGTACGCAAGCCCACCAGCAACGGCATGTACCTCATTCTCCACCCGCTCGCGCCGCGCACAGCACCTGCAGACTTTTGGTACGTCACGCTGTTGCCGCTGCTTGTTACTGCTGCTTTGTTGCCGCTGCTCGTTGTGCGGTGCAGGCGGCTGCATGTCATGCCGCATGCCAGCTGTTGTCGTGCGCGTCCCCGTTGTGCGCTGTGCGCGTGTGTATGCTGCTGCTGCCGCTGCAGGCAGCCCATTTTACATGCCGCGTACCTACACCACCGTTGTCCTGCACAAACAGTCAAAAGCGCCATGCTACGCCTGTACTGCGTTTGTCTTAAAAACCCTTAGCCCCTAGACCCTAAGCCCTAAACCCTAAACCCTACAACCCTAAACTGGGGCGCAGGGCGCAAGTGGATGGCAGCGGGGAGCCTTCCAGCAGGGGCTCGGTCTCTGCAGACCTGGCCATGACCGTGCACATCACCGACGCGCGCCGTGCTTCCGCCCTCATGGATGGCGCCTCAAAGGCGCCTGCACTGCCCGCACCGGCCGCCCTCCTCGCGCTGCCCACCCCCGCCGTGACGGGTGCAGCGGGCCGCAAGGGCGGGGTGCAGTTCCATGGGGTGACGGACAGCGTGGAGGAGTGCCACGGGGAAGAGGGGGAGGGGGGTGGCTCTAGCTTGGGCAGCCAAACCACGGCTGACGACACGGCGGCACCTGGCTCCAAGAAGGGGCGCCAGAACGTGAGTGGACGCTGTCGGGGTGCTGCTGTTTTTGCACGATGAGTTGCCCTTGTGCGGATCCTAAGATGCTGCCCTTGCCCTAGGCCTAGACGTAGGATAGCTGCGTTGGCTCCAGCTTGCACCGACGGCTGCTGTGTGGCGATTTGGCAACAATGCAGAGCTGGGCATTGCTCTATTCTGACAAAGTGCACACGAGCAGCTCATGTTCCTCCTCCAACTGCTCAAACGTGTGATGGGCTGCACTACACAGAACCACTGGCTGGTACCAACCTTGTATTGGAATGTCTGCGCACAGGACGGCATCGCGGCCTGGGTCATGGACCCCAAGGTCGCACCAGCTGCACACAAGCCTGCGCCAGATGGCTTCACGCCTGTGAAGCAGTACACGGATGCCGAGGGCGGCGAGCCCGGTGCTGGTCATGAGGATAACGCTGACGATGAGGTGTGTGAAAGGTTCAGAGCCGTGACTTTTGTGTGGGGGCATCACATGGTGTTGGCTGTGCTGTGAGGCAGCAGCAGGGCCAGGCTGACAAGCTCGGTCTGCATCAGCAGCATGGGCTGTGACGGCCCACAGTAGCCAAATGTCACCGCAACTGGTGGTTGACGACACAGCCTCTTGCCCCTCGACCCCTTACCCTGAATTCTGCAAGCTGCCACAGTGCTGCTTGCACGCTAACACGCTGCTAACATGTGCGTTCCTTGATGCTGCAGGACAACAGCTCAGCTCCTGGCGCTGGGGGCGGTGACGGGTCGGACACAGCAGGCGATGATGCGCAGTCAGAGGCTGCGGGCCAAGCGGATGAGGAGGGGGTGACTGACAGCGACTACAAGCGCGCGCAACGCTTCAAGCGCCTGTACCGAATGCTCTCTAGCAGCGTGGTGCGCCCTTGAGGGTTCAGCGCTCGGTTGCAGGGGCAGGGTTTCCAGGGTTTAGGGTTTAGGGTTCTGGTGCTGCACCATGTGTTTTGCCCCCTTCCTGTCATTGTCTCCTCAGTTCTGTGCCGTATGGCTGCAGCTGCCCTGCGGTGCTGCTGCCGACCACATCTGCTGCTGTGCTGACCGCTGGTAATATGCAGGTTAAATTGTGCTGGGCACCACCTGTTTCAGATCAGTATATCACCCCGTGTTGCGTGCCTGCTTTGCGCCCGCATGTGTCTCCTGCGTGCAGATTCAGCGCCCACTGCAGCGCTTCCGCAAGCATGCCATGGCTGTGGTCCTGGGCATGGCCACCATCCACTTGGGCATGTTCATGCTCATGTTCATCCTGGTGAAGAACCTCAGGGTCCAGGTCAGCACTGGTCTCCCTTGCGTGCTTCAGTTGTTGCCTGGGGCTGCTGCTGTGCTGTTGCTCACACCAGTAGCGTGCAGTTTGACCATGCCCTGGACATTCCGGACACACTTGCACACTGGACGTCACACATCATGTTGTTACAAACAGTCTGGGGCCAGTTGCGCAGATGGCCATCTCTCTGTCAGGTGGAATGCGATCCTTACCCTGGACCACCCATGGCTTGACCACCGCCACACCCCGCCTCACACGTTGCAGACGTATCTTGTTGTAATGCATGCTCCGCATGTGCGTGCTGTGCAGGTCAACAACCTGAGCATGATGGGCACCTCCGCCATCAAATCAGTGGAGGTGGGGGTGCGTGCGCGCGGCCTTAACATGTTCTACGCCAACATGACGGCCCCCGGGCTTCGTGTGATGTCCAGTGTCGCGGACCTGCCCCAGTGGAAGCAGGTACAGTGTCCCCTGAGCCCTTTCTAGGCACCCTTACCCTCAAATGCTTCATTCTGCGTGCCCTATCTTGGTATCCTGAGCCCCATCTTGGCATCCCTACCCTCAAACTCTGCACTTCTCGGCTGCCAGGCCAGCTTTTCGTGCTTTCTTGCTCATCACATGCCATGCGTGCGCAACCTGCGGCTGCTGATGCAGCAGGCTGCAGTATGGTGCGTGCACACCTGCTCCAACTCATTGGGTGCTGGCTTATCATATGACTCATGGCACCCACTTGCCGCAGATGCTCACACAATCGGTCGGAGATTTTGCTGACACGCACCTCCAAGTGTACCTGGGTGGTGGGGAGCTACCCGCTGCACACGGCCTGCGTGCGCTGTGGCAGGAGCCGACTCTGGACTGCATCGACTTTTCCGACATATCCGGTGAGTCTACAACATTTCGATGGATGCGGTCCTGCTGGGCAGTATGCATCTCATCCCCCTGTGCCCTGAGCTGCCACTGGTGCTGCATGTTCGGCCTTTTCCCGGCATCTGATCAACAAATCTTCCAAAACCCATGCCTGCAACCGCAGTCAACCAGTCCCTAGGCAACTTCAGCACTCTATTCATGTATCAAGAGGTGAGCCCTTGACGTATGACCTGTTGCGTGTTGCGTGCTGTGTACGGCGCATTCCAACCTCCATGGCTGCCTCAAGCTCTCATAATCCACTGCTTACCTGCTCGTTTGTGCACCTGCAGAAATCAAAATGCAGCCTGTGGGTACTAGGCAACAAGCTCACTTCTCATGGCAGGGTGTTGATCCGGGACATTGGCGACTGGAACAAGGTGAGGCTGTGCATTAGTTGCAACAGAGGTTGCGAGGATTGAATGGCGCTGACCACAGGTCAGATTGATTGCATGGCGCTTGTGGCTGCCACCTTTCCACCTACCAGAAACATTGTGACCCTGATGTATTGCCTGCTTTGACTTGTACCTCCCGGATGTCAACTGTGCTGTGCTGTGCTGCACCTGCGCAGACACACAACATCAACGGCTCCCTGTTTAACCGCGACTGGAAGGCATTCAACCCTGATCAGGCCTGGGTCGCGGCAAACTCGCACGCAGTGTTCTCGGTGAGCCCTTGGGTCTCCTGTCATAGCAGTGATGGGGCTTGCGCGTTGACCCAGAACCTTGGTATCCCTGTGCGCCGTAAACCAATGGTTGCGTCACAGGGTGCGGTCGCACCTCGCTGCTGTGGTCATGTGTTTAGCTCTTATGCGCCAAGACTGTTTCGCACGCACGGGCCATCACTGAAGCCGTCTGCATTGGCATGCGCTGCTGTACTACTGCTTGTACGCACTGACGTTGTGCGACTGTGATGCGCCGCTGCTGCACTGCAGGGCTACCTGGCCACCATGGACGCATACGTGCAGATCGTGATTGCATCAGCCAAGGATGTCAACAACGTGCAGCTCATCCTTCTGGCCCTGGAGGGCTGCGTGCTGTGTGCCATCCTCACTGCATGGATGTGGCACCTGCTCCGTGATGTGGGGTCCCTGCGCTACTCCATGTACTCGGTGTTCATGTCTGTGCCGAGCGGGCTGGTGCGCCGGCTGGCCACACAGCGCCACAGGTTGACGGATGACGAGCACGACGACGACGACGACGGTGACCTGAAGGTCCCAGGGGCAGCGGCTGCAGGCGGCGCTGCCAACGCGGGTGCTGCTGCAGCTGCCAGTAAGCCCGAGGCGGGTGGCTCCAGCGCTGCTGGTGGGCCCGCAGCTGCTGGCAAAGCAGCGACAAGCGTGAAGGCCCAGCAGACGCAAAGCATCAAGTTCCACGTCAAGGGTGGTGCTGCATCAGGCGATGTGGAGGCGGGGGCCAGGGAGCCTGTGGAGAGGGACCAGGGCTGGCTGCGGTCTCTGATGTGCTGCTTTGGAGGCAGGCGGAGCACGCGGGTGGTCGCGGATGGCCGCAAGGAGCGGCGCCGACTGGAGCCGTCGCTGCACTCATCGGTGAGCGTGCGTGGGCCGCCTGCGGGGCACTGCTTGATATGCTGGATGCGCAGCGTACAGATGATGCATCGCAGAGCTCAAAGCACTTGCACTCGTGCTTCTTGTTCAGCCTGGCCCCTTGTCCCATGCACCAGGATGTATCACCGGTACAACACACTGCCCTGCTGAATGCTGGGAGCACTTGCTGAGCGTTCGAGCAGTGCTGGAGCCCCTTGGGTCACTCAGGGCTGAGCCTCTCTGGACACACGCATGACAGCAAGAGGCATCTGAGTTTCACTGCCCTGCTGATCTGCCTGTGGCCGCAGCTGTGGCTGGTGTGGCCGTTCATGGCTTGGGGTGCTCTGGTCGTCCTAGGCGACGGCATTGGCTACATGCTGCTGGGCTCTGTGACAGGCCCTATCGCCCTCTTCAACATTGTGACCTATGTGATGGTGCGTTGGGCTGCAGTGAGGACTGTGCTCCTGATCTGTAGTGTCCGTGTTGGTATGTTGCCCTGCCAGCACATGTGCAGTGTTGCCGGTGTGGACAACAGCACTTCTTAAAGGCATGCAGCCAGCTGCACGGGTTGCTTGCCGCGTGTTTCTGCACCTTATGCAATTACCATAAGCACGTTTGTGGTGCCTATGGCGGCATATGATGCATCAGTAACCTGCTGCAAACGGCACGTGTGGCATGTCTGCAGGCGCTGTTCAAGGCCAACATCTTCGACCTGCAAGAGTTGGCGCTGGAGGATGACCCCAGCAAGATGGATGAGAAGCGGGGCGTGCTCATTCTTTCACAAAAGCTGCAGTGCATGTCACATGGACGTATGTATGTGCAGCAGTATGTGTGCCCCCACTGCCTGTACATGTCGCCAGGCAGGGATACATCACAACTCATTGCTGCTCCAATCAACCCTGCGCCTAGCTGACCTTGGTCCCGTGTGCCCCCGCAGTGCGCTCGCCGCCAATGCTGTGAACCGGTTCCGGAAGGAGTACAATGTGATGCTGGTGAGCAACAAACCTGCGTGCTCCTGTGCTGCTGCGGTGCATGCAACTGATGTGAGCCCATCCCCCTGCTGCACGCACTGCGGGCTACCCCTTGCGTTTGCGCCGTTAGAACCTGGCTATGTACACGCGCTGCTCCCACATCCAGTGGTAGCCGGCCTTCGCTCTCTGAGGAGCGAACCCCAGGACGCAGCCCACCAACTGGACGTGCATCATGCCCTTGACTGCCCTTGGTCTGTTCTGCTGCTGTTCCGCAGTACGGAGGCGCTAGCATGCCCAACGAAACCTCTCCACACTACACCCTGGTGAAGGACGGTGTGGTCTACTCTGGTCAAGGCTACAAGCTGCTGTACCAAACCACCGACTGCCTGTGCCCCACCCAGGCGGAGTGTCAGCCCGTGGACTCCCCCTTGTACCCATACACGTCTCACGGCTTGGACCGCTTGGTGCAAAAGTACATGGACATCGGCAGCTCCATCACACACTTCCAATACATGGTGCGCATGCGCGCGCGCGCGTGTGTGCACGCTGCACGGGCATGCTCTCGCCATCTTGGCCTTCGATGTGCTTGCCTTCATGTTTTCGCAGCCCGTTGTTTTGTTTTGCTGCCCGCAAAGGACCCGTGTGAGCTGGCGGAGCCTATCGTTTGGCCGTCCTTTACCAAGCAAGCCGGCGCGTGCTGGCCGCCCCGTCCTGTTTGTCTCTGCATCATTGCTCCTGTTTGTCTCCAACTCGCGATGCTGCTCTGCAATGAATGCAGGACCCATATCAGAGCGGCCCCGAGTACTACTACCTGTGGAACACGCGCATCGACACCACGTACGGCTTCATCACGCTGAGCAACTTGTACCACGACTTTGTGAACCGGAACCTGAACAGCGTGCTGACGCTGCACATCGCGGTGCTGGTGCTCATCCTGTGCCTGTGCACCGGCTACCTCGCGCTCATCCTGTTCCCCTTCATGCGCGGGACCAACAATGAGACACGCCGCATCGCTGAGCTGCTGTCTCAGCTTCCCGCGGAGGTGGACATGGTGGGTGGCAGTACTGGTAGTACTGCACATCACGTGCATGGGCAGTGCTGGCCGTGCAGCAAAGGAATGCAATGTCGCATGTGGTGATGGTGCGGCTCCATACACGCATACATGCAGGCACAGCCGTGTGTGTAATGCGTGTTGCTAACCAATCATGCTAGTAATACTGCATAGTTTCTGTAATGAGTGCTGCCTGCTCCATGCCCTGCAGGACGGGCTGCTGGCCAAGACTCTGCTGTCTGACATGGGCCTGGGAGGAAGCAGTGGCAGCCGTCCAGAGGATGGGCTGCAGCAGGGAGGTGGCGGCAGCAGCAGGCGCAAGGGTGGGTGGCATGGGTGGCCTGCTTTGCTGAACACAAGCGAGCGAGCGAGCAGCTCATGCGAGTGGCATGTCATCATGATACCTGTACTACAGCAGGGCAGGGGGTGGTGCAAACAATGGCCAGGAGTTGGTTGTGGAGCAGGAGATTGCTGTTCAGGTCAGGGCAGGAGGCCACAGGCATCTGATCCTGAACTCCTGATGCTGGGCTGCTCTGGCAGGCACTTATCAGATGATGCGTGTGCAGTTTCAGTGACCAGCACGCATCCGCTGGCACTTGCAGGTGCTGGCTTGACCAAGTCTGGCAGCATGGCGCTGGACGCGCCCCTCAAGCAAGCGCTCACCTACAAGTGAAGCCCCTGCCATTTGGGGCTGTGTTGATCAGTGAGGAGAGTCAGTCGCTGTTTCCCATGCAGTAGCAACGCCACCAAAACCCTCTTCATGGTGAGGGCTGAGAACAAAAGTGCGTCGGCTGGCGTCTTAACAAGGCTGAGATGCATTGTGTCGTTTGGCGCAATCAGCACACCCTGTGGCTTTGTGTTCCCAACCTGCTGCCGTGGGGAGGGTTTCGTGGGGCCTGAAGCCCCGCTGCCCTGTCCACATGTGCATTGTTTGTTGCAATCGGGGTGTGGCAAAGATGTTCTAGCTTTACACATCTCAACATACTGCTGCTGATTGATTCATCACGTGCCTTCCCTATGGGTCGTCGTCTTTGTCATCATCCTCATCTTTCTCATGTAGAGCATGGATGCCTGCTGAGGACTTGATCAATCTCTGTGGTGCAGACATGTGGAACTGCCTTGCTCACTTGTGCCACTTGCTGTGTGTGGCAATGACACAGTTGAGGGTTGTCAACGGCAGATCTGGAAGCTTGTGTGTGCTGCTTATGAACCTCAATCTAGTAGCAGTCTAGCACTATGCTGGTTGTATGGCCCACAACATATGGATTCGCTGTGATGCGAGTACCAGAATCCAAACATCGCACATGCCGTGGTTGAGTTGTGCGCAGCGATGCATTGTAGCTCTACATGTGGTGGCTGCTGCCCTGCATGGATACAACCAGTTAGCGCCCATGCTCTTGGAACAGGTTGATGCAACACGAACAGGCACATGCAACGCAGTGTTGCATAGATGGCACCTGAGTTGATCTGATGTTTAGACTTTCAGACAACCAGCACGAACAACAGCACAGGGATGTGTTCAACAACATCTATATTTGTGTTTTGGATGGCGTACGTGGCTGGCGTAGTGACCGTCATTGTGCCACTGAAATGGAGCTTTGTTTGGAGCGGTCCACGTGGTATACAGGCTGTTGATACTTGTGGAAGAAAACCCTGAAGAATTTGGTGCCTTGATGGGCAGAAGATTGGGAGCGTACATGGAGAATGTGAACTTGTTCATGTGGCAAGTTGGACGTGCTGGGGTGGCCGGTTGGGGTGACAGATAGGTGGCTGAGGTTGGTTTAAAAAGATGCTGTTGATGACTCCTGGGTGTTTGAAGCTGCAGTATGAGGTTTGGGGTTGTGCAAATGCATATTGTGACCTGTGCACGACTTCCCACTGAGCTTCTGTAATGTCAGCGTCACAGTAATCACACACCAATGACCTCATGGCGAGCACACGGATGATGGCGAGCCGGTGTGCCCCATGCAGCCTTGCTGGTTCTTTTTGAGCCCGCCCAGGCCCCGCATCGCAGAGCTGGCACTCTTGCAGCAAAGCACACCACAGCACACAAGAAAGCATCACGTACTGCCTACTTGTACTGCCTGCAGCCATTCATTGGCCTTCTGAGACGTATCGTGTTTGCTATTCTTAGATAGATGCCATTGTAAGCAAGAGAAGATTCAAGCATGGGTTTTGGTCGAGTCGACCGGGGCGGGTCCCGAGAGGGCAAGAAAAGCTTACGAACAAACAAAATTCAGGTTCGTCTTACATTAAAGAATAGTAGTGCTCAACCGAAACCTATCAACGTTCTATCTTTTTGATCACCCGCGAACAGATCGTGGAGAAGCTGAAAGCAGAGAAGCACAAACCTGTGATTACGCAGACTACCACCTCCCCGCCAACGCCACTGCTGCCGTCACAGCATGATATACCGCTGTTTGACTGCGGGCTCCAGCTTATGAACCGCCAATTTGACCGTGACATGCAGAAGGTCTGTTGCTTCGTCTCTGTCAGCTGAGTCAGCTGCATGGCCTACAAGTGCGCATGACATGCCGCATGCACACACTGCCAGATGCACTGCAGCTTCAGGATGGCGTTTGAGGCACTCTACTGCTTGCTATAGTGCAATTGTACAACGAATGCGTGGTGCTGCATTGGGGCGCAGGTGCTGTCGCGTGCGATGCAATCCGGCGTGGAAGTGCTGCTGACATACACCAATGATTTTGACAAGGCCGAAGCCATGGTGCGGCCCCAGAGTGGCCAGATGCAATGTGCAGCATGAGGATGCAGCTGCGGGGCATTTGCTGCAGGATCCTGTGAGCATCCTTGTCCTGGGACAGGCACTGACAGTCAGGCCCTTCACACAGCGTATACGCTTCTCACAGCTGAAAGTCAGTTGCTTGGCAACTTGGTTTTCACCGGTACAGCATGCCAGGCTTGCTTAGTATGGCGCACTCCTGCTGCGTGTGAGCCATGTGTATGCTGCGGTTAAACACGCCATTCAGGTGCGCGTGGCCAAGGAGAATGGAGGTCATGTGTATGCCCTGGTAGGCATTCACTCCAACATGGTCAAGAACAACAATGAGAAGATCGCTGGGCCGCGACTGGACTTGCTAAAGGTATGAGGGAGAGCATGGTACGCTGGCCTGGCTCGCGCCATGGTGTAGGAAGATGCTGCTGCCTCATGCCTGCACTGGAGACGGTAAGCGCAAACTGAAGATGGCGGGTGGTGGAGTGCCCACAAGGAGAAAGGATCAAGGTCTTCACCAGGGCACCTGACAATCTATGTTGGGGCTTTCCTGCAGGAGCTTGCACTAAAGCCTGAGTCAGTTGGCCTGTTCGCTGGCCTCGACTTCTCACGTGACATCGGCATCAGGTGCGGTGCGCGTCGAGGTAGAGAGCTCACCGCATAGCCGCTGTGCATGTCGGAGTCTGCTCAGTGATGCTTCACCGCAGCCGGTGGCCTTGTCAGCATTGGGGCTTTCTGCGCCAACAAAGCACTTGCTCATGAGCCATCACCTGAATAAGAATGCCCATCACACACTGCTCGAGTCCGGTATGGAACTGCCTAGGCCATGGCTTAGCCGCCTGCACCTCCCACCCAACACCGTGCACCCCTGCAACACAGGTATGCCCAGGAGCGCGCGCTGCTGGCCCAGATGGAGCTTGCAGCAGAGGTGGGGCTGCCGCTGGTGCTGTACGAGGTCAATGCAGCCGAGGCGCTCGCAGACAAGGTGCGGTCTTTGGGTTCACCTTCAGGCCAGGGTGCCCTGGCTCACTTGATGCTGGGGTGTACATTACAACAGCTCTAGCGGTGGTTTGCTGGACAAGTGGACACGTTAAGGGTTGGGCAGTACAGCGGGCGTGGGCATGTGCCGATGCCATCCCACACAGGTGCCAGTCACTCCTGCACATCCAGCCATGCCATGCCCTGGACCTGGTGCCAAACAGAACTGCCCCTGACCTCACCTTGTTGAGTACTTGGTGCCTGCATTGATCACAGATCACGGAGTTCCGGGCAGGCGGGGAACGTGCAGCGGCCACACGCATTGCCATCTTCAACTTTGATGGCACGCCACAGGAGCTGGAGGTAAGGCCTTGCAATGTTTTGTATGCCACTCGTTGCCAGGCCAGGCATCACCTCTGCTGTTGGGCCCTGTATCATATTCATCGCCAATGAAACCCTGCTTTAGCGTCAAGCCTATATAGTGTATACCAAGCTGCGAAAGGCTTGATTTAATGCATGCTTCTACGCATGCTTATGCAACACACCAAGACATGGCTCCAAGGTAGTGCATTGTTTCCAGGCTGGATTGCATTCACCCATGTAGCCCCACCCTTCCGCTTGGCAACTGACCACGGCTGCAGGCGCAGAACATTGCGCATGGCTATGAGTTGGGCTTCCCTGACGTCCCCATCGGTGCTTGTGCACGTGTGCCGCGCAGACCTTCGTGGGCCTCGACTGCCACATCATCGTCAGCGGCCGTGTGTGTGACTCAGGGGAGCGTGCAGACGCGCTGCGTGCAGCCCTTGCTGCGCACTGCCCGCTAGCACGGCTGCTGATCGCGTCAGACGCACCGTACACGACGCCCCAGGTACGAGCTGTCTTTGCAGCTGTGAACATGTGTGTCGCTGTGCGTGTCACAGGGCATGCACGTATCAATGGTGCCATGTGGACCTGATGCTGGCCATGTCGACGTTGTGGTTCAGTGCATGCGTTGGCCGGAGCTGTGCACCACAGGGAGTTGGTTGTATTGCCATGTGCCAGTCATACGTGCGCACACTTTGTGAGCAGGTTGCTGCGCTGTGCCTCTCCACAGAACATTGAGGACGTTTTTGTGCGTGAGGGCCGCAACGAGCCCTCCAACCTGCCCTACGTCATCACAGGTAAGAGGTAACTGCCTGCAGCAACCACTAACTGCTGGGACCGCAGTCTCACCTGCTGAAGATGTGTTGGTCCCTTCATGCTGGCCTACAGTCATGTGCGCTGCCGCTAGAGAGCCTGTGCCGGATGTCTGTCCCTTAAGCCATGCGATTGCTCGAGGCCCCTGAAATCGCTCCGTGCCGCCATGCGGCTGTTTACTGTTCTGATGGCTGCGGCTCACAGCTTGTTCCCTCTGCTCCCTTGCAGCGCTGGCCCCAGTGTACGGGGCGGCCAGTCCCAAGGAGCTTGCTGCCACGCTGCACGCCAACGCCCTCTCCTTCTTTGGCCTCAGCTACAGCAGCAGCGCGGCCCCTGCCCCTGCAGCAGCAGGCACAGGCTCCAAGGCTGACGATGCACCTGTCACAAGCGGCAGTGCCTTGGAAGGCAATGCAGCAGCACGCGCACAGGGTGAGGAAGCGCACAGAGGTGGGGAGGGTGAGAAGGAGGATGACGATGGGGTGCAGAGCTCAGGCAGTGACGGGGAGGATGGGGAACGGGATGGGGAGGATGCGGAGGTTGCAGGTGCATCTACATCTGGGAGAGGGCAGCAAGATGAGGGCGAGGCGTCGCCCAGTAAAGGGGTAGATGGGCAGAGGGCGCGCAGAGGCCCCGCGGCTGCGGCTCCCGAGGGGCGGACGTCCAAAGTGGCTGCACGCAACTTCCTGCCTCCTCTGGCCCCCGGTGCGCCCCCGCCTCGAGTCACATATGCGTGCCGCCAGTGCCGGAGCATGCTGTTCAGGTGCGGGGGCCACACACCTGCTGAGCCAGCTATTGGTGGGAATGGAGCAGATTGGAAACGCAGGGACGAACAGGCTCCTCTCGGTTGCTTGTGGTGTCTTGAATGGGCTGCCTGCGCTCGTTACAACTGCACCAACTTGTCCCAAGTCTGCGCAGCCATGGCGCCCACTGCTCGACGATTGCAGAGCTTGGATGCATAGTGTATGAGCCATGAACATTGCGACCCATACTCTCCCCCCAGCATCCCCATGCCAGGCCCACAGGCGCGCAGTGATCCTCCCGCTAACCCACCACCCAACCGCAGTGAGCACGAGCTGGTGTGGCACCACGATGCTGAGGAGGAGCTGACGCGGGCTGACTTCAAGCGCAGTGGCAAGGGCAAGAACAGGAAGGGTGAGGCGGAGGGGCCTTTGTGCAGCAGCCCTCCAGCACTGCTCCACAGGGCACAAAAATGATACTGGTGGCATCATGCTGGGTTGCATCATGTGTTGGCCTGGCAGGTCAGATCTGTGCACGGGGAAGGGGTGCATGGGTCTCTGCGTCGCACATGGCATACGTTCGCTTGTGCACCTTCAACGGCATGAAGTGGGGTTTACTTTGCATTTGTCATGCGCTCCACTGCTCATGCCTCCTGCACATGCAGGCAAGGGGGTCACCAGTGAGGAGCTGTGCACCATGCACTTCCTCAAGGCCGGGTCACTGCCTTGGGTGGGGCATGATGTGATGGCCGGTGCAGAGGGCGGGGCGGGTGCGAGCGCAGGTGGGTGCTGTGCGCAATCCCTTGGCAAGCTTGCTGTGCTGCGTGCCTTCGCAGGCAGCGATGTTGTTCCCCCGCTGTGAAGCATTTGGGCTGAGCACCTCATCTGTTTCAACAGCACAAGCATCCATGCTTTCAGCAGTCATCGACTCATTGTACAATATGTACAAGTCATGATGCTTGTGGTTTCAGTGAATAAAATGCCTGTGTAATGTCTGGCCAGGTGCTGGTGGGCTGGAGGGGCGGCTGCTGTGCCCTGGCTGTGCCACCAAGCTGGGCAAGTGGGCCAACTCAGGCGGTGTCGCTTGCTCGTGCGGCGTGCTGGTACGTGCAGTGATGCATGCTTGCGGTCGGTTGCGTTGGGCACAGGGGGGTACGCTTGTTGCATACATGATGCACATGTACTGCTCCACCTGCACCAGTGCACAGGCCAGGGTCGGGTGTGTGGTTCTGCACAGGTGTGGGTGATGGGTGGTGAGCAGATCTGATGATTTTGGTTGTTCACAGACCTGAGATATTGCGTTTGCACAAGGCAGGCGCTGTCAAGCCTGACAAGACAGCATCTCACCCTTCCTGTTGAAACAGCTGCATGCGGGACATTTGCGCTGGTGCAGGTGCCTGCGCCCACTGTGGCTGTGTTGCGCGCGCGCCTGGATGTGGTGGATGCAGCGATGGACCTGGCGCGTGCAGGTGCGGCGCGCAGCCATGCGTTGTGACTGCAGTGGTGCGGTATTCGCACATCAGAGCAATGCAGCCGACCCATCACAGCGGTGAAGAGCTCGTGGGGCACAGATCAGGCAGTGCATCTGCTGTTGGCTCGCCATGTTTCTCGCCTGCCTCACTGTCCTGGTTCCTCCGATACAGATACTTGTCAGCTACTGCAGACTTTCGCGATCTTGATAGCTACTACAGGCGTGTACTACAGGCATTCATCAGTGAGTGCATGGGCCATTCTGACCTCTGCACCTGTTGGGTGCTTGGCTGTTGCAGTGGAGGCCACACTACACGCATATGATGAGGCAGGTGAGCTGGACGGGGACTCAAACAGTGACGATGACTGGGGCGCCAAGGGCAAGAAGGGCAGGAGGAAGCAAGCCAAGAATGTCAACAAAGCCAACTTCTCGTCCTTCAGGTGCTGTATGCATGGGAAACGGGGCCGTGATCCTGACACTGTGCCCCTGTGTTTCTGTGTACCTGTGAGCTGTGCGTATTCTCCAGTCCCCGCAGTCGTCATGATCAGGTCGACTGCAAGCTAGCTGTGGGTGTTGAGAGGCACCACAGAAATCGTTGCTGCTCGCAGCTGTTCTGACCTGGCGCTTTGAATGCTTGCTCCCCATTGGCACACAGGAACAAGTCATATGGTGTGCCAGCCAAGCCCAAGAAACAGCAGGCCGTGGGAACAGTTGCCGCAGGGGCCACAATCGCAGAGGCACTGGGGAGCGAGGGCGAGGGCAGCGATGCATGAAGAGCAGTGGTCCCTCAGTCATTCATCGGACTTTGGCAGCGCAAACCCTAACAGCTGTTGTTATCGATATGGGCAGCGATGTCAAAGTCTTTGGGATAATTGGAGTAAATATGTGAAATGTAATACTGTATCATAGTTGGAGAGTATTTCGTTCATCTGCAAAACTTGTTGAGGGCGATTGAGTGCGATCTAATGCCAGTTGCTCGTACCTGCACCCCGGAAAGTGCTGCAAGCCCAAGCCAAGAACGAAGAGGCAATGATCATCCAGCAGTACTTCATCACATGGTCATACTTTGTGAACGCGCTGGCGACTTTTGTTTGTTGTAGGTGCTAAAAATCAGTTCCTTTCTTGTTTCAACAGGGCGGGTCCAGATAAGGCAGTACACATGGACTGGATGGTGCTTTTTGCCATCTGCAGCACGATTATCTTGTAAGGCCGTTTTCAGAAGCTGACACCCCAGTAGGGATTGATTCACACCATGTCTGAGTCTCTGGGCCCGATCACAGCGCGTGAGCTGGGGCTTCTGCCGCGGGAGGTGCGTTTCACATCCATGAGCTGCTGATCTGGGGTTCAATTGACCAGGGTTGTTGATGTTGCGAAAGGCAATGTTGCATTCACGATGTCGGTGTTATGTGCTCGTGCAGGCCGCGCTGCGGGAGCTACAATTCACTCCCGCCATGTGCAAACGCCTGAAGCTGGAAGCAACCCTGCAAGGCCACAGCGGATGCGTGAACAGGCTGGCATGGAACGCTGATGGCACTCGTCTGGCAAGCGGAAGCGATGATAGGACGGTGCGTAGAGGCTTGGCATCATGCAAGGACCCCTGTGCAGCATCTGCATGCATTTTGTCGCGCAATGCTGGCACTAGCACAGGACGCATGATGCAGGGAGCATCGAAGAGATGACCATACAGCTGCATGTAGGCCAAGAGGCGTGATGATGCTGGTGCCTGTTCATGCCACCGTCCATGCGGCCTGTGGCTGGCACCGCGGCAATGTGGAAATCTTGCCTCGCGCACAACCACTTATGCAGTCTGTACAGCATGCAGTGCCTATGATGCGTACTCAGCTGATCCTTGGGTGGTCCAACCCATGCAGGTCGTGGTGTGGCGGTACCCTGCCCCCCATCTGTCTCCCCCCTTGGTTGTGGAGGTATGTGAGATTGTGTGACAGCCTGCAAGTGGGACATTATCGAGCAGCCAGTGCAGATCAAGTTGCCGGGCTGCAGTCCCCCTAGCTTTCTCATACTGCAGCTGTGGTGCCCGGCTGCCAGTTTCCAGCCGCAGGGTTCAAAAGGATGTGTTGGTTGCAGGGAGCATATGGGAGCATGTGGGAGCGGCCACACAACGCATGATGCCCAGCCACGGGGCTCGTGCAGGCGCAGTAAATCATCAGCATCTGTGCAGCATTGCAACCTGGGGTGCAATGGTCCTGCCCGCCTGCGGCCGCAGACGCACCACCGGGCCAACATCTTTGGGGTGCAGTTCCTGCCATGCTCCAACGATGCTCGTCTGGTGTCGGGCGGCATGGACCACACGGTTCAGTTGCATGAGCTACCTCCAGAGGGGCTGCCGTCCGCGTACAGGTGCGGTACATGCAGTACATGAAGTACAACGTACAGCACACAGTAAAATGTACTGCAAATGGTACAGCTGGTTCAAGCTGTAGTGCTGCTCCTGGTCTACCATCCCTTTCTCCCCAACCAGCAGCGTAGGCTGCAGGCCTAACCAGTGTTAGGGCGTGCCAACATCATGCTATCATAGTCGTAGCAGCTGCCTTGTTGCAGTGTTCCCCGTCACTGCGGTGTGTTGACAGCTGCGGTGTCGACTACACGTTTCGGTGTACACACAACTGTATCCACAAGTGTGGTCGTGTTCACAAACCTGTTCTGCGCGCAGGCTGCAGCCGCGGGGTGCCGGCCGGGGTGAGGGCGCTCATGAGGCAGGGGGTCAGCTGCAGGCAGCCTCCCATCGCTCCACAACCTTCCACTGCCACCGCAGCCGCGTCAAGGTGGGTGCACACCACCAGGGGTAGCAGCACCTCATGGGGAATGAGCAAATGGTGCATGAGCACCTCATGGGGAATGAGCAAATGACGCATGCAGATCTCTTGACAGTGCTCATTAGTTGTGCCTGTTGCTCTGTCCCTGTACAATGTGGTACAGCGAGCAGAGACCAGTGAGGTGGTGGCAGCTGGGGGGTGTGGGACAGGCGGTGGGCGGCATGCGGGGGCCAGCCTTGTTGCTGCTGGAGTCAGCAACTCTATGCATCTGATCTAGGCTTGCAATTGTCTGTGCCTCCTGTCCATATTGCCTACCTTGCACTCCAACTGTAATTTGCGGTTACTGTGTTGTCCTGTACTCTGGGCACCACTGTACTTTGCCGCACTGTTGTGCTTAGCTGTACATTTGTACTGCTGTACTGCTGTACTGTGTGGTACTGCGCAGGATGTGGAGGTGGAGCCCATGAACCCCCACAACTTTTGGTCTGCTGGTGAGGATGGGTTTGTGCGGCAGTTTGACACGCGGCTCAGGTGGGTGCCATGAAGCAGGGCATGCAGATGAGCATGATGGTCAAGGGCCTGAGGGCCTGTGGAGGGTGAATGCAAGGAGATGTGGTGCTCTGGTGCTTGATCTGGATGACGTGCTTGATGCATGAAGTCAGCTGAGCATGGATCCGTGCAGTCTCAGCACTGCAGAGGTGCTGCATGCTTGCAGAGGTGGTGCATGCTGCAGCTCAGCTCAGCCCTGGCTGCACAGACCCCTGGACTTGGGGCATGCCACGGCCCCCTTTCCCAGTCTGGTCCCTTGCTTGATCGCATCTTCAAGACATGCCTTCAAACTACACCCCTTCAGGTTCACAACGCTGGTTCCAAAACAGTGAAGTCCGAAGCAGTGCATCAACTCCAGCTTTGAGTTCACTACACTGTCCCAAAACATGGTCCATGCAGCTCATCACGCCAGGCGGCCTATGAGTCTCCCAACGCCCTGATCGGCGTGCGGGGATCTGGAGGGGCGCCTGTGGAGGTGAAGGGCCTAGACATCTGTGCTGCACGGCCCAACCTCATCGCGCTTGCCTGCGGCGACCCATTCATCCGCGTGTATGACCGGCGGTACGTCAGCAGTACAGGAAGGCGGTACAACTGCCGTGCTGTGCAGCAGGTCATGGGCAGCACAGCCAGGCAGCACACACGCGCCGTGCAGCAACACAGCATGCTTGCTGTACAGTGCTGCAGCAGCGAGTGTACTGCAATGGTGCCGGCGCTGACACTCTTGGGTGCTGCCGCAACTAATTCATATTCAATTACTCATGTCACATGGTGGGCTGCTGCTGCAGGGCGCTGACTCTCAGTCCTCCCACCACGTTCCGCACCTCACCCCCTGCGCCTGTGATGATGCTGGCGCCGGCACACCTGCCATCATGTGGGTGCATGCGTGCTGCTGGCTGTGTGTTCATCTTCGCCTGCGTGTTGTGTATGCTGCGAGTCGTGGACGCACGTCATGCCCTGCGTCGTGTGCTGGTGTGCCTCACCCAGCACTCACCTCTGCACCTTGCACGCTGCATGCCAGGCTCTTCACTGGACACATGAAGCTTGTTCTCATGATCCTCCGTGTTGGCGCGGCCTTCCCTCCCTGGCCCGTGTGCCTGCCCCACACATTCTCACACCACGTGCCCCCTCACACATCTCACAGGCCCCTCCTCACGGTACGGCCGCGCCCACTCCACGTACTGCTCCTTCTCACACAAGGGTGACCGGCTGGTGGCGACGTACCACGGGGACCAGGCGTACTGCTTCGACGTGTCCTCATCAGGCGCCGTGCTGCAGCAGTACAGCAGCAGTACGGCGAGCAGTGCGACTGGCCTCAATGCTGTGGGGGCGCTGCGGCAGGCGGGACCGCTGAAGTGGTGGGTGGTGTCACGTGCTGCAGATGGCGGAGTTGGTGCTTTTGGAGTACGAGGTGTATGTCTTGTGGTTGGTACATATTGTTATGGTATGTCTCATGGTTTGAGGTGTGATGTGTGATGCGCAAGAGTGGTCTGTGAGGCGTGAGAAGCTCTGCAGCTTGGTGGATCACCCGTTACCTCACGCTCATGCGCTCTTGTGCGACCCACTTTCAGGGTCAACCGCACGCACTGGGCTGCACGCGCAGCAGCAGCAGCATCTTCTGCACGCTCATCCCCCGCATCCTCTGCAGCCGGGGCAGCTGCGAGCACCAGTGCTGCAGCCGCTGCAGCCCACCAGGATGTCTGGGCCGGGAATAATCTGGATGCGCCAGACCGGCCGCTGCCTGCGGCAGCAGAAGCAGCTAAGGCAGCAGGCAACAGGGCGCTGTTTGACCGCCACCACACTCAAGCGATCGAGCACTTCAGCCAGTAAGTGGGGCTGTCATCATGACAGAGCGTAAAGGGGAGGGCATCAAGGAAGATCACCCTTCTCTGTGATAATTTATTTTATGTTTATGACAACGCGCATGCCTGGTTGTATGCCTGGCTCTGCGTGTCGCACATGGCTTTGCCCCTGGCCTTGGATGCTCTGCCTCCTTGCTTCTTTACCGGTTGGTCGAGCACAGTTGCTGCGCTGTTGCTCACCTGCAATAGGCCTCGCGCCCTTCTTGTCTGCATGCCCGGCGTAATGTCCCCAAACCCAAGCCCTCACCCCTGTTTTAAATGATCCACTGCGCCTGCTACAAGGGTCTCTGGTTCTCACCCCCTAATCATGACACCCCTAATCAATATAATTTTGATCATGATATTCTCTGCCTCTTGAGCCCCCCTGCATGTGCCACACGTCCCAACCCCGCACCCCCGCACCTCACACCACGCTGGTGATCACTTATCTGCCACATGCTGCGCACCACATGTGCAACTGCACATGCGTCTGCCTCCCGTCCTTGCAAACCCCGCAGCGCGCTGCACCTGGCCCCTTGGTCCCCCACGCTGCGCCTCGCGCGCGCGGATGCGCTGCTGGGCCGCGGCTGGGGCGGCGACGCGCTGTGGGCCCTGTCTGACTGCGACGCCGCGCTGTCAGTCATGGAGGCAGCTGGGGCCAGCCGCAGGAGCAGCGGGGAAGGTGGGGCGTCCGGTGGAGGCGGCCTTGCAGGTGTGCCGGGTGCTGCGGCGGCCATGCGGGCACGTGTGCGGCGTGCAGAGGCACTCAAGGCGCTCGGACAGCTGAAGGTGGGGGCGGGGGCTGCGCGCGCTGCCTCTGGTGTCCTGCTTGTGCCCTGCCTCAGTCCCCAGAGTGGTCTGCAACAGTGTTCGTGTGCGCTTATGTGCTTGTGTATGTGCATTTGCTGGGTTGCTTGTTACATCCCTATCCTGCATTGCGAGGGGCACCGCCCTACTCTGTCCCTGTGATGGTGCTCTGCGCCGGCAGCCTGCCTGTTTACATGTGCTGCTAGGCAGCTTTCCGCAAGCATGTATGTGCATTGTCTTGCAAGCATGCGTGCATACAGGAAGGTGCTACTTTAGGAAGGCACGGATCATGTATGCTTCGGGTAAGTCAGCGTACCGTGCACATACACTCATTGCGTCATGCCACTGGTGTACTGCACAGTGTGCGGCAGCAGCGCTGGCGGATGCGCGAGCACGGTTGCCGGAGCAGTGCAGCCACTTGGACTCCGAGGCGACGCGCCTGTCCAAATCCTTGGAGGAGGCGCTGGGTAAGTGCCGCCAAGAGAAGATGATCAATGAGGTGTATGGGACCTCAAAAGCGGGGCTAATATCATAAGTAAAGAATGTAATACAGCAGTTATCATTGTGTCCTCCACAGCCAGTGCAACGGTGAGTGTGCCGACGGCCAAGCTTCATGCGCAGCCACATTGCTGCTCTTTTGAGTCGACATGGCAGAACCCGAGTGCAGCAGTCGCTTGCACTGAGCTGTGTGCGCATGCCCCAGGGCGGTTGTGCGTCGATGCGTGCGTGCAGCCGAGCGGCAGCGCCTGCGTGAGGCGCACGCGCAGCAGCGTGCGCGTCGGCTG
>QAXD01000177.1:341153-371461 GCA_004335575.1 Haematococcus sp. NG2
GCCCCGCCACCCGCCCGCCCCGCTCGCCCCGCCCGCGCGCAGCGGCCCCGCTTGGTTCTGGACGGAGGACGCGACGGACATGCGGTCAGACACCGTGCTGCCTGGGCCTGTTCCTGCGTCAGACACGCGGACGCCCTCCTCCCCCTCCCCACCAAAGCCCTGCATGTACGCGGCGTCCGCGTGTGTGTGAGAGGCCCGGCCGTCCACCCGTGGGCCCATGGACCGCGACAGCCCCGCGGCCAGCGTGCGGCCACCTACATTCATGGCCGGGGCTGCTGCCAGCTGGTCCACATTGGACACCGAGGAGAGGAGCTGCCGGCTGGTGCCCGCCCCGCCCCCGTTGTACGTCGAGCGGGCAGAGCTGGTGCCCGCGCCCGGCCCGAAGTAGCCGCTGTGCCGCGCGCGCGCCGCGGCCGTGGCAGTGACCAGGTTCTCGGGCGCGGTGTTGAGGCCCGGGTGCTGCAGCCGCGCGCCCGCGGAGGTGCGGGCGGGGCTGGGCACACCGGGGGGCTCGCCCGTGGACCGGCGCGCGCGCTCGCGTGCCGCCGCCAGCTGGTCATATGGCAGCCCCGTGACCTCCACATCGTTCCGCAGGTAGATCACGCCCGACTGCTTGCGCTGGGACACCCCGCGCCCCGAGGTCGGGCCCGGGCCGTACGACACAGTGGCAAAGTTGGCGACTGTGCCGGTGCCGGTGTGGGGTGGGACGGCGCGGGGCGGCAGGTACGCCATGCTCATGGAGCTGGCCTGGATGTTGGCGGCTGCGGCCCCCGAGGTCACGGGCACCACCAGCACCGAGCCCCCCGACGGCAGCACATCCCCCGACTCGTTCATGTGCCCTCCCCGCAGCCCGCGCTTGAAGTGCGCGAGCGCGCTGGCCACGGTGCCCGCGCGGCGGAAGAGCTCCAGGGGGGAGCGCCGCTCCTGTGCCCCCTCCTCGCCCATCACCTTGCTGTCTGAGGCCCGGCCGTCCGCACTGATCGGCACAGCCGGCTCTCCGTCCTCGCTGCTGGCGTTGATGCTGCGGCCCAGCCCCGGCCGTGATGTTGTACCTGGGTCCGACGCGGGGGGCAGCGCGGGCGGGGTCGGCGCGTCCTGCCCGATCTGCGAGAGGCTGAGTGCCTCGGGCCCCCCCGCCCGCATCCACGCCATCCCCATGCTGCTGCTGCTGCTGGCCGCGCCCCCCAGCTGCGCGCTGCTGCTCGCCACGCCCAGCTGCGCGCTGCTGATGGTGATGGTGCCGGACCCAGCGGGGGCCATGTGCGCGGTGCTGTGGGAGCCAGCAGCAGCGGTCAGTGTGCTGGGGTTGCTCCCAGTGGTGGAGCCCCTGTGCCAGCCGGGCACATGGATGTTGAGCACAGAGGAGGGCCGTGGGGAGAGGGAGGTGCGGGATACAGAGGTGTCGGGCGGTGTGTTGCTGTCCCCTGCTACCTGGCCCCCCGCGGCCCCCGGGGGCAGCCCGGACACTGAGGGTCCACGCGAGGCAGATGACCGGCCCCCACCATCCAGGCTGTATGGGAAGCTGCTGCTGCTGCCGTGCTGGTACAGCAGGCCAGAGCCCACATGCCCTGTACTGCCGGGCAGTACACCCGCTGGTCGGGCAGACAGGGAGGGCCGGGCGGCGGGGGAGGCGCCGCCACCGAGTGCTTGCCCGCCATCTGCGCCATGCAACGAGCCAGCGGGCCCTGCGGACAGATCAAACTGCTGCCGATCGTGGCCCCTGGCGCGGGGGGAGGTGGCCGCGTACAACCCGCCGGGCCCCACACCACTGCCTGCCCCCGCCTCCCGGCCAATGTTGCTGGCACTACCAGGCGCTCTGCTGCGCATGCCGCCGGTGATGGAGCGGTCGGCAGGGTGGGCCGCCACATGGCCTGTGCCAGACACAGGGGCCAGGCGCGAGGGCGAGCCCACCGCCCCCTCATCCCCCTCATGCCTTGAGGACGCCCCGCGCCGCACCACAGGGGATGCAAGTCCGCTGCCGCCCAGGGGCCTGGCACTGCCCTCATGGAAGCTGCGGAGGTTGCCCAGGGATGCAGGCTGCGACCCGTGGTCATGCGGCCCAAGACCCATCATGCCTGTCGCGCTGTCACGGAAGGACGCGTTGTGCTGCGCACATGCCGTGGACATGCGCTCCTGTACACAGGTGCGAGCGGCAGGCGTGCTCAAGCAGGGCGATGCGTACTGCGGGATGCGTTGCAAGCCATCAGCCTGCCCAGCCGTGCAAGTGTGCCATGCACATGCACATGCACATGCACATGCGCACCCTGGGCCCCCTGAACAACCCAGTCAAGCACACAGTGTGCTGCGAGCGCAAAACGGACATCGGACATACGCATGAGGTTGTTGTCCTAGGTCTAGTTTCAGCACATCCAATGGTCCAGGCCCCCACTTACCAAGCTGCCTGGCTCCTCTGTCCCCAGATCAGTGCCCATGCGGCTGTATGCTGCAGGACCCGCAAACTGCTCCATGTACTTGGCTGTGGTGAGGCTGACAATGTCCACAGGGACCTTGGGTGTGGTCCGTGCAAGCCCTGGCAGCAGTCCCCGGACCGGTGTGGTCCTGCATGCACCATTGGGCCCACCACCCATGCAAGTGTGCGAATCAGATTGATGGGCAGTGTGCGGCGCACATGGCAGACTACCAAGAGCAGAACAAACGGCCAGGCGCACTTTTGACCAGATAGCAATCTGCATGCAGGCAGCTGTAGTAGGCTGCCAGGCTCACCTGTGATTGCTGTTGTGGCCCCCATTCGTGTTGCGTGGTGTGCTTCCTGCATGGCATGCAAAAGCACCATATGAGCATTGAAAACCCTGGCCGTCAAACTGCGACAAGACCCTCATCCTGTTGCTGCATTGCACTCCTCCTCACGATTGCTGGAGCTTGGTTGCAGGATGGATTTGTCACCAAAGGCGCCGGGTGCGATGGATTGCGGTGTCGTCTCAGTTGTCTCCGCAGACCTGCAAACCACATTTATGAAGGGATTAAGATGGATGGCGCATCGCAAACACGGTCGGCTTGGAGGGGAACCCCAGCGTTCGGTTGATAATTGACGGTGCCTTTCACCTCACCCGCAAAGCTTTGCGAGTGCGGAAACCAGCGACTGAAGGCATCCTCCTGGTGCTGCTTCTGAGTTCTCCATTAAGACTCTCAGAATAGCAGCAGTGCTGCTATTTTAGGCGCTACAACATGAGCAAACGCTACAGCAGCAACAGGCTGCCGTGGCAGTGACAAGAAGATGGAGGACGTGGACTTAAACTTCATCAAACTTGTTGGATACTACGCACGTATTAATGATGTTGAGCAACGCCCCCTGCGCAATGACCGTGCTAGCCTTCACCGTTAGTGACCGTTGACTGTGACGCTTGAGGCTGGCACGCTGGTAAGCACTTGGGACATGGCAGCTCTTACACGCTGCAACTGCAGCTGCAGCGTTGTCCCGTTGCAAGTTGACCAGCCCGGAATCCGACAGCTACCTGACAGATATGCTACTCTTACTCTTCCTAACCTGCAGAGCCCCACAACTGCAACTTCACGGCCCCCGGGGCACACATGCATCATCAGAGCAGGCGCCTGCTGCCACCTGCACAACACTAGAATGCCAACGATGTGAAGAGGCCCACGCCGCGGTTGATCCAGTAGCCCTGTGGCTGGGTTGTAGGCAGCTCCAGATACATGACAAAATTGGTGGAGTGGCCTGTAGTGGACAGCGTGCCCGCGCGCGTGAGCGTCTTGTACACGGGGCAGTCGTAGATGCCGGTGGCCGGCTTCTCACGGAACTGCTGCGGCCGCAGCCACACCACGGGGCACTCGGTGAACAGCTCCTTGGGCCGGGAATCTCCCAGCTGGTGCGCCTCGCTGTCCCAGCGCGCACCCTCCATGAACAGGCCGCGGATGTAGCACCCGTCCTCGGGGCCCTGCGCCACGCTCTCGGCCGCCATGTCGTCGCAGACCTGGAACGAGAACGACACGGTGTCGATGGGAAACGCGTTCTTGCGCGCGTAGTTCTGCAGCGTGCCCGTGAGGAAGGCCTGCGGGAAGAAGAAGCCCGAGATCCAGTACACGGCCGGCGTGCCGCTCGTGATCCAGTGGCTGACGAAGCGGCAGCGCTCCAGCAGGTCCGTGACCCACGAGGACAGGGGCTTCAAGGACGGGTACGCCTTGTTGGCCCACATCTCTGGCACCTGGTTGTCGTACATGGAGTACGCCACCGCCTCCAGCTCCGGGCTCATCACCACCAGGCCCTTGAGCGCCTTGATGGTCTCCTGCAGCGACCGGCTCATGACGGCGAGCAGGGAGTTGTAGCGGATGCACTCCTGCGTCAGCACCGTGTTCATGCTCTCCTGGTACGTCGTCGGGAACTTGTCCATCACCGCCTCCACATCAAACTGCGGCGGCATCTTGCCCAGGATGTCCTGGCACAGCGCCATGATCGTGTCCTCCTGGCTCTGCCCGCTGCCACTCGCCACCCGCGGCTGCAGCGACAGCACTGTCGCACACATGTCGTACGTCTCATTCTGGTCGCACGTGATGTCGGCGTTGTCGTGCAGCCCAAAGATCTCGGGCTTTGGCACGATCGGATACCCTCGGATCACCTCCAGGCTCTCCTTCAATGTCTCCGCACCAGTGGTGGCGTAGGTGCCGCTGGGCGAGTACCTGCACGTGCGTGCAGGTGCATGACAATGCTTGAGCACACAAGCGCCACAGGCTGCTGGCAGCATCATGCCGCAACCACCAGCTTGCAACAATTATGTCAATACCCTGGAAGCTCCTCAAGTGGACCCATGCACAGAGGCGACGACAGCAGCATGACAAGCACTCTAGCCTTCACGTTGCAATTGATACAGCACATTCTACTCAACTGCCCAAACTGCCGAACTACATTTCCCACACAAATTCATGGACTTATGGTCTAATTGTCCTGGCTTGCACTCACTTGTAGCCATCCTGCAGCACCTCTGGCCCACAGAACGTGTGCACCAGGTTGTTGATGAGCCGGCGGTCCTTGTCGTCCGTCACACGGCCGCCATAGTTGATCTCCGTGAACAAGAACCGCAGCACCTTGAATGGAATCTCGTCGTACTTGTCCAGGTATTCCTGCAGTACGGCAGTACATGTGCAGGCACGACAATCAAAAGCAGCTCAGCATTCTGGCTGTGTCATGATCAGCTTCAAGCAGCTGGCCGTGTGCCTGCACCACATCATCTCACCATCAGCACCAACGGCTGCATGCGTGGGCTGCATGAGAGAGATTTAAACTCACCTGCATCTGTGTGAGGGACACGCTGAGATCGCCATCCGTGAAGTCATACCGGATGTTCCACCCCAAAGGCCCAAACTTGCGGCGGTCCTGTGCAGGATCGATGCAGTGCAGACAACATATAAGAACTTGCGACTCAGGATAATGTGCGCTTGCTTGGGATCTCCAGCTTCTGCTGCCCAGCGCGCAGTGTAACATGTCTACATGTGACATCAATATGGGCCCAGCCCTGCTGTGACGGCACAACTTGCCTCACCCCAGCACGCAGCTGACCAAACCCTGGATTCACCACAGCCCGCCCCACCTGAATCACTGCATGGAAAAGGCACAGGCCAAACAGCAGCTTGCGCCACTCCTGGGGCTTGGAGCTGGCGTTGAGGTACGCGTCTGTGAACCTGTTGTACTGCCGCATCAGGTTGGCCTTGAGGCCCTTGGGGGGCTCCAATGTCATCTTGACACCATTCTGCAGGATGGAGACCGGGAAGTCTGGGCTGGGCATGGAGGTCAACCACAGCCTGAAATCCTTGTGGACCTTATCCGGCTGGATGTTCTCCACAATCCGCTCCAGGGTGGGCATCCAGCTGACTGCCAGGTGGCAGTTCTGCAAGCACACCCAGATCCCACGGTCCATGCCAGCTTCCAGCAGCTTCTCTGCCTTAGGGCCCTGGCCCTGACCCAGGGACACCTTCTCAAACTTCTTGCTGAACTTCATCTCCTCTGCCAGCTTCAGAAGGTCAGCCATAGGGTCGGCGCCTGCGGCAGCGAATGCAGTGCCACGACATGCCTTGTGATGCTTTGGGCTCAGCGGTCAGAGCATGCTGCTTTGCACATGCCGATCGGATATCATGGCATATTGTGGCATGCGCAACACGCACCACGCAGCCTGCATTTGCGCCCCAGCACATCACGTGTGCTGATCAGATCAGATCAGATCAGGCCAGGCTGCTACCAGCCAGAGGCATGTGCAGCTGTTGCGCACCTGGTGACAGCACAAAGATGAGTGGTGTTGCCGGCGCGGACTCGCGGTAGCAGGTGCCCAGGTCAAAGGGTGGTGGCTCAATGAATCTGTGGCCCAAGTGCTCCGACACAAAGCCCTGCACTGCCTGGATCACCTTGTCGGGCCGGATGCAGCGCAGGAAGCAAAGCTTCTGGAAGCTGGTCAACGCGGACTGGTAAGGCTCGGCCATGGGCATCATGTGCGCCTCGTTGGAGTCAAACAGGGCTTTGTACACGGGCAGATTGTCCTTGAAGTGGTCCGCAAAACCCTGCACACAACATGTTGAACACACAACACGGTGAGTGCCCAGCAGCAACGGCATCAGTCGTGCTGGCTGCATCTGGCAGTGCTGCGCTTCTTTTGCCAACCGCAGCAGCCTGTGCTCAGCTAAGCCCAGGCTGTGGCGTGATGTGTTTGACCATCCAGGACCCGATCCTAGGGCTGCAAGCGCGCGCAGCACTTTGCACACACACCCCGAACGTCTTGAGGTGCGACAGGTTCAAGATCTCCACCCATGACTTGTCCGTCAGCCACTCTGGTGCGGGGTTGGGGACAGGCATGTCGCTGGTGGTGGGGCCTGCCAGCAGGAAGCGCCACTCCTGCGCGTTGATGTACTTGCGGTTCTGCAGGATCTTGATCGCCAGCAGCAGCGAGAACATGAGCTTGTGGCGCTCAAAGAGCGAGCGGCAAATGTTGACGTAGCTGCAGGCGCGACAGCGCACATCAGGTGGGCGCGTCAGCGGGGCGCATCAGTGTGCTGTGCCTGTGCCTGGCCGGCACACAGCTGGCCTCTACACACGTGCACAACAGCACACAGCACCCACCCCACTCAGCACCCGTTCACTCCACTTCCACCACCACCACCACCGCTTACTAGCAGCCCAGATGTTTCGCGAGCACACACTCACAGGGAGTAGGTGAAGTACTCGTTCAGTGCCACACCACGCTCCTCCACGTTGTTGGATTTGGGGGCCTCATCAATGCCACGGATGAATAGGTTGATGAACCAGGTGAGGGAGTATTGGTACATGGGGTCCACCAGCGCCAGGTCTGAGATACAGAAGAACAGAAGGGAGGCGCGTAGTGCCACAGGGCGGTACAGCTCGCGGGTCTCATCGATCTGGCGCTCGGTCTGCTCCGCCTCTGCCACCTTTGCAGAGATCTCGTTGGACGTGACCTTGGACTGGGCCAGAGTGTTGATCAGCTCCTCGTCATCTAAGATGTTGCCCTGAGAGTTGGAGAGCATGAAGAGGATCTTGTCCTCGATGTCCTTCAGCTCCTTCTTCATCTTGGCATTACTGACCACCAGCTGGCTCTTCAGGTTTGCCAGATCAGGGCGCTCCTGAGTCACCACTGTGCCCAGCAGCTGCTCCTCCAGGCCCTCACTCGTCACGAAGAAGTTGAGGAGTGAGACCTTGACCGAAACCTCGGGCGCGTAGTGTGGGTTGCGCAGCTTGGTGGTGATGTAGAACTTGAAGTCGGGGTGGTACGGGATGATGTTGTCTCCGATCTTGATCACCTCGCTGCCGCCCTGCTTGAATGTTTGCTTCAGCAGCAAAGGCTCCAGTGCTGCGTCCAGTGACTCGCCAACATTTTCCAGCAGGATTGCGCGGCCAAAACGCACACTGCAGCACAGGAAGCACGGTAGTGCGGTTCATTGAGCCAGAGTGGCTGCAACTGCCTGGACACTTGCACATGCCTGCTGGCAGTGTATATGTTGACATGGACGTGTTGGCATACACATAGCCACAGTGCACAGCAGCAAGGCGCACATATAGCTGGCTTGTGGCTGCACTGCGACATGTGTACCAAACCACCAAGCAGCCGACATGCCAGCAGCAGAAAGCTCTCTCTCGCGCGTCCACACACCCGTTCTCAAGCGTGCGCAGGAAGTCCTTGTCCGACAGCTTGATCACATCCAGGCCACTGTCACGCTCCATGTTCTTGATCCACTTGTTGGCCTGGCCCTGGGGGTCAATGGCCAGAGGCCAGCGTCGTGCCTTGGACACGATGATGCCATTCTCAACAGAAACGCTGTCCGTGGGCAGCCCGTTGATGGTCCATGCGCGAACCTGCAGATTGCACAGGCAGCCCAATGTTTACTGGGGCCAGGGAGACGCTGTACCACCGAGACATGAGAAAATTGTTTGCCATTAGGGCCCCGCATGGCACTCAAAAGGGAGCTGCCACACGCTGATGACCAACTGCAGGTGCTGAACCACATACGAGGCAGCAGTGCAAAGACAAGCCCCAATGAGAACCAGACACACACATCGACGCCTTGCCCTCTAATTCACGCCCCAGCAGCTCTGCCCAATTCTGTTGCATCACGCCTCTCCCAAGTGCGACACCCATGCTTCATCCCCACCCACCTTCACAGGGTCCTGCAGAGTCGTGATGAGGTTGGAGTGCTCCGAGTGCGGCACATTCTCGCCCTTGAGCATCTGCAGCCACTCATTGTTCAGCTGCGAGCGGTACACAGGCGTGAAGGGGCCTGAGTATGCGATGCTGCCCGCCGCCACCACCACATCGCCCACGACATTGACCAGATCCAGGGTCAGCTGGTCCACCGTGGCTTGCCAGCGTACACGCTCGCCGCCCAGGCCTCCAATCAGCTTGTCGGCACGCTGCAGCTTGACGGTGCAGTCGTGCACCTGCCGCGCCAGCTGCTCCTTCTTCGCTGTCGCCTCCTCGTACTGGCGCTGCAGCGTCTCGATCTTCTCCTCCACCGCCTTCAGCTTCGCCTGGGCCTCTGCCAGCCGGGCCATGGTGTCGTTCAGCTCATCCTGGGCGGCCTTGAGTGCGGCGCGCTTGGGAGCCACCTGAAGGGCCACGTTGTGGTACACGTACATGGCACGCACCCACATACAGATGGAGGTGCAGGCCTTGGACACCTTGGACACAGCCTCTGGCGTGAACTCCTCCATCTGTGTGTGTGGCCAAGCAACAGGCAAGCCATGGCCAGCAGAGAGTGAGTTGATCAGGGGCTAACAGCGGCGAATTGGGCCAGATATCATTCAGACTGGCAGCCTGGCGACGCAGCTGCATTGAGATGCAGCTGACCTCAAACGCAACAATACGCAGCAGCATCAACACAATGGCTCACGGTGCTGAGCTGCGCAACTGGAGCAGTGCCTATCCCACCATGTGCCACCACCCACCTGGATGTAGGGCTCGATCTTCTTGATGATGTGGTCCGCAATGTTGTCCTTATCAAAGGTAAGCAGGGAGTCCAGGAACTTTGTGGGGTCGTTCAGCAGCTTCTTGGCAGGCTCCCAGTAGTTGGCCATCTTCTTGCCCATCTTGTTAGGGTCATCCACCATCTTGGGCTTCTCATCAAACATGATGCATGTTGCCTCCATCACCAGCTTGACGCCTGTTGTGGGAGGATGGGGCACAAGGATATGTGCTCATTACGTGGCACTTGCCAGGGCCAAGCCATGCATGAAGGCACAGAACTGATGGCAGCAGCTGTCTAACTTGGAGTGGACACACAAGGCAACCAGCCCAGGAGGGCCCGCACTGGGCTCACCCTGCGGTGGGTTCTGCATCGCCTTCACCTCCACCACATCATTACGGCTCAGGTTCTTCAGAGACGCCACGGCTGCATCCAGCGCAGGCAGCGCCTCGTCCAGGTCGCGCTGCGCGTCATCAGCGATCTCCTTCGCGCGCGCCGCCTGCTCGTTGGCCTCCTTCTCCTGCTGCTCCACCTGCTTCTTCGTCTCATCCGCCTCACGCTTGTCGTTCGTGATCACGACCATCATCTCCTCCACCTCCTGGCTGGTGCGGGCCAGGATGGGCTGCAGGTCCTGCAGCTCGCGCTGCATCACCTCCACCTGGGCCGCCGTGGACTTGAGCTTCTCCAGGCCCACCTCCAGCCGCCGCCGCCCCTCATTGATCTCATTCCTCTTCTCGGCCAGCAGCCGGATGAAGGTGCCGAGCAGCTCCAGGTAAGAGGTGGGCGTGACGTAGTTGTACCGCCGCAGCTCCCCATAGAACTGCCTGGACTTGCGCTCCACGGATTGGTGGATGAACACGCACGCGTCTACAACACCCTGCAGCAGGTTGGGGTGCGCGTCGCTGTCCAGCTCCACGTCAGCGAAGAAGGAGCGCGCGACCGACTTGAGCGCCTCGTTGGGCCACTCCCGGAACCAGTCGATCGTGCAGCAGTTGACGAGCGAGGGGAACATGCGCAGACGCTGGCGGAACGCGTCCCCGATGGGCGAGAAGCACAGCACCAGGTGCAGGTAGGAGCGCACACGGTTCACGAAGAAGGTGTAGATGCCCTGCTTGGTCACGGGCAGGCCTGCTGTCAGCATCAGCGGGCGCATCGCCGCGCCGATCTGCTCCATGTCGTCGTTTCCAAACAGGTTGGGCACCTCTCCGGCGTTCAGGATGTTGTTGATGTCCTCCAGGAACGACTCCTGCAGACATGCAAATGAAAGCATGAATGGCCACATGATTGCAGGGGGTTGCGGCAATAAACCATGTCCGCTGTGACCACAGATGACGCAGTGTCTGGGTGCACACCTGTATGATCTGGGTGTCGGTAAAGATGAAGGTAGTGGGCTTTCCCTCCAGGCCGGCCTTCTTCAGCACCTTCTTCAGGTCATCCCTCCACTCATTCTGGCCGTAGCCCTTGGCAATCTCGATCTGGAACACGTCGTACTCCTCCATGAAAGAGGCCAGGCGTGTGAGGGACTGGCGGCCTGAGCCCCCCACGCCCAGTAGCAATGCATTGCCCAGTGGCAGCCGGATCACGCGTGTGACGCGGGACACGTGCTCAATGGCGTCCAGGAACATGACCAGCTTCATCGGTGCATTGGACACGCTGTTGTAGTCCTCCAGGTATTCCTCCACCACCTGCCACAAGCATGTGAGAAGAGTAATCACACCATCAAGCCAAAGCAGGCATCAAGCCAGATCAGGCATCAAGCCAGCCCAGGCATGGAGTGAACACAACTTGGGCGCCCCGCGATCCAAAACACTTCATGTGGAGCTTGGGTTCATGATTGCCTGATGTGGCACAAAGCTTTGATGCTGATACTACCCATACCACCTGCTGCAAGCCACAGCTCTAGGGCCCTGCCTGCATGGTTCCTTGTGCTGCTCAGTACATGAGGCTGAATGTCACACCTTGACCAGGCGTGGCATGTCGGTGATCTGGGCATACACGCGTGGATCTGCGCCCGGCACCATGAAGTCGCCGTAGATGAGGCGCTCAGAGGTGACGACGTCCTCATACTTCAGGCCCCCAAAGTGCTTGCCCAGCAGTGCGCTCTGCTGCAGCCGGAACCACGCGTGGTCGTCGTCTGTGGTCAGGCGGTCCTCAAAGACGCGCGAGCACTCGTGCAGCCACAGGCCCAGGATCTGCAGGTCAGTGTGCACAGGGATGGGTCAGCAGAGTACGCTACCCTAAGCAACTGTATGCTGCTGTTGCGAGCCGGGTGCTGCGATGGGAAGCAGCCGAGGGTAACAAGACCAGGGCCAGCCATGCCAAGCCGGGAGCTGCAGCCACTCACATGTTTGGGCTCGGTTGTGAAGCGGGGGTCGCCCCGCATGCAGCCCTGCACCACCTTGGACAGATCTCGCAGGTTGAAGGTGTAGTGGGACTTGGATGGCGTGGGCAACAGCTCTGCGCGGATTGCGTTGTACACCTCCACTGTAGCAGCCACCAGCAGGTCACATGTGCCCTGAATGGACTCGTTGAAGTACTTTTTGAAGTACGCGCCCAGGATGGTGGTGAAGATGCGGCTGATGGAGTTGTCGCTCATCTCAGTGAATGAGATGAAGTTGAAGTGCCTCAGCAGGCGGTTGGTCACGGGGTTGCGACCACCACCAGGCGGGCCCATAGAGCCCACAAACTGGGTGTCCACGATCTGGCGGAACGGGCAGGGCGGCTTGCGCTCGTACCAGCCGCCATGGTCAAACCACTGGCGCAGCAGCTCGATGGGCGGCTGCGCAAAGTACTTCTCGCGCTGGGGCATGTTCAGGTCATCCACAAAGATGACGTACTTCTTGCCGCTGGGTGGCCCAAACACGCCCTTGCGGCGTTTGTCCATCTTGGCATCGATGATGTCCTGGGTCTGGTTCGCGCTCGTGCGCGCGCTGAAGGTCATGAACACCGGCAGCACCTCGGCCGGCATGTCGTTCAGCAGCTTGTTCATGATGTTCAGCGTCTTGCCGGTGCCCGTTTCACCCACGCACAGCACGTGCTTGTTGGCAGCCAGCAGCCGGTCCACTAGGTAGGTGTAGCGCACAGTGTCTGATGTGGGTACGATGATCTGCGATGGCGCAACCGCATGCAGCCATGAGGGGTTCAACGAGTAGGCGGGCAGGAGGAGGTGGTGGCAGGCACACTCAAGCAAGCAGGGCCTCATCGCAGGCAGCAAGAGCTGGCAGCTGGTGCCACATGTTGCCGCATCCACGTACCTCAGCGAACGGCTTGTCAGGGTCGCACTTGAACTCAGGGATTGTGGACATCCACTGCACCCACTGCCTGCTCTCCTGGTCATAGCACCACTCATACACGCTGCTGTCCTCCGGGAGCATGGCCCCAGCTGCCAGGGTCAGGCTGCTTGCCACCTTATCACGCATCCAGCGGTCAAACAGCGCGCGGCCGGTTTTGTCGCATGACGCGCCCAACGACCAGACGACAGAGAAGAGGAAGAGGGAGGGCAGCATGCCGGCCAGCTGCTCCTTCTCCTCCGCAGTTAGCTCGTTGAAGCCCTCAGGGCGCACCCAGGGCGTGATCAGGGCGTCCATGACGTTGAAGCAGGAGGCCACCAGGTTGTTGTTCACGGTGGCCACCGTCTCCTTCAGCGACTTGCGCACAAACCGCAGCCCGTCAGGCACCAGCGCGTGGAACATCTCCTCCAGCACTGCTTTGTGCTCGCGCACGCCGTTCGGCAGCCGCCCCAGCCACGACATGAGCTGAGGCTCCACGCCCAGCGCCGACGGCTCCATGTACACCATGCCGCAGCGCGACACAGTGGCAGGGGATGCCACCGCAAGGTCCTCCACCTCAAACATCATGGTCATGGAGGCGGACAGCTGGATGATCTCACCCGACACCAGGCACAGCTTCTTGTTGTCGTCCAGCACTACGGAGGGAGGGTGGGACATGGAGGGCAGCGGAGGAGTTAGGCCATATCCCAGCGCAGGGTCCCATCCAGCGCACGCAGGTTGCACCATCATGTGCTGCCATGCACTGGACACAGGGGCTGCTCATGGACCGTGCACCACCTCCAGTCACACAGCACGTGAGAGCCAATCTGAGCTTCACACCGCTTCACACCACCACTCTGTTGCATTCAGCACCTGGTAGGGTGCTAGACATTCACTGCTTAGGCAGTCACCACCCCCACCACCGCTGCCTACCTGTGTTCATGTTCTCAATCCACACCGCGTCCACAGGCCCGTCAAACATGATCCACTTCTTGTCAGGCTTGGTGTCCTCTGAGCACTCGCGCATGTAGCACGCCAGCACGCCATCAGTCCACTCGTGCGTGTTCTCGTCAAACTCGCCGTACAGCTGACCCATGGTGATGGACTTGGGGTTGAGCGCCACCACGCGCACCTTCTCATACTTTGGGTCGCCCTTCGCGTTCAGCTTGGTCATGGCTTTTTGCAGGCTGCGGGTATAGGGGGTGAGCAACAACCTCAGGCACGACCAATACAAGGCAGGGTGATTACCCCATGAGATGGCAGCAGTGGCAGCTGGCTGGCTGTGGATGGCCGACTTCACCAGGTGGTGGTTCTGTGTTCTGAATGGTAAGACAGTACGTTCAGCCAGCTGCTGAACGTTAGTTCATCCTCACCTGCGGTAGCAGCACGTCTTGCCGCCCATGGTGGGGCCCACAAGCATCAGGCCATGGCGCACAATCGTGGTCTCGTACAGCTGGATGACCTTGTCCACGAAGTTCTGGACAGGCTGGATGCCCATGTCCTGGCACGCCTCAGACAGAGCGCCCAGCATGGCCACATAGTCCACCTGCAAGGGGAGGAGGTGGGGGGCGCAGTTGATAAGTATGAGCAACTGCCAGCAAGTGAGCCCCACAGCTTGCGCCTTCCATCTCCATGTCTGACATGGTAAGGGATGGGGAACACCGGAGCAGGAACAGAGCTTGATCCGCTGGTACTGATGCATTCAGCACAGGCGCTCGCGGCGCCCACCTCAGGAGGCTTGACGCCAGGGAAAAGGTCGGAGATGATGCCGTTGAACAGGGGCAGGTCATGCGACAGGAACTTGGGGTAGTTGACGTCACGCAGCGCGCGCAGCAATAGCACGTCCTCATCCTCATCTGGGAACTCGCGCTTGAGGTTGCCTGCAGCTGTGATGACGGATTTGACGGCACGCATGCCGTAGTCGTAGTGGTCCTGGGACGACAGCTGCTCGGAGCACAGCTTGAAGGTGGCCACCATCTTGCGTGCCAGGCTCTTGCCGTTGCGGAAGCCGTACGAGTAGAGGGAGATCTCAGCGATCAGCGCGTAGTCGGGCACCATCATGGCGCATGGCCGGAAGAGGGCCTTCAGGTTGTCAGGCAACTCAGAACGGCCCGCGTACCCAGGGTTCATCGTGATGTATACGGAGCACGCCGGGTTGAGGTCGATCTCTGTATCCTCGAAGATGAAGCGCTTCACCTTGGACTGGATGGCCAGCTGGATGGTCAGGATCTGCTGCGCCACCACCGACAGCACCTCCAGGTCGATGCGGTTGAACTCATCGAAGCACGCCCACGCGCCCGAGGAGGCCAAGCCCTTGAAAAACTTGCCCATCGCGATGTAGTCCAGGCCGTCCGAGCAGTTGAACACCACGCACTGCTTGGCCAGAGCCTTGGCCAGGTCCTTGGTGGTCTCGGTCTTGCCAGTGCCCGCAGGGCCCGCAGGCGCACCGCCCAGGTTCAGGTGCATCGCGCTCATGAGCGTCATGTAGCAACGGTCCGTGAGAGGTGTGATCACCAGGCGCGGCGTGTTGCCCAGGTACTCGTAGCCGTACGCGATGCTGGCCTGCACCATGTCCACGTACACGTCGTCGCGCCAGTAGTAGCGCAGGCGGCTGACCCACTCAAAGTCGGTCACACGCTGGATCTTGGCTTCCACCAGCTCCTGCACGTCAGAGCAGGCACGACAGCCAGCAGTGGGCAGGTACTTGACCCATGTGATCTCATGTCAAGTGTGCATTGCAAGGGTGGACCAGACCTCAAAGTTTTATAAGCATGAGCGCTCGCCAAGGTTCCGCTGCCACATCAATCTGTGCTTCACTGCAGGCATGCCTGGCTCTTCAAACCTCCACACCCTGCAGCTGCACAGGCGCTCTCTCGCCACCCTCACACCCTGCACATCGTCACATACGCACCTGCACCACGTCGCGTGCATGCACGTCGATGGTGATCAGCGCACCCAGCGTGAGCCGGTCTTGGCCTGACAGCTTGCCTCGCACGAGATCTGTAAGGTCCAACAGATCTTGGTTGCACTTTTGGAAGTACGCCTCCATGGCAGCTGCGTTGATCGCGTCCTCTGCCTCCTTGGACCAGAAGATGGCGCTCACAGCCAGCACCACCATCGCAGGCCACTCACGCACCCACTCAGGGCGGGGCTTGGCTGCGTATGCTGCCATGGACTCCACGATCTGCTGGCGCACCGAGTTGCGCATGCGGCGCTCCACCTCAGCCAGCCACACCTCCACGTTGCCCTGGGGCAGCATGGGCTTGTCAAACGGCACCTTCTCCTTCTCCCGCGAGTTCATTGCAGAGATCTCAAGCGTGGGGGAGAAGTCCAGCGACTCGATGGCTTCGAAGCACTTGCGCAGGTGCGGCTGCACGGCCAGCGGATTCTTCGTCTGACTCAAGATCTGAAGCAGCTCGTCGTTGGACAGGAAGAAGAAACGGGCGAACGCCAGGCGCTTGGTCTCCAGGTAATCCGCCAGCCCCTTCTGCACACTCTCCAGCAGCTTGTTGGCCTCCACAAACTGATCCAGCAGCTTCTGGTTGCCGCACACCTTGAGCACCAGCGGCGCACGCTTGGCCGCATCCGTGGTCTTGCGCCACATGCGGTCGACAGTGGCGAAGCGCTTGCCCTCCAGGGGCAGCTGCTGCATGATGTCCTCAGAGCTGAAGATGGGCTCCAGGTACATCCACTGCCGCTGCAGCTGGATCCACTGGTCCAGGATCTCAGACACCAGCGACAGCTGTGCCTCCCACTTAGCGATCCGCTCCTCGAATGGCTTCTTGTAGGGTGAGAAGGACATGGACTGTGTCATCACGATGTGGTCGTCCAGCATCTGGCTGACTTGCTCCTCCACCTGTGACGACATGGGTGCACACACGGCAGCATGCATGCATGCACAGGTCAACAAGGCCAGTGCGCGGGTTGTCACGCCGATTTTGAAACATCATCCACGCAACCGAAGCAGCACTCATCAGAACGATCAGTGGCGTCACAGTCACAGCCTGACTAGACCAGATCAGCTCTGCAGCAATCCCAGTGCAGGCGGTCTCCTCGCACCTTGATGACATATGTCTTGGTCTCACGGTAATCCAGCACCTGCAGCTCTGCCCCCTCCCATTCGCGCTGCATCTTGTCAAGGGCCTGCTCGATGCTGTACTCCTTGCCAGCCACATCAGCCACCTTGGTGATCGCATCCAGATGATCCAGGAGCTTCAGCTCCTCGGCCTGCATGCCATGGACACGGCCACCCCATGCACATGGCAGTCATGTCAGCGCTTTGTTCCAGGACGCAGCTGCACACCATGCACACAGCCCCCCTCCCCTGATCATGTGCCACCTTCAGCGCAGGCAACAGGCTCAGCACAGGCACCGGTGTAAATCAAGACAGCAAGCAGGGCCCAGCCATGACCGCGACTGGAGGCCACTGCCAAACACGCGCACCTTGACCAGGGTGAAGTTCTTGTCAGGGTGCAGCCTGAAGCCCAGCTTCTCTGAGATCTGATCCCAGTGGCGGTCGCGCATGCCTGGGTTGCGAAGCGCCTGCACCAGCGGCACAAACTTTTTGAACGCCTCCACTTCAGACCGGATGACCTCGCAGTTCTCCGCGTTCTTCTCCAGCCCGCGCTGCGTCAGCATCTTGCCCGTCTTGTACAGCACCTTGTACGCGCTGGACACCTCCCGCTCCACCACCTCACCGTTGAGGTGCTCCCACGAGTCGTGCATCCAGGACTTGTGGTTGGCCTGCAGCCACCAGAGTGCAGCAGTGCTGTGCAGCCTCGGTACATGCAGGCGCGGGGTCAGAGAAGCTTCAGGTATCATGGGGTGCGCAAGCATGCCAACAACACTGCCAGCAACCATGAACAGCATTGATGAATGCAGTACGCTGGACCCATGCAGTCTGCAGCTCCCCGCCGTGGAGGTCTGCGGGCTCTGCTGCAGTTGCTGCCAGCCCCGGTTCTGTGACCCCTGCTGGCACGATTTCTACACGCCGCCATCACATACCCAAGCCTGCTTAGGCCCGCTGAGCTCAGGGCCACACCAGCACGCACCCGCCATGCAGCAGCTGTGGTCCAGAACTGGAGGAAGGGGTCGAACTGATCGATGATCTTCTTGACGGCCGTGTAGTCGGTCTGGGGCAGGCCCAGCAGTGCCTCACGGCTGTTGAACACCTGCGCGTCCTTGTCAGCCTGCTTCAGCCGCTCATCCAGCGCGCGCACCTCAGCAACCACCGTGTCCAGCTTCGCCAGGTCAACAAACTGCGAGAAGTTGTTGACCAGGTTCTGCAGGTCGCCCACCACACCGCTGAACGACTCCTGCTCACCAGACATCTCGTCCTTGTACTTCTGCTCGTCTTCTGCCAGTGCAGCCAGCTGCCGCTCAGCCAGCCGCTGCAGCTTGGCTGGCCAGGATTCGCCCGTGAACTTGTCCTTGGCGTCCTCATCAGGCAGCAGGTACCGCAGCTGCTCCAGGTGCTCGTACCAGGGCTGCAGTACGGTAGTGCGTGGTGCAGCAAAAGTTAGGAAAGGATGAAGCAAGCGCAAGAGGATGCGAAGGATGAAGCAAGCGCAAGAGGAAGTGCGTTCAGCCAGAGGGCAATACCCACAAGCCAGCCTGAACCAGCAAGTGAGTGCAAGCTTACGAGCGCATGACAGGTTTCCGGGTGCTGTGCTGTACAGTTCCCCCACTGCCCCAACCATCACGCTCACAACCCCACCTTCGTTGCATCGATGTCCTGCATCAATTCTGCAATCTTGTTGGGCAAGGACTGGATGTACTTGCGCTGCTCGTCCACATCCTCAAGGTTGGTGGTCTTCTGGCGCAGCACCTTCTCAATCTCTGAGAACTTGGCAGTCACGCTGTTCATCATCTTGCGCGGCATGCGCGCGCACAGCTGCTTGAGCAGGGTCACCAGCTTCTCCTTCTTCTTCAGCAGCGCTTCCCTGACCTTCAGGCTGTTGATGAACGCGAGGCCCACTGCGATCCCTGCAGGCACTGCCTCATGCAGCTGCTCCAGCTCCAGGGCATGCTTCTTGATTTCAGCCTTGAGCTCTGCAGTGCGACAGCAGCAAATGAAGCACCATAGAGTGTTGTATGAGTAAAGCACGCTTGCCGGACGGCAAAAGCCATGCGGGCAGAAGCTTGTGCAAAAGACAAGGATCAGGGAACAGTGGCAAGCCAACAGGAACATCCAATCTACACATCAACCACCCACCAGCCAACTGCAGGTCCTCGCCCTTGGCCTCCAGAGCAGCCACATATGCTTCAGGGTTCAGCTTCAGCAGATCCTCATACCTTCATGTGTGGCCAAGCAGCAGAGGCTGGTCACTTTCGCGCTCAAGGATGCATGAGTGCGACCACCTCATCCTGATGTAATGTTCATGTGATGTCTCGTCCCATGTGCCAGGCCTTGGCATGCAGCACGCCACCCCTCGTGTACCCATTCATGTCATGCAAGCCCAGTAGCACATCTAAAGCACTGCGTGATGCACAGCTCACCTCTCATACGTGGCCAAGTATTGGGCCAGGGGCACCAGTGCTGCCTGCAGCGCCGTGGCCAGCTGCTCACGCAGCTTCACCACACCTTCCTCCAAGGGGTGCACTGTGGTGAGGTTGGGGATGGAGGCCCAGAACAGCGACTCCATGATGGCTGGCTCCAGCACAGGCAGCCCGCTAACCTTGGACACGCCATGGTCGAAGATCGCGACTGCCTTGTGCACGATGGAGTCCAGGGGCGTGTTGTACACAAACCTTGTGCCGTCCTTAGTGATCTGCAGCTCGATGAGCAGCAGGGGTGCCTTGCGCACTGCACCCGCAGCCTGGGCGCCTGTGGGAACCCCATCAGTCTCCACGCACGCGCTGCTGACCACATGCACCTTTGCCGCGCATGCCGCAGCCATGAAGGAAACGTATTTCTGCAGCGACTCCTCCACCAGGAACCGCAGTGTGTCCTCCATGATGAAGCGTGTGAGCGTGAGGAACTTCTTGAGCTTGGAGAACTCATACGTCTCCATGTTGGTCTCGTGCAGGTTGAACCAGCCCTTGCCAACGTCCTTGAAGCTGCTCTTGATCGAGTTCTTCAGAGTCACAGCCCACGTGTCCTTCAGGTAGTTGCCCACCTGTAGAGGCATGGACGCAAGCAATGCCTTGACGCGTGCGCAACAAATCGCTGTGCCCAGCTGAAGATGACAGGACGCCGCAGAGCAGCACAGCCATGGCGCTGCTGGTGCAGCACTTGCCGGCCCTGCTGGCCACCACTCCAACATTGGCCCACACAGCATGGCATGGTAGCATTGGCATGCATCGGCCCCTGGCTCACACACCTGGTCGGTCATCTGCGTCTGGCTCTGCTCAAACTCATCCAGCCGTGAGGACTTGGTGTAGTACGCGTTGAAGAGGCTCATCTTGAGCACCTTGGCGCACTCCACCCGGATGCGTGACAGCGCACCGATCACCTCGCCCTTGGTCAGCAGCGTGCGGAAGCTGAACTCACTGAACTGCTGGGGAAAGTCGTACTCGGCGACGGCCACGCAGCCCTTCATGGGCACCACCTGTGTGCACGCGCATATATAGACCATGCACACCACATGATGGAATGCGCAAGAGATCATCACAGGAGCACGCGCAAGTGCGTGTGCCCTGCTGCCGTGCGGCCACACCATGTTCAGCAACCCAGCACTGCCTGAGCCCAGGCCCCTGCCGCTGGCATCACGCACCTTGGGGGGTGGCTGTGGGAACGTCTCGCCAAGCACCACCAGTGGAGCAGCACACCCCGAGTTACCGCGCTTCATCGCCTCGTCAAATGCGATCTTGTTCATCGTGCGCGCGTACTCAATGTTCACCTCCCCTATCAACTGGCTCGTATCCATCAGCTTGTCCTTGAGACGCTTGCTGTTGAGCGCAAAGCCTAGCATGTGGTTAACCTGCTCAGTACTGAGCAGTGGGATGTCCTCAGTTGGCATGCTGTCCACGTAGAGGCTGTACCGCAGCAACGACTCAGCGCGTGCGCGGTTGCTGTGCGCCTCCGCGTGCCGCCGCGCAAAGACGAACGGGTCCTCCGCGCTGAAGCACAGGTTGATGCGCGGCACCCACTGCAGCTCCCCCTGCTGCTGCACTGCGCCATTGGCCTCTGCTCCGTTGCTGCTGGGTGGCAGCACTGCGTAGCAGTTGCGTGCTTCATCATAGTCCACCACGATGCAGTCCTGCCAGCTGCACTCCCCTGCCTCGTTGAATGCTGCAATCTTGGCTGGGGTTGGGGGCACACCAGGTGTCTTTGGCACCCACTGCGATGGCAGCCGGCTCTCGTAGTCTGTGTTGTCAAAGATATCAAGCTTGAACACAGACGGCTTCTTGCGCGGCTCTAGCCCCTCGGTTACCAGCAGCTGTGTCAGGTCCTGCTGCGCGAACAGCCTCCGCTTCCTGTGGAGCGCATGTGTCCGTTGCATGCTTGCATGGTGAGTCCGTGGCCTGACACACACCCCTGCGACACCCGCCTCCATGTCTATCCCGCAAACGCTGCACCTGCATCTTCCATCCCACCACACACCTCTGTATCTGGACTTTGCGTGGGGTCTCTCCAGGCCTGGTCTCATATGGGACCATAACCTTGGGCAGCAGGTGTGCCATGTGCTTCTCCTCCTCAATGGAGGCATCCATGGTGGCCTGCCATGTGCAAGCATGATTCCCAGAAGGCACAATGGTATGTGGCATGATGTAGTGTGTGTCATGCATGCTCGGCATTCTTGTGAGTGCAAGCCATGAGCATGCACATGTATGCCAAGCCACACCCATGTGGCATACAGAAGCACCATCGCACCTGCTCGAACACGCCATCCTGCACTGGCGAACCCTGCTCTTCAACGCCGTTTGGTGAGCCCCCCTGACGCTGCTGACCGAACCGCGCTGAAAACACAAAAGGGCAACACAGAACTTAAGCTTCTGGTTTTCAAAATTACTGCTCCCAGGCATGGAACATCTGCTACTCCAGCTCGTAGTTCATCAACTGCACACCTTTGGGTTTGGGCTGCACTGCGCGGCTAGCAAGGGCCGACATTACTGCGGTGCCCTTGTGTACAACTGCACACCCGTTTACTGTATACACTCCATCGCTTCGAAAGCTAGGTCAGTTGTCAGATGCAAGATTCACCTGGCATTTTATGTCATTTCCATGTCTGCCCGACTTCCTGACCGCGGGGCAGTGGCCTGGACCGTTAAGTGAGAGTGTGGCCTATCCGAGAGTCAGTCTGATCACGGTTGAGGCGGATTCAGTGCATAAACTATACCGCAACTTGGCACCTGGCACTAAATGCCGGCCCCGTCCACCTCAAGCACCTGATGCGATGCTTGGCACGTGTAGCATGCATAGGGGCCCTGGCCACATTGGGCTGGGCCATCATCCTGCAGGGCCTTGCTCATGAGCTGGGTTCTGGGAGCGTGCTGTGGCTGGTGCGTGACAGCATGGCATGCAGCATGCAATGCATGCCTGGCAATGCAGACGTTTGGTGATGGGCTTGGTGGGGTTGTGCCTGCAGTCACCTGTGGCCGCATTGGCCAGCATTGGGGTGGTTCTGTTGATCAAGCTGGTGCACGGCGTAATGACATTCACTAGCTGCCCAACAGCTGCGTCTGAGCTGCAACAGGTACGTTAATGTTATGCTTGCGGACCCACAGCTGCTGTCTCTTTAGTTTGGCCAGCTTGGCAAGTGAATATTACCCAGCCACACAACCCGGTGTAGGGAACAGTGCTGACCGCACTCCACCTTCAATGCACAGCAACGCAAGGCATCACATGGATCACTCTGCGGAGCTCGTTGTTGAGCCGATGCCCTGATCATCGCTACCTCTGCATTGTGATGTTCTGGAATATTATTATGTCCCTGTGCTGGTGTGTGAATGCAGGAGGTGCTGCAAGCACAGTCAGAGTTGGCCAAGCACGGGCTGTGGCCTCCCAAGGCCCGGATTGCTGATGCCCGGTAACACATGCCAGCTGCACTGTGTCTACGATGCCTGACTGCTCCAAGATACGGGGACGCAAACCCATTGGATACAATCTGCTTTACAGCCTTCAACGGTTCAGCCATCATCAAACATCAGTGCTGACAGATCGTCACATGGATCACTGAAGCCCCAACGGAACAACTTGCAGATACGACTTTCAAAACTTTGAACATTTGCCTGATGTACAGATGTTTTGGTTGCCATGTGGGTTCGTGGTGCAGGCATGAGGCACAAGCCGGCCCCTGTTAAGAATACATATATGCATGCATGGTCAACAAAAACCCCAAATGGGTGGCTGCATGCATCCCGTGTACAATGGCATTTAGTGGTACTCCCGCACAGCTATGACATCATTTCACCTATTGTTTTCCAGCCCATGCTGTAATACACATGTGCGTACAGCCGGTAGCAGGACGCGGCCACCCAGACGAGCAGCAGAGTGGAAAGCACCATCAGCGCTATGTCTGCTCCATCATACTGCAGCCAATGCAGTGTGTGCAAGTGCTCCCAGTTTGCACAGTGAACGTGTGCAAGCAGCCGCGTCCATACAGTGCTCTGTGGCCTCGCATGCGTTTCGTTGCACCATGCACACTCTGCCAGCACGAATTGCCATGTTCTGAGCATCCCTTACCGCGTGCTTCGGTGTGAGCATGTCTGCCACGTCATTTCCTGTGCGTGCAAGCCGTTCCCAGAACCCCTGCAGGACAGCAGGCGCAGCAGGCCGGGGCACAGGAGGATGCTTGTTGCATGCAAACTCACAGTCCGTGCACAGTCCTCTGCCTCTCAGCTGGCTGCACACAGGAGATGGCAGCACCTTGAGGTGGTCTTGTTTTGATGGTTTGGGTCTCTGCTGTGGCTGTTCTTTTGTGTCTGAGTCAGATCCATCCTGCCCTGGCTGCCCTCCTGCTCGACAGGACAGCTTGCTGCAATAATCTATTGCAAACTTATGTGTTTGCTTCGTCAGGCCAGGTAAAAGGCTCGGCATTCCTCGGAGAACCACAAGGTTGTGCTTGGACGGCCGCAGCAAGCATAGTCTCATTGTTTGATGCGCATGTGCAACGTGGAAACGAGACAGACGCGATTTTGCACTACACTTTCTCACAGGTTGCGTGTTTTATGCCCGGACGTCCTCTGGGCTCTCCCTCCTTTGTTAGCCACCTCCTGTTAGTGGACTTTTGTCCTTAAATATCTTTCAGGTGTGCAGCAATGCGGCTCAATGCATAAGCCGTCTAGGCCCCTTCGTGTGCAGCATCGCCTGCAAGCCAGTTGGCTATTGCTCAACTTTGTTCGTAGTGTTTCCTTATGCTCGCACGCTTCAGCAGCCTACACCCCGTCATGCGTGCACCATTGCAGGAAAATGGCCACCTCCGAGCTTGCCTGCACCTACGCCGCCCTGATCCTCCACGACGATGGTCTGGAGATCACCGCGGACAACATCAACACCATCCTGAAGGCCGCCAACATCACTGTTGAGCCCTACTGGCCCAGCCTGTTCGTCAAGCTCTTCGCCAAGAAGAGCATTGGCGACCTGATCACCAACGTCGGCGCTGGTAGGTGGCGTGGACTGGGCACTCAGGCCATGCATGCCGCCTTGTTCCATGCGTATGTCCCCATGCCCCATGCACTGATAAAGAGCAGCGTTGCAGCCGGGCGTTGTGTGGCTCGCATTAATGCATTTTTTCAATTCGCGCTGCATACCGTGACCTCACGACGGACATTTTGCAAATTTTCGACTCGCAGCCCCCGCTGCTGGTGCTGTGGCCGCTGCCCCCGCTGCCGGTGCCCCCGCTGCTGGTGGCGCTGCCCCCGCGGCCAAGAAGGAGGAGAAGAAGGAGGAGTCTGCTGAGGAGGTAGGTGCATGGCAGCATGGGCACCAGCTTTGCATGCACACAGCAGGCTGGTGCACGCAACGGGTTGCAGGCTGATGAGGTTGCATTGGGAACATTGACATGTTTGTGGTGTGGTGCTGAGGAATGATATGTACACACCATCTGACAAATGATGCAGCATGCTGAACGTCTCGACATGCTGTGCTTCTGTGCTGCACTGCAGGACATGGGCTTCTCCCTGTTCGACTAAGCTTGCAGCTGCAAGAATTTAGGCGTGGGAAAAGCTGGAGTTCTTGTAACGTGAGGCTCTCTCCATACATATTGTCCCAAGGCAGCCACCAGCAGCAGAGAAACAGCTGATGGCCACAGCCACACGTGTGGGGGCGAGGTGAGCATCTGCACGCAAAGCTGCTGCTAGTCGTCGATGGCTGAGAGCTGCGCAGCAGGCACCTTAGACCATGCAGGAGAAGCAGCACACTGAAGCTGTCAGCTGGGTCGTTTACAGACCTAAGCCACAAGCGCGCCTGGCATGAAAAACCACAAAGCATTTGAAAGCATCCCTGGCATGGGAAACAACAAATAATCATCAAGAAGATGAAATGCCAGCTATTTGCGAGTGCCAAATCGCCTGTTGCGTGCTGCATATGCCTTGATGCACTCCAGCAAACGTGTGTCATTGAAGTCTGGCCAGTGCAATGGTGAAAAGTACAACTCCGTGTATGCCAGCTCATACAGAAGGAAGTTGCTCAACCGCTGCTCCCCACTTGTCCTGATCAGCAAGTCAGGCGGCCCAACCTCTGACATGACTGTGGCTGTGCTCAAATGGCTCTCAAGGCATGCGGCATCCACCTGCAGTCACCATCAAAACAAACCCTCAGTCTCCAGCGCGCACCTGACATGAACCTGTGCCGACACATGATCTAAAGCGCCCAGTATGAACAAACTGCCACTTCTGAGAAGAACATGCAGCGAACACCCCTACAGTCGAACCTTGTTTGGGTCCAGTAGGCCTTGTGCAGCAAGTGAAGCCACACGTCGTGCTGCTGCTGCGAGATCTTCCCTTCCAGAATAGCTGACTGCAATCGACAGAATCAGGCCCTTGTTTTCACTGGTGAGCTGCTCAGCCCTGCATACAGCAACAGGGGAAAGCATGCATCCTTGCGTGTGCTGTCACGTCACAATCAAGTCCATGCACCCGCCTTGCAAGAGCAGTGAGTGCATTCTTGTGTGCAGAACTTCTGCAGCTACAGTAGCTAGATTGACGGAATCTCGTCTGCCTGTGGAGTCACTCACTGCTCCATTTTGGTTCGGAGTGTTGATGGCAGTTGTGTGTGGTTTCCGAGGAACTTGACTTGCACTCCTTGCTTGTGCAGCTCGTTGGCATTTGAGTCCAGACTGCGCGCATGCACGCACGCTTTCCTGTCAGCACCACACAGACAGCTCGCATCTAGGTGGCCAGGACTCCTCTTTCAGACTGAAACAACATACAATGCAGCCTCGCGCTGGCCCAACAAGTAAAGCAACAAGGCACGCGAGCGTACCTGCTCTCAAACAGCCGCATGAGGAACTCCACCTCTGCTGCTGGGCGCTGCCAGTTCTCTGTGCTGAACGCATAAACTGTCAGTGCTTTGATGCCCCATGCCACACAGGTTGCTACGCACTGTTTCAGGGCTGACGCGCCCTGCATATGCCCCGCCTCCACTGGAAGCCCCCGCTGCTTCGCCCACCGTGAGTTGCCATCGAGGATCACCTATCACAACATTGAACAGAGGCTGTTGCAGCATGGACTCTTACAGTTGCAGCATGGACACACGGCATTTGAAGCGTGCAGCAGCGTGCCAGTAACATGCATTGACACACACCGCTATGTGCCTAGGAAGCTGCAGCCCTTCCAATTCTCGTGGCAGTGGAGCATGCTCAGAGGCTGCGGCAGGCCGCTGGAATAATGTGCTGCCATGTGCTGTGCGGACTGCTTGTGCGTTCTGCGCTGCCATATGCATGGGCCTCCCTTTCATGCTCTGCCTGGCTACATGGTTCAGTCCACGGTGTATCTGCCTGTTGCTTGGCCTTGGGCCTTCAAGCAAGCACCGAGGCCCTGCTTGTTGGTGGCTGGCCAGCCTGAGCGAATCCATGCCTCTCCTATGCTACACTACACAATTGAGCTCCCACCAGGCGCAAACCTCCAAGCATCTCCACGCAAACATGCATGAATGAGAGAGAGTAACAATTTGTGTCTGGGCATGCGTTTTGTGCCTTGTTGCAGTTTTTAAGTTTCTTTGCGTTGCTGAGGGTATCTGCTTTGGCTGCGTGACCATTCGACGCACGTCCTGGTGTTTCCAGCAGCCATGTTGCTGCAAGGTAGCCAAGTGGTGCAGGGGGCATGCAAGGGGCCAATCACGCGGCTTCCCCCTTTGGCGGCCCACTCAGCTGCGGTGACGACGTCACGCAGGCAGCAAAAATCCATCGTTTGCAGGCAGGCTGGCACAGGGGGACCTACAGCAGCCGGGGGACCACGCAACGGCATTGCAGCTCAGCCAGCACCAGCATCAGACGCTCCACTCCAACAATCAGCAGCTCTGGTGCGGCGTCCAGCGCCGCAGCAAATGGTGTACATCAACATGTCTCAAGTTGTTGGCAAGCAGGTGATCACGCGCACTACTGGCCTCAACTTGGGCACCGTCAGCAGCATATGGGTCGACCCAGTACGCTACGAAGTTGTATCACTTGACATCATCAACAAGAAGGGCGTGGGGGGCGCTAGGAGCTTCAACATCCCTCTTGCCAGGCTTACACAGATTGGCGATGTTGTGCTTGTGCACGACGAGACAGCGCTGTATGACGCTCCTTTGGACGGACGCTATGGCCATATGCTGCTGATGGGAATGGAAGTCCGCACCATTTCCGGCGACTCCTTGGGCAAGGTAGGTTTCTCCATGCTGTATGCCCATGGTGACATTGCTTTGTCCATGCTGGACCCCAGACAGCATCACATCAGTGTACGTGCATCATAGCACAGCCTTGCTCTTGTGCTGCTCAGGCATGGTTTCGTGGGTGTCATGCGTGCACTTCAGGTTCGGGACGCGGTCTTCTCGCCAGACAATGGCAGCATCAGCCGCATCATTTATGACGACTTTGGTCTGAACTTCCTGCCAGTGTCTTTCTTCGACACCTTCTCCCTGCCCGTCACTGAGGTGGCCAGCATGGGCGTGGGCGGGGTGGTCATCTATGATGCATCCAAGTTGAAGGAGAGGCAAGAGAGCACAGGCGTGTTTGCTGCCATCCCCTCACTGCTCCGGTGGGTGTGACATCTCACGCTTATCACATCATGGCAGGCTGCATCCAGCGTGCCGCACGCTTGTATCACTGCAGCAGGTACACACGGAGCAGTGCACACTCTGATGCTGACTCCACATGCTGCTCCTCGCTTTCACCAGGTCCCTCAACAGCGGGTCCACCCGTGTGGCTGGTGTGCTGACAGACGGCTTCCGGCAGGACGGGGGTGTTTCTGGGTACCTCCCGTCAGGTTACACACAAGAGCAATGGGAGAGGGACGTGCGGCGGTGGGAGCAGGAAACCGGCTACTCGTATGAGCAATACACCCGCATGATGGGTCAGCAGCCACAGCCCCGGCGCCTTGCAGCGCTGCCCAGCCCCCGCAGCCCACAGCCTGCACAGCCCTCACAGCAGTACAGTCAGACGCAGTACGGCCAACCGCAGTATAGCACACCTGCCCAGCAGTACGGCGGTTACCCCACCGTGCAGCAGCAGCCGCAGGGGTATGTGCAGCAGTACAATGGGTATGCGCCACAGCCGCAGCAGCCACAGCAGCGGGGTGCCATGGCAGACCCAAGGTACCGAGCACAGCAACTGCAAGATCCTCGCAGCATGGCGCCACGGCCACAGCAGCAGGCATACTCTGCAGCACCCATGGCCCAGCGCCCACAGCCTGCCACCCCCGCGCCTGGCACTGTGATGCCTCAACAGCCAGCCACGCGGCCGCAGCAGCAACAGCCAGCTCAACCAGTGCAGCAGGCCCCACAGGCAGCCGCAGGGGCAGCGAATGGCGCAGCACCACCCAGTAGTGCACCTCGCATTGAGGAATGGATAGTGAGGGAGGAGCGTGTGCGGGAGCCTGTGGTAGATGGGTGGCAGGCCAGCAGCAATGGGCAGGCAGTGGCTGCCGCACCTGGCTGGGAGCAGTACAATGCAGCGGCGAATGGGCAGGTGCAGCCACAGCCACAGCAAGTGCAGTAGAGCAGGAAATGCACCATGGTAGGGCTGTTGGCATGCTGGATTTGCGTGCTGCACAGGACTTGTGCATGCATCACGATGTGTATACTGATGCTCCATGTCACAGAGCGGGGAGCTGTGGGGGCGCTTGAGAGGGGGACGTGAGCAGGATCAGGTTGTGAAACGTGGTGATGACAACACAGGGTCAAGCTTCGCATGGCGACACCATTTGTACCAAGATGGCATTTGCGAGGCTACAATTCTTTCAACTGCATGTGGAGTTCTTCTGATGCCTTGGCTTTGTCAGCTGTTGTCAGCAAGGGTTGATGAGAATGTGTGGTCGTTGGCTGAACACAAACAGCTCATGGTGCTTTTCTGTAACATATTGTTGGGTGAAGGGTTGAACCTTGGCCATGATCTAGGCTGCATGATGATGAGAACACATCAGTGGTGCGCAGTACTCAGTACTGCTGGTGATCCAGGACGGGGTTGATCCACCCCAATACAGATTATCGTTAGTCGACCGGGATATGGCTCCATGGATCCGCAGCAAGTCGCGCAGCTGCCGGAGGTGGTGAAGCGGCGTATTTTGCTGCTGTTGTCGAACGAACAAGAAAAGGAAGGGAGTCCATCCCAGGTCAGCGCAGTTGTGCGTCCCACGAAGGATCTTTTCAATGCAAAACTTGCACCACAGCAAGCATCACAAAAAGTCAGCAGCGCTGAGGCTGCCAGCGCTGACCAGAATGGCCCTGTATCTCAGAGCAGCGCTTGCACCAAGGGTCTGGCACACATGCCTAACCTGAATGGCGGACTGGCTGTGGTTGATGGGTTCCTCACAGCACAGGAGCTGCAGGTGATCCTGCATGTGGCCCATGCACTGTGATGCAAACTGTGCCGGAGGTGCCTGTCCTTCTTAGCATGCGTGGCACTGTTTCACCCAGCTGCAGTACCTTGCACTCACCACACACATACACCGCAGTCATGTCATCACACACTTGGTGCATTCCATGCCATGTATCGCGCAGGCCGTGAGGGTGTGCGCTGAGAACGCCCTTGCAGAGCAGCATCGTGAATCAGGCATGGGTGGCAGCGTGTTAGGGTGGAGAGACAAGGCGGTGAGCGTTTGGGATGAACAGCAGGAACCATGTCATCATCTCATCATGGATCTTTGTACCAGTGCTCGATCATGATCGCCAGCAATGCTGAGCTTGCGTGTACAGCTCTGCAGCTGCAACAGTGTGGGCCATGGTTGTGGCTGTCAGGTGCGAGGAGATATGGCCCGCTGGCTGCATGAGGAGGACGAACGAGCTATGGGCCGCACAGCACTGGCAGATGCCTAAGCGCGCATGGCTGCCCTGCGGGAGCCACTGCAACGCATGGGGTACGTCTGGTCGCAGGTCGACTGCAAGGGGTCGATGCATTTGCAGGGCACGACGCAGCAGCAACAGGCAACCCGCTGAGGCTCCTGTGTTGATGCACCATCAGGACGGTACAGCCCTGGCCTGGCACAGGTGCACGTGTGTACGCACTGGGTTGCATGCGCGTGTCCTAT
>QAXD01000177.1:376647-399877 GCA_004335575.1 Haematococcus sp. NG2
TGGATGAGTTCATTGCCTCCGACTGGGTGCTGCACTCCACCTCGGATGTCTTCAGCTTTGGCTCAATAATTCGGTTGGAGGTGCTGCCGGCGCTGAGCGCTGAGCAGGACATGGGGGCGCTGGGCCAGGGGCTGCGCGACCTCGTCTTCGCCTGCCAGCACTCGCTCTACACCCAGCGCCCCAGCTGGGGGGAGGTGGCACGGCGCGTGGCTGCCCTAGCGGCAGTGGCGGTGGCCGAGGAGAGTGACTGAGTCACATGCAGGAGATGGGGGCTGGGGGCTGCAGGGGTGTGTTCATATCGTTGCAGCGGTATGGTCACGCAGGGGGGGTGCGCACACTGCGGTGCTAGCTGCACCATCTGTGACGGGCGTTTCAAGGACTGTGGATGGATACATGGCTCTGGGGCATAGCCGCTGGGGGATGGGTGTTGGGAATGGCAAGAGCGAAAAGCATTGTGACTGTCAAGCACAGCAGCACTGAGTTTGACATAGCTACAGAATTCAAGCTGCTCACACTGAACCATGGCAGAAGCTGGATGTTGATTGGATCGTTACAACACAGGTCGGCGTGATTTCTAACACTGTGCAGGAACCAGTGTTGCAGTCTAGGTGCTCTAGGATCAAGTTGGTTTGTATGTTTGTTGCTGATCACAAATGCCGACATGGATTATCGCATGTCTGTACTTAGTGCTGTCCTGAAGTACATGTAATAAACATGGTTTTAGCCTCCCTGCATCTTCACCCCACCCAGCCGCGCGCTCCATACACCCCTGCATGAGTCAAAAGATGGACAGCGCTGCAGCAGCCACAGCCTCTGGTCGCGTCCGGGTGTAGAGCGCCAGGCCTGTCGTGTTGCACACCTCGTGCTGCTGCTCCTCCGCCCTCCACAGCGCACTGCGACGCAGTGCAGTGCCAAGTGTCAGACCCAAACCACCAGCTTGCCTCTGCTGAAGTCAACACCATGCAGCTACACACTGCTTGCACAAAGAGCTGTTGGCACAGTGAAGCAAAGCCACCGCTGCCTACTTTGCGCCTACTTTGTACCCGTCAGAATGTCCATCTGGTACCAGATCTACCAGGCATCGGCATGCGCAGAGCACACCCTGAGCTCGCTTGCTCAGGCACACAGAGCGGGCAGCATACTCGCTTGGTGGAGCATCCAACCTTCTCACCTGACACAAGCCCCCTGACCTGCCCATCTCTAGCCCAGCTCATCAGAGTCCCAAGGTCCTGATGGCGGCTGAGATGGCTGCAAGTAACCCCAGCGCTGAGAAGACGACCACGATCGGGTTATCAAACGAGAAGAAGGAGGGCATGGGAGTGATGTACGAGGGGCGCAGCAGGTCTGGGTTCGGTGGTGCCTGCAGCTGATCGTCTGCTGACTGGCTGCCTCCACTGGGGCCTGACTGGCTGTCTGTTGCTCCAACAGATGGCGGGTCTGTTGCTGATGCTGGCTGACTGGTGGCCGGGGGGCTGCTGCCCTTGTCGCCCCACGCATTTAATGACTTGCGCTTACCTGCCTGCTCCCGCCAGTTGGTGTAGAACCTGCTTGCAGCAGTGTCAGGTGGAGGGGGCCTGTGGGTTTTAAAGCCGCATGCTATGTGACCACATGCAGTCCACACTTCAACGCTGAACCACTGCATGGGTGTGGACAACACATGCCAGTGGTCACAATCCATTGTGCAGCACCCAAGGGCGCAGCACGAAGTGAGGACTGCTGGCCACTGGCGCCCCGCCCACCATCGCTCTGCACTCCTGCTCTCATCCGTCTCGATCTCCTCCAAGTACTGCTTCACTGGACCCCTACGCTTGCTCTTTGACAGTGCTGCTCGCTCACTCGGCACCACCACCAGCCACCTGGCATGTCGTCAGGCGCAGGCACATGCCAAGCCCATGCGCACAACCATGATATGTGGCGACTGTGTCACTGTGTCACGACAGCAGCTTGGGCAGGTACCATTTGCAGCAACTCTGGTGACATGGCTGTAGGCGCAGCCTGGCAATGCGTGGCCGATGTCTCAAAACATTTGCAGGATGATGCCATGCATGCTAGGTTGTGTCCTGTCAGCTGTGCTTGTACGTACCAGTAGGCACCTGTGATGACTGTAGACGCAAGCACAACTGCGGCTGATGCAAGCTGGGCAGCGCCTGGAGTCACAGGCTCAAACTCTGCAGTGTCGCAGTCACGAACGAGCCACGTTGCGTCTTGCAGCATGCACGCCACACTCAAGCTGCGTGGGACCACTCAGCATGACGCACGGTTGCACGCAACATCCATCTGGTCAGTGCTCACCAACTGCACGGCACGCTGTGCTGCGCCTCCTGGTTCGCATTGTGGCTCCCATGACGATGTGGTGTGTCCCATGTGTGGTGCAAGCACATGCGTGGTGCATGTGCTTGGCAGCAGTCAGCTTTGCAGGCACGTGCATCAGCTGGTGCATTCCGGATCTGGACCAAGTGAAATCCTTGCTCAGAGTTTGCGCAAGATGATTCGGATCAAGTCGTGCTAGTGGGGTTCAGGCTGAGGATCAAACAAATAAGTTGCAACAAGCCTTGCACTCTCAGTGCTCAAGCCAGGATGATTTTTTGTACAGGTGTGATGCTGTGTAAATGCGTTCCTCGTGTTCCGCTTGTCTGCAGATGCAGTTAGGATACACCACCCGAATGATCAAACCGCGTCTGGCCTGGAAGTCTGTGGCTGTAGCACATTGACTGCAGCACCATGGCCACTTGGACCTGAATATATCATAAACATGCCTTTATTTATGCTATCCAGACGTCCTTGCTGATCAGCAGTTCAGGTCACATTCATCCCAGGTCACTATGTCCGGCGACGGATTTGCTTCCATGGGGCGCGCATTGGTGCAGCGGCATCAGCCAGCACCGCCATGGGGTTGCTTGCGGTCAGGTACATCGTGCCTGGTCTATGTCCAAGGGGTAGTTGCTCTGCACTGAGAGACTTCCTCTTGTTTACGCATCAACTTGCGGGACGGGCGGCCTTTGGCACGCCAAACCCCAGCTCCTGCATCCGTGCTGTGGGGCATAGTGGTGGGCATGCCACCGCCCTTGATGCTGCGACGTGACCCTTGTCCATTATGCCATGTTTGCTGCAGGTGATGGGACACAGCAGCTACTCATGGGGCCACAACCCATAATCGCCATTGGCAGCAATGCCGACAGTGGATGGGAGCAGCTGCGCAGCCTGGGGTATCACAGGTGACTTGAATCCAGATCCAGACAGTTGCCCCATACTGTGCGCAAGCGCTCCCGCCTGGCAGCTTCAAGGCTTCACCCCAAGAGGATTACCCTCGCGCCTGCCTTCCTCAAAAGCTCTGTTCGTAACAAGAGTGTGGGCTTGCTTGCACTGCGCAGGAACATGCCGTACCTGGAAGTTGATGGATTGGCCGCGCTGCAATGCCTTCTGGAATATGATGCAGACTTTGGCACTGTGTCCATCTACAGCAACACAGACAACACTCACATCAACAGCAGTACCCTGGTCAAGGGGCAGTGGAGTAGCCTGCATGATGGTGACGTTCTGGAGCTGCAGGTGCGTGAACCTTCTACATGAAAGGCACAGCGGCAGTTGCACGGTCCTGACAGTGTGCTTGCTTGTCCACGCTTCAACCAGTGCAGCTGTCAAAAGCTGAGCACACTGAGTGACACACAGTCACAGCGTCAAGCCGCACGCTGCCTGATGCATGCTGGTGATCCGCTCTTTCCCGCACACTCCTTGCAGGGTGGCACGGGCTACAGCGTCATCATGAGCTTCCAGCTGCTGGTGCAGCCAGTGGCGCAGCAGCCACCAGCACAGCATCAAGGGCAGCAGCCAGTGCTGCCTCAGCAGCCACTATCCCCTGACCTGCACGATCCAGCTCCAGGCACATACAGCAATCAAGAAGCTGGCAGCCAGCCATTGTCACTGGTGTGTGACCTGTGTGATGGCATGCTGGATGCGCCCGTGAGGCTGCAGCCCTGCAGCCATTCCTTCTGCGCCACATGCTCGTCCCACCATTTTGGGGCGCAGCTGCAAGCTGGGTTGCGCCCCAGCTGCCCAAAAGGGTGAGTGGATGACTGCGTGATGGCTGGAGCACATGCCCGGCACGCAGTTGCAAGCTGAGATGTGCGGCTGTTATGCTGTGGCGCCTGTGTGCGCTCTGCGCGAATGATGCCCTGTGAAGCTGACATGCATCCATTAGTGTCAGCAGGTACCACTAGACTTGATCTCACAACTGTCGTGCAACCAATGCAAGTGCAGGTGCTCGCCTGTTGTCAGCGCACGTGAGGATGTAGTGCTGCGCCGTGCGTCGGAGCAGGCCGTTCTGGATGGCAGCTACGTGGGCCTGCTGCTGGCCCACACACGCGCACGCGCATCAGCAGCAAGCTCTGGTGGAATGGACACGGCCGCCTCACACTTTGCTGACCAGCAGGCTCCTGTCATGGAGGGCAAAGATGCCACCAGTGGCCAAACGAGCTCGAAGGGGGGCCCCAAAACACCGACTCACACCCCGCAGCCGTCCCAGGCATCACAGCAAAGCAGCAGCTGCTGCGTGGCAGATCCATCAGGCCCAGGCCCTTCACAGCCTGCTGCCAAGGGGCAAGGGATGCCTGTGGATCCCAACAACCGCTTCCTGGATCTCATTATGTCACAGACAAACCTGCAGCTGGCAGCGTCGCGGGGTGATGTGCACACCCAGCCTGCGAATAATCCTCCTCAGCTCGCCAGCTATGCTAATGGGACCCAGCATGCAGGAGGCAGCAGCGACCACAGCACCAGCCATGCCACCTGCGAGGGTGTTGCTCGTAGTGCATCTGATGCCGGTGCCTTTACGTGCCCACCAATCACATACCACACATACGGCATCACAGGTGAGGTGCACAGCGGTACCACCACACCACCCTCAGCCGCCCCTGAACGCCTCGCAACGCCCAACTTTTTGTGTGGCACACCTGCCTGCGGGCCAGAATCTGCAGTAGCTGGCCCCAGCTTCACCCCCGACCACTGCCAACAGGATACACCCACACACGGCCACTGGTTTGCCACCTCTGCAGCCCATATCCACGGCGGTGCCTCACCCAGCTCCAGGCCAATGCACCACCATGCCACTGGCAACCCTGAGTTTTGGCCACAGGGGCCTGGAGGGCCACTCGGTAGCCTGCACCACAGTAATGTGTCCAGCCCGGCCTGGTCTGATGGCTCTGCAGAGGAGCTGCTTGAGCCCCGGTCCTTGCAACTACAGGCCGAGCACCAAGCAAGTGACGAGGAGCGTGCAATTGGTCCCTTGCGAAGCCCAGTTGCACCGGTCAGGAGTCTGGGGCTGCCAGTGCAAGGCCCTTGGGGCGGCATTCCCAGCGCTGCCCCAGGCCTCACCCGCAGGCGGCCAGCGCCGCCCCCGCCCTACCCACCGCCCCCATCCAGCATCAGCCCAGCGATGCTGCAGCCACTGCCGCCCCACCTGCGCAGGCGGTCGGTCGACTTGGCCACGGTGTGTGCGTACGGCTCCCGGCCCAGTAGCGCATCAGCTGCCATGTCACGGCCCCCCACGTCAGGTGCACCCTGGGCAGCAGGCAGCCGGCGGGTCTCGCGTGCGTCCGGCTCGCCCCGTGATGGTGGCGCTGCTGCCCGTGCACCCGGCGCCCAAGACATCCTTGCCTCACACCAGGAGCTCGCCTTGGCCTCACGGCCTGACACAGCCAGGACCACGCTGTACCATGACTCCGCTTACACCGAGTCGCACCCCGGCTTCATGTATGAGTCACGGCCAGGCACAGCTGACACCAGCTCAGACCGTCTGGATGAGGATGGCGGCGATGCCCACTCGCTGCAGGGCATCCGCAGCTGCCCGGAGCTGTTCTGGCACGTGGGTGTGTGCACTGCTGGCGAGCAGAGGCCCGGCCAGCATGCTGGTGGCAGCAGAGGCAGTGACGGGTCTGAGGGGTGCACCTCCCCGGTGCGCAGGATTGAGGCGCATGTGCGTGGCCGCGAAATCATTTCTCCGAATCAAGAGATGCTCGTGCTCTGCACACCACGGGCATCTGAGGACCAAGACGTTTGCCTGCAGCTGGACCCAGGCCCTGCTCTGTACGACGTGCAGCCCTCCTATCCATCCAGCAGTGCCATTGGCCTAGGTGTGACGGCGGAGTCGCCAGGCCACATCACAGATTCCATGTCCCCAACCCTTTGTGCTGAGACGGTTGCTCATGCTCATGGCCAAGCTTTGGGCGTGGCCACAACTCGGTTCCAGGACCACACCCCACAAGTATACTCCACTGGGGTTGCAGGCGAAGAGGAAACAGCAGCGTGGCGCCAGCTTGCTGCCCAGGGTGCGCCGTTCAAAGCGCCTGAGCACATGCACGTCCTCTGCCCGATGGACACCTGCTATCTGCCCCTGAAGCTGGGGGCACTGAAAGGCATGATGGTGCGTGGATGGCCCTAGGGCACATCAAATGCATACTGCACAGTTGTTGCGTATCCCATACCGAGGGGCGCATCCTTCTCAGCACCAGCTGAAACACGTACCTGCCGCCCGTGTTTCTTGGTTTGCTCCTGCTTCAAAACATACCTGGTTGCACATCCTTGAACCAGTTGGTGTGGCGTACCTCCTATGCACCTGCAACGTACTGCCTTGCAGATGGACCGCGTTCTGCTGGAGCTGAAGGATGTGGCAGCTGCCACACACCACCCCATCTCACGTGTGCCTGCTCTGCTGACAGCACTGGAGATCATGGCGCGCGTGTGCTGGTCGGATGACGAAGCGCGCGAGGTGCGGCTCTGGCTGGCTGCTGCTATTTGTTTTTCAGCCAGTGCAGCTCGCCAGGACCATCACTGATGCATGTGGCACAGGGGAATGAGTTGCTGCAGGCAGGCGAACTTCATCCTGCACTGTGCTGCAAAACATGACACATGTGCTGCATGTGGTTCCAAAGTTCTGAGCAGTGCGTGCATTGCGTCTTTGCGTGGCTGCAGGCGCTCGCGTCCTCTGGCGCCATCACCTGCCTTGTGTGTGCAATGAGGTTGTTCAACGACCAGCCCGCCGTGCAAGCACGCGCATGCATGTGCATCATGGCGCTTGTGCGGGGGGAGGGCGAGGTGTGCCTGGCAAACCAGTGGCAGCTCGCTAAGGTGAGCTAAGCAGCACCAAACCTGCTTTAGACTGGTTACAATTGCCTGCACAGCTGTTGGCTGCTAATGTGGTGCCAAGCATTGCTCATCAGCCAGCAGCTGGCTGCCTTAGAGATGTGTCCACTGCGTGTGCTCTTCAGGACGCGAGGACTTGACGTGCACCCTTGCCTGTGTAGGTGGCAGGTGTGGAGGCGATCGCGTCGGCCATGTGGTCCTTCCCGGCGGATGAGCATGTGCAGCTGGCGGCACTGCTGTGCCTGGTACCTCTTGCTCTGGACAACACGATGATGCAGGTGAGGGATGTACAGGACCAGATGGCTCACCTGGAATGCTGTGCTGCCGCTAGCGTGGGGCTTGCGCTGGGTGTTGCGAGCAGAGTTGCCTCGCTGCAGCCATGTGCTTCAGCACAAGCATGGTAACATCTGCGGATGGGAAGCATCTGAAGTGCTGGACAGCGCATGGATTTGATTTTTCAATGCCTTGTGGTCGATGTGTGTCAGGCTCTGGCACGCAGAAACATCTGTGAAACGCCCTGTTATTATTACGATGAATGCCTTGTGGTCCGCACGACTCGCACAGGCCAACATAGCGCAGGAGGGGCTGGCGGCTATTGTGAGTGCGCTGCACAACCACATCGCCAACGCACACATACAAACCAAGGGGCTGGTGCTGCTGGGGGTGCTGATGCAAGGCGGCGACCCAGTGCAGGTGCGGACGTGCGCTTGCCACGATGCACCTGCTCAGCCTGTGGCACTTGCACGACCTGTCTTACCACTGCTGCACAACCACTGTCCGCTGTGCAGTGCCAGTGCCAGTGAAGTGGCATGGCAGGCGATACCTGTGTGCACATACCCACCTAGCACACGCCCTTGCCCACCAGCTCATCAAGTGCGAGAGATCACACATCCACTGCTCCAGAACAGTTCCCCTGCGGCTGGGCGCCAACACCACGTTGATGCACGTTGGTGTGGACAGGATGCCGCGCGGCTACGTATGCTGGAGGTGGGTGTGGAGCAGCAGGTGGTGGAGGCGCTGGTGTGGCACGGCAAGCAGGCGGACGACGTGCTGTGGGCATGCCTGTTTGCCGCGTCCTTGATGACCCAGGAGGGGGGCCCTGTGTCCCAGCAAGCACTCAGGGCGTTCGCAAAGCGCCGACCCACGCTGCCGGAGCAGCTGCGTGTGTGCCTGTCAGAGTATGCGCGACGGTGGGTTTGCGGGAGCTGCATCACTCCATCACTTGCAGTGCAGGCGCACGCTGCTTTGCATCCTGTTGTGCCATACCTTGAGGGCCTGTTGACCTGCATACCATACTACCGATGCGATCTGTGTTCATCATATGTTGCCATGTGCTCGGCTGTGGCGTTCTATTCACAGGATGAACGCGCGCGGGCTCCCTCCTGACCCAGTGGTGGTCAAAGGTGGGGAAGCCTTGGTTGATCGGCTGGCACATGCAGTGGAACAGATGCAGCACGATCGAAAGCAGGCGCTGAAGAAATGCACGGGAGCTGTGGCAGCCTTGTGCGCAGCAGTGGCAGCAGCCGCCACTATCGTCCTGCACCGACGCAGCTGAACAGATCCGGCTGATGTTCTTTGACATGCAGCCCTCCCATGCTTGTGGTTCATGTACATTTCAGTGCTGCAGTTCTCTTGGGCTGTCACGGTGAGCAGCTGTAGATAGAAGCCTTGTGGTCATGTAGATATCATTTTCTAGTCTGTGCACTGGGCTCCAGCAAGCTTTAACTGCTGCATAATGCAAAGTGAACCTTATGAACCTGCTGCTTAGTGACTTGTCGGACCTGCGACAGAGCACTGCATCCCAGTGATGGTCGTGCAAGCATTGCCGCAATAATGCATGATTTGGCACGTGCTTTTTGATGTGGTTGTAAGCTGTACTGGTGCAGCGGTGGTTGAGGTCTCAGGCTGTCCAGATTCAACTCAAAACCCCCAGATGCTGTGCTTGGCCTGAGCTGCTAGACCGCAGCGCTGCAACCCTAGCTTTCATTCTGTTGATGCAGCTGCAGGTTGCTGCTTCCGCTTGAGCCACTGTCGTCAGTCTTGCTTGCTGCCGATCCCTGGGCTTGCATCAATGCTGGCCATCGCGCCACCTGTGTGATGACCTGAAGCAGTACATGCATGGTGCGAACTGCTGCACGTACACTTGGTGCACTGCATGCACATCCAGAGCGATGCCCACGGGCAAGCAGAAGCACACGTGTGGAAAACATCGTTACAGGCCCCCGCGCAGCGCTGCAAGTGGACCAAAATTTGCGCGCATGCGCCTGGCGCAGTAGACAACTTGTCTGTGAGCATTTCAGCGGTCCCCAACCCTGCGTGCCGCCCCCGCCCCTGATGTGCCATCCCCATGCATGCACTTGCATGCGTCCCCATCACCCCGCATCCACCCCCCAAAAAATGCTGGCTGAGATAAAAAGCTGAGTTTACTCGTTCGCCTTGCGGATGACCTCAGCAACGGTGAAGCGCTTGTGCTTGCTCAGAGGGCGGCAGCCCTCCAGGCGCACGTAGTCACCGATGTTCAGTGTCTGGTCCTCCACATGGGCGAAATAGCGCTTGGACGTGCGGACGCGCTTGAAGTACTTGGGGTGAGGCGCCAGGCGCTCGACGTTCACCTGTTAACGCGTGGTGCCAATGTGGTGAGATTGGCATGCATTCATTATCTGCCATGGAGTGGTGAACCCGCAGCCGGCAGGGAGGACAAGCAACCCGTTTGATGAACCAATTCCTGCTCTTGGATTGGATTACTGCTGCCATCTGCCCATGCCTCAGGCACCCACCACAACTGTGTTCTGCATGGAGGTGGACACGACTGTGCCCTTCACGTCCTGCACAGCCTTCACAACCACCACGGGGGCACGGCTGAAGCCAGTGCGCGCAGGCGCCCGTGCAGGGGCGCTGGTGAAGCAGGAGCCACGCAGCATGGTGGACTGCATATTGTCTGCGGCGTTAAGGAGCAGGAAAGCAGCAATGCACAAGCCAGATGGACAGCAGGACAACTTGTGACTTGGAAGAGTGACGCCGGCGATTTTTGCAGCCTGCACGCCGATCAGGCAATATGCTGCTGTAAAAATGGGTCTCATCGTGTATGCTGTGGCCCTTATCGCCGTGCTGCTGGCCCCTGCAGCGGACGCTGGTTGCTATGGCAAGAATAAGCACTTGAAGAAGCCCATCCAGGACCAGCTGCGGTGAGCCTTTCATGCTTGTTTGGGCTGTCAGCAACACGTGCCTGCCCTTTACCGGCAGCTCAACAGACGTGATGCTCGTCGCACGCATCAGACACATGTAACAGCATCCGCATTCGTTCGATTGAATTGCCTAACCAGCGCGCAGCAAGGGGCAGGATGTGTGCATCATATGGTAATGCGCCATGCAGGCATGCTGTGCATTGCACTTATGCCAGACACCTCACAACCTCCTGCACAGTTACTTTAACCATGTGGACCCACCCCAGCTGAAAGAGAGCGAGCTGCCCAAGAGCTTTGATTGGAGCACCAAGGATGGCAAGAACTGGCTGGTGCCCAATTGGAACCAGCACATCCCACAGTAGTGAGTGTGCACCACGCACGTCTGTGAAAGCAGCAGGCATGTTGCAGCAGGGTGGTGTGCATGAGCAGCCTGCATGCATGCATGCGCGTCAGTTGCCATTTTAGAGCCTGCACCACACATGCAAACATGCCGTCAAGCACGTTACTGACGTGCGCTCCCGCATTATTGGCTGTGCCTGGCATGCAGCTGTGGCAGCTGCTACCTGCATGCCACCCTGACCATGATTTCTGACCGTCTGAAGATTGCCAAAGGTGGGCCGCTGGGCATTCTGGAGGCCAGCCTAGGGGGCAGCCCCTTCATGGCTTGGAGCATTATGTAATGTCTTGCTGGCCAGCCATGCGGCTCACCCCCTGCCCCCCTGCCTGGGTAGTTCCTCAAAAGGATCTTCGTGATACTGTGCAGGTGCCAAGGCCCCTGATGTGATGCTGGGGCGCCAATCCTTCCTGTGAGTTATCCCCAGCTGCTGCTGTGTGTTGACAATGTATGCTGACCAGGGCAGGGCATCAGGCCGTGAAGGGGTCAGGGTTAAGGGGGCTTTGCGCCTTGATACATTTCATGGCATCCCGCTTGAAACCAAAGAGCTGCAGACTGGCATGACACATGCCCTGTGCTGCGTCGCGCTCATGGTATGTGCCTGAGCATCGCGATCAATGGTATCTGAAGCAAGCACACTGTGTCATCTGCCCTGCGTGCGTGCAGCAACTGCGGCCCCCCCCGCGGCTATAGTTCGGGCTGCGACGGTGGGGACGTCATCGATGTAGTTGCCTACATGGCGGAGTATGGGTTGCCTGATGAGGGCTGCATGCCCTACAGGTGAGGCTGGCAACATCACGCAGTACTGTGCACGTTGCTCTCCACACTACGCGCATGCATGGCAGTTTGCACATGCTGCAGCAGGTACACACAATGCTGCATGCACGAGGAGGACAGCGCTGCATGCAAGCTGACCTGGTTGCACGGGTGCCTTCATGCTGCCACGTGTGCCAACACACGCACACACGCAGCGCAACCGACTACCGCGACTGGGGCCTGAAGAAGAAGCATGGCCACTGCCCAGCCATCGCACACTGCACCAACTGCATGCCCAACGCCAAGACTGGCAAGGTGGGCGGGTGTGGGTGGGCATGTGCAGCATCGCCTACACCTGGCATATTACTGATTCGGTCTGGAGAGATTCAAAACCATTCCTTGAGCATTGCACGAACGAAAATGTGGGAGTCACCCAATGGGCTTCTGCTTGCACACAATCAGGGGGACAGAGCAGCACAGCACACATAGGTGATGTGGCACCTCAAAATGCGTTTGACACCTTGTGGGCCCACAGGATGAGTGCTGGCCGATCAAGGAGCCGATCATGTACAAGCTGAGTGCCTACGGCAATGTGGGCCCCACCAAGCCTTCTCCTGACAACGTGCTGGCGATGATGGTGCGGTTGTTTTGGACTGGGACAAGATGACGTGTTTGCCCTCACGAGTCCTGCGCCTGGGGCGTCGCAAGCAGTGGCTGCATTTGTTCAGGTTGCTGGGATCGCATGAGCATTGCCGCATCATTGCCATGTGCATCAGAGTGACCAGCCAACCGTAGCATTTGTTGTGCCATGCAGAACGAGATCTACCACCGGGGCCCCATTGTGTGCTCCATCACCTGCCCTGATGAGTTCACGTGGAAGTGAGTTTGGCCAGGGTTGCAGTCCGGGCTCTGTGCGGGTGCCTTGCCTCTGCGCTGGCCCTTGTGCTCCATCCATAAGTTATGACAATGCAGCGCAGCGTGTGTCTGCAGACATGGTGCCTGTGTACTTAACACACTCGTGCACTTGCGGCCAGATCTTTCCACATGACCACATGGGCAGCTGGCGCTGTTTCCATGGCATGCATGCAGCTACGACGGTGGCATCTTCAATGACACATCTGGGGACACGGATGTAGACCACGACGTGGTGAGTGACTCTCTGTTGACCTTTTGTACTGCCACTGTCATTTACAGGCTAGTTGCGCGGTTGCCAACACTGGTTCCAGCTGGGTCCTGGCCAGGTTTGCCTGGAGGCTAGCGTGCGCATGTGTCCGCAACCTGCCCCCAAGCAGCTTCACGGCAGCGCCTTTGAAGTCCATCGGCAGAACACCCATCACACCCTCTCGCTCTGATGCTGCACCTGGAGTGCAGGAGATTGTGGGGTGGGGCGAGGAGGACGGCGTCAAGTTCTGGCACATCCGCAACAGCTGGGGCCAGTACTGGGGGGTGAACGGCTTCTTCCGCATCGTGCGCGGTGTGAACGCGCAGCAGATCGAGGCCGGCGACTGCTGGTATGCCACACCCACATTTGATGTGGAGCAGGTGCGGCCTGGGGTGACCGGGTGGGGTGGGTGTGGCATGCTCCTACGGATTAGGTGACCCTGGAGCCTAGCTCATCGCTGGTCAAGCACTTGAACGTGTTCAGTTTCGGCACTACCATTTGGCATGCACATGCTGTGTGCGCTCTGCATCGCCTCCGAGACCATGTCCTCTTCACCCGGGCGCGGGGCACGCTTCCCCCCAGGGCCTGCATCACACCACCACCCGTCCTCACACTATGCATTTGTTGCCCTTCCACAGTCCTCACAACAGTTGTTCCAGCTCCTGCATCCCCCACTGCCTGCCTGCACTGCATCACCCCTGCCGTGCACTGCATGCCCTGGTCTTCAAGCCCAACGGCTCATCCTCCAACGGCTCATCCCGTGCGCTCATCCTCACACCTCGCCACACAGGCTGTGGATGATGGTGAGCTGGAGGGCTCCATGTGGGGTTTGCGCCCCAAGCGGGACGACAGCCGGGGCGCGCAGCCCGCTGTGGGCCGTGGTGCGCAGCTGGTGCAGAGCATCGTGAGCTCACAGGGGGAGCGCAGCGCCGAGCGCAAGCACCGCAAGGTGGTGATGTGAGGTGTGCGGAGCGGCTGCGCAGGCTGGTCAGGTGACCGGACAGCGCCCACCCCTATTTCGGCGCTGGTGCGCAGCCAACAGATTGTGCGACAGGGAAGACCGCCTCCTTCCTGGCTCCTGATTACGTGAGGATGCAGGATGGTGCAGGTCATGGCTTAAAACACGACACACAACACGGCACGAACCTGCTGACGCATCGGACCCGCAGGCTGTTTTGGTTCAGTACGGTATTCATCGAGGCATGCCGGTGTACTAGTTCTATTCTGCGCTGACTGTGCCCTGTACATGCCATGCAAGAAGCTGCTTGTTTTTGAGGCGTCTAGTCTATGCTTGCTGCGTGTGGTGTGCACGAGCTGGCTGTCATGACAATTGTTGGTGGAGCAGGCTAAGCCGTGACGCCAAGCTTATGAATGGGAGATGCACATGTGGTGTGCCAGACACAGCATTACAGGTCAACCGAGCAAAGTGACTTCAGCGCGTTGCACTGGCTTCCCTTCGACTGCTTGTAAACCTTCTGATGGACATCCAAACCCTGCCTACACGTCAGGGCCTGGCCCTGGCAGTACCCACAACTCTTCACGTCACAGACGGTTGGCACATCATTGCACTGTGCAACACTTAACACTGAACCTGCACAAGGAATTGAACAGCCAGACGGATCACTACAGACATCAACAAGGCCACACCTCACACGGCTGCCAATCAGAAAGGGGCAAGCACATGTGGCAATGCACCCAGGCACAATCACACAGAAAGCATAACAGGGATGAAGAGCAGGCATCAAGCAGGCATGGAAAACAGAGAAAGAGGAAAGAATCTGGCTGCGCAGCAATAGGCGGTCAAATCACACACCATGCCAGGCACGACGCACTGGTTGAAACACATGGTACACGTGGAGGTGGGTCATGGCAACTGGGCGCTGCTAGCAGGCCACTCGCAAGCACTTGCTGCACTACAGGAACTGCACACAAAACTGCGGCCTGCACAAGCGACAGCGTGCTCTACATGTGCGCCACTAAGTACAACACACGACAAGCTGCTATGCTGCATCGACACAATCGTGCCTTAGAATACTCGCATCCCAGTTGCTGGGAGAACCCAGATGCTCCTGTCTACCGTCCCCCACCCTGAGCCATTTCGAACACATGCCACCCCACCCCAGCTGCCCTGCTGCCATCTAGCTCCTTGATCTGAGCTCATCTGATCCGGCCCCGACCATTCCATACAAAACGCACAGCTGCAATGAGGCTGATCATTCCATACAAAACACATAGCTGCAATGAGGCTGCCGGGTGCGTTCAAAACGGGCACACCCAGCCAGCCAGCTGGCACAGCACCGCAGGACACAGCGCGGCATACTGGTGGTGGTACGCGGTGTTGACCTGGCCAGGGCCCTGCACCACCTCCAGCACCAGGTCCATCAGCATGTCACGGCCGCCCATCATGGGGCCCTGCAGTGTGAGGCAGGCAGGAGCAGGCAGCTGGAAACACAACGATATCCAGGAGGCAGTTGCTGCTGCCTGTGAAATCATCAGCACGAAAGCTGCGCTGACTGCAGAGAGTGGGTGGAAGGTGCCCGCTGTACAAGGTGCAGGCCTGGGAGCCAGGCTGTGGGTGCAAAGGGCCTCTGGGAGGTGGCGGGCACTGGTGGAGATGCCAAGCATGGACAGGACTCTGTGGCTGGATGATGAACATGCAGTGCATGCAAGGTATGGTGGCTGCATGACCAGCATGCACTGGATGCAAGGTCTAATGGCTGCAAGCACTGCATGCATGGAAGGTCTGCCTGCGCACCTCCAGCAGGAAGGATGTGTGCGTCTTGCCAGGCACCAGCTTGCACGTGCTCGGCACACCGGCAGCCGCCAGCGCGTCATGCAGCTGCTGGCTGCCCGCACATGGCACGCTCTTGTCCTTCGTGCCGTGCACCAGCAGCACCGGCGGCATGTGCGCGGCAGCCGCTGACCCCGGGGCCCAACCGCGCACGGTGCTCAGGGGTGACAGCTCGTGCAGAGCGGGCACACCGTCTATGGACATGATCTGCGCGCGCACCCCGCGTTTTCGCACAGGTTGATACAGTGATGGACGGAATAAGAATGTACAAGCTCTGGTGTCGTGAGGTGTCAGTGGCGGAGCAGCAGGCGGTCAGAGAGTGGGGCCAACAAAACGCGTGCGCATTGATGCAATCAGCCGGCCGTGGTGCGGTGGCTTCATGTCAGGCCGTGCAGCACATGGGCGGCGGGCACTGCAGTGTGGAGCACCGCAGTGCCGCCAGAGCGCAGAATGCCCAGTTGACGGCCCACGCAGTTGCAGCACACCGTCCCGTCACACACAGCAGCCACTCCGGCCTCACTGTGACATTCCCCGCCCCTGAGTGCACCGCGCACCTGAGTGAACAGGTTCTTGTACAGCCCGCGGCGGTGCAGGTGGTCCCGCAGGCCCTCCAGGTCGTACGCCCCGCTCACCCCCACAAACCCCCTCAGCTCCCGGGGGCTCCACGCGGGCGTGGCCCCCAGCACCTCACACCCCTCTGCCGCCTGCTCCGCCTGCTTCAGCAGCGCCAGTGCCCCCAGCTGCCCCCCAGCGGACTGCCCCACCAGGGTGATGGCGTCTGGGTCGCCCTGGTAGTGCTCGCACTGCGGTGCGCATGTACCGCGTCGGCACATGGATCCCTTTAACCCAACTCTAGAGGTAACCCAACTCGACCCAACTAGAGGTCTCATGGACGTTACCGTGGGTTCAAATGCACGGAACCATGTAATGATGATGATGACATGGATCCCAGCAAGCGTGTGTGCTGAGAGGCACGTCGGGTCTGGGTGCACAGCTGCACATGCCCATGCCATGATGCCACACCGCACCTGACGTGCCCCTGCCCACCGGCCCAGCCCATGCCCACCTGCATGCCACCCATGCAGTATGCAAGCATCGGAACGTGCAACCCACTGCAGATCTGTGGCTGTGGTGCCACACGCCGCACCTTGCGCACAACCCACGCGATGCCGGTGTTCACGTCCTCCAGCATCTGGAGCGCGTTGCCCTGGGGGAAGTTGCGGTAGTCCAGGCATGCCACCAGCACGCCCGACTTGGACAGCCGCTTCGCGAGCAGTGCACCCCATGCCTTGTACCCGATGGTCCATGCGCCGCCTGCATGTCGGCAGTGGCGCCATGTGCGAGCAGGCCAAATGGTACGCTGAGAGGAAGCAGAGTTAGCAGACTGCTGCACGTGCATCAGCTGCCCACCAACCAACCAGGTCCACCGAATCCCTCTTTTTTTTCTGTCAAGCATGTACTCCCTGATCATACCACCATCTTCTGTGGCGCCTGATGGGCCACCACAGCACAGGCGCCAAGTGCACTTGTGGGGCTGTAGCCAACCAAGTCACCTGTGATGAAGACCACCACTGGGTATGCTGCGCCCTTGGACGTGTGCTTGGGCAGGTACAGGTCCAGGCGCTGGCGCGGCTGCACAAGATGTGTACACATAAGCCACGGACTGCTTCACGAGGACTGGCATGCATCCGATGCTGTTGCTTGAGCTGAAGCAGCACAAGCAGCACACGAGTGCGAATATTGCCCAGTGGGTTGGTCGCATGCTGGGACATAAGGCCACCACCAAGGCTAGGAAGAATGCGTACTCTCGCATGTCGCATATCGCATATGCCATGGCATGTGCTGCTTGGAATGTGGTGCCGCCGTCCGTGCACTCACCCCTGTCCCATAGGCCACACTCCGGATGACACGTGGCGAGAAGAAGTAGAACGCGATCATCTGCGGAGCACGCATCCCATGCAGATGTGACGGGGGCAGTTGGCGTTGCCTGGGTGGGTGAGCCTGACCACATGGAATGCTGACAGAAATGCCCTCAGCTACGTTAGCGTTGCGCATGGTGGGTCATTGGTGCGTGTGGACAGCCCCGAGGAGTCAGCTGCCAGCTGTCCACACTTGGCACACCTGGATGAAGCCAGGCAGCAGCAGGATGGCATACAGGACCAGCCGGTAGAACTGCACGCTCCATGTGTAGCCTGCGCAGCACACATGGTGCACGCGTGTGATGATGTCAACTAGGCATCACGCGCCTGACGTGGTGTCGAGGCACGCATGAGGGCCGAGCGCAAGGGGCAGCACTGTGGGCAATGCGCGTGCGCACAGCTCGCGCTCACCCACGCCCAGGTAGGACCACAGCTGCACAGCCAGCTCCAGCAGTGTGAAGCCTTCTGAGACCACTCGACGTGCCACACCCCATGGTGTCAAAGTGGCCCATGACAAGTCCGCAAGGTCAGACAGGGACCCCAGTGAAATAGTGGGCCGATGGCGATGTCCCAGATTCTTTCCCGTTGCTGTCGCAGCAATGGAGATCGCGTTTGTGCCGTGAGGCCCTGGGAGGCTTTCAGGATTGACCTCCAAGTTCAAGCTGGAGTCAAACGCTGCTGGTTGAGCGCAAGACTGTTCCTCGATGCACATGGCCACCGACTGTAAGCTCGGCATCGTGAAGAAGGTGGAGCGCGGCTTCTTCTCTGGTCTACACAGTCAGCATGGGGGTTCAGGCACCTCGGGCTACAACAGCGTGCCCTGCATGTCCGTTGCAGACGAAGAGGGGGCAGGAACTTAGGCCGTTAGGGTTTAAGCAGGGTTGGGCGACAATACGGCTTGACGATATGTCCATCGTGCAGCACAGGTTGACTGCTGCCGCTTCTGCCGTTTTGATTTACCCGGGTGCAAGCAGCAGCCAGTCCTACTGATCTGAGTAGTCACCATCCAACAGGGTCGAGCATTTCTTCAGAACAGACAACTATGGCGGACGACTTGGAAGCGCTTTTGAAGGGTGAGCAAGCATGTAGGGTTTGGTCCCGCAAAGGGTGCTCATCACGCTCAAGGAGTTGGTGCATGCAGACACGCTGGCGGACTTCGGCACCGAGCTTCCGGAGCACACTGCGCCCGCCAGCAGGCGGGTGTTCACCATTGCCCCAGTTGGCTGACTGTGCATGCTGAGACTTGTGACATGCTGTGCAATGTGTGCATGAACCATGCGTGCGTGCACCATGGATGCCCGATTGCCCGAGCATTCCGTCTACATCTGCTGCTGCACACTGGAAAGCATACCATGGTTCAGGACTGTTCAGTCAAGCACCACCCAAACTTATGCCGTGTCATCGAATTTGGCCCAAACACCGGCTGTGAAATATCTTTTGCTCCGCAGTGCGCCCACAGAAGCAAGCACGCCTGCCACGCCTCAAACTGCCCCCGCAACCTCTGCAGCGCCAGCTGGCTTGGGACTAAAGCTGCCTGCCCGCCCTGCAGCTGCCAAGCCTCAGGCTGCACCTGGCCTCGCGTTTGACCCGCTGAAAAGGGCAGCCCCCAGCAAGCCTGCAGCAAGAGTTGATACAGCGGCAGACATCAAGGACACTGGAGGGCCCAAGCTCCCTCCTCACATGCAGGCTCTTGCAGATGAGCTGTTGAAGCTGGTGGAGGAGTCTGGGTTAGGCAGCAGCGGGGCTGAGGCAGGGACAGGTGCGGGTCCCCCAGGTCTGGAAGGGCTAGAGGAGATGTTCAGCAACCCCACACTGCGTGCCCTGGCACAGCAGATGCAGGGAGAGGCCGCTGGGGCAACAGCAGGCCCAAGTACATCCTCCACCTCTAGCACTGCTGAGTCAGAAGCAGGCGTGCGGTCGGCAACGGTGGAAGGGCTGCTGCGGCAGACCAAGAAGACTGTGGAGCAGCAGTCCAAGTTCTCGCGTGGTGAGGCAGCCAAGGCAGCGGCAGCAGCAGCGGCAGCTGCCAGCAAAGGACCGGCCGGGGCAGGCGGCGGCTTTGGGGGCCTGCTCGGCGGATTAGGCGGTGACACCGGCCTGCTGGCGAGCCTTGCAGCAGGTGTGAGCGTTGTTATGCTAACACGCGGAAAACCACTGACCTGGGCTGTTGTTACAAGCTTGCAAATGCATGCCATACTATGGGGTGCAGGTGCACACACGCAGCTTGCGCAACTGTAATGCTCTGCAGGTGGTGGGGAGCCGGGCGGCATGAACTTCATGGTTGACTTCATCATGCAGAACCTGCTGAGCAAGGAAGTGCTGTATGCGCCCCTCAAGGTGAGCCATCCCTCTGTTGCCCTCTTGCTGCAGCCACGTGCAAGCCGGACGCGGCCACTGGCAGTACCATAAAGCAAACAGCTGGGCCACAGCGGCATGCAGCGTGCGGTAGTAGTCGCCCCTGTGCCACATCCATGCATTGTACATAGCACGAATGGCAGCATCCGTCACATGAGTGCCGCGGCATGGAAGCTGCAGCCCTTCATCTCATCTCTTACTGTAGTGATGCGTGCAATGCGAGCTGCAGGAGATCCGCGACAAGTATCCACCCTGGCTGGAGAAGGCAGCAGCCACTGAGACACCAGAGAACATGGAGCGCTACCAGGCGCAGTACGTCGCAATCCAGGCAGTGTGCCAGCAGTATGAGACAGATCCTGGCAACTTTGCCCGGCTAGTAGAGTTGATTCAGGAGGTAAGTCAGCCTGGACGGCCCCAATGGGCAAAGCTGTGGATCATGTCATGCAGGGAAATCCGGTGTTTTTGGCACCTGTCATGTGAGTACTGTGGTGGCTACTGCTGTTGGAAAGGGCCACCATATCTTGTTGTGGAGGTCCCACCTTGGTGTGTTGCTGCCTGCTTGGTGCATCGACACGAGTGCAGATGCAGAAGCATGGCGACCCGCCTGCAGCAATTGTGGAGGACATCAGTGGCAGCATTCAGGAGGACCTCAAGACAGGCGCCGGCGCTGCAGGTGGAGCAGATACTGAGGGCCCAGCAGGTGTGTTGCTTGCGTGGCAGTCAGGAAGGTGCATGCATGGTGACTGCACATGCCTGTGCGTGTCTGCCCGTGATCACATCGTTGGAGCAAGGCCCGTGCGGCAGGAGCCAGAATGGGCATGCTCTCACTGCTTGCAGCATCGGCTGTGGCTGCCAATGATCAGTGTGACCATTCGCCATTCTGGCCATGTAATTTTAGATGCTGAGCTCGCACTTGACACTTCATATGCACTCGGCCAGCTGCGCAGCCACCAGGCCATGATGTACAAAATGTACAGAGCAGATCGAGATAGCAGATCCTCAGCCCACGATCTGTCTTGTTGTGCATGCTGCACAGGAGGAGACTTGGACCCTGAGGACTTTGCCAACCTCAAGCTTCCTCCTGAGCTGCTGAAGGACCTGCCCAAGGAGCTGCAGCAGGAGTGCTGCATCATGTGACAGCATGCAGCAGCCATATCTGTACTGCTGCACACGCTGTCAAGGTGCAGGCACTTGTGCACACAGGGCAGCTCTGGGTAGATCAGGGGCTGTTCAGAGGATGGCATTGTGCGTATGTGTTATCCGTGAGGCCTTACATGGAAGCCGGTGAGCTGATGATCCGCCACTGCCCACCTGAAGTGAAGGAACGCCAGAAGGCATGACTTAATCGCGAACCTGCAGCAGCCAGAACATCTGCATGCTTCATCCTGAGGCAAGCTAGCCCGTGCAGGCTGCCAATGCAGCCTCGCTGAAACCTGAACCCTGAACCCTGAGTGATGCAGGGTTTGGGGACGCGTTCCTGGAGATGTCGGAATGGCTTGGGGGTGGCCAATTCATGAATTCTAGACCCATCCATTCATAGCCGGCAATTTCGTCAACTGCAGAACAGACTGGCATTGGGACTGTTGGGACCGCAACCACGGTCAGGTGCCCCAAACTTTCATACAATAATAACACTTGATACTGCTTGGTCCCTTGCATTTGTGACGCCGCGGGTACTTGGTACCACATTGAAGAAATGGCTGTTCTTCTCAGTGGCTGGTTGCTCAAGAAGCGGCAGGAAAACCGCATGCTGGTGAGTATGACGCCAAGGCTTGTCACAGACAGCCCTGCTTGCAACTCTCACGCCCATGGTTGGTGCGGGCGCACTGCAGGGCAAGAAATATGACAAGCGCTACTTTGAGCTCACAGCAGAGACGCTGGCGTACGCCAAGGACCCTAAAGGTGGGGCTGTGCCCTCCTCTCGAACTGCACGGGTGGTGCACGAAGCGTCACCCGCCACGTTTGTGCCTGAATGTGTATGCTTGTAGACAAGGCAGCGGACATCGAAGTCTTCTCGATTCTGGAGATGCGGGGGTGCGCAAGAGTCGGAGATACGAAGCTAGAGGTGCGGGCCGCAGAGCAGCATCCACGCGCGTGCGTTGATGTTGCACCAAGCTAAATTCGCATGTCTCTGCCTTACAAGTTGATGTTCAGTTTCATGACGTCCTGCATGGGGGAAGCATCCATGCAAGCTGGTTCAAGCACAGTGCACACTGCACCGCAAGCTCAGTCCTCAGGCACTTACACAGTTGTTGACACATACGTAGCTTGCACCATGGCAGGGCACACGGGAACCTCCAGCTTCACATGCACCGACAACGTGATGCTGTGTACTGCCGCAGATGCGATTCCCAGAGCGTGTACTGCGCTTGAAGGCAGAGACACCTGGCGAGGCGGACCGCTGGATTCATGCCATTGACAGGGTGTACAAGGAGTCCCAGCAAATCAACGCTCCGGGCACACCCCCTGCTGCACGTGTGGCCGAGTCCATGAAGAAGGTGTGCTTGTGATGTCATGCTTGTGCCCAGCAGCACACAGCACGTGGGGGTTTGCCAGATGCTGGGCATGATCGCTGTGGCAGCTGGGGTTTGAGGAGGGTTGGGATTGCGTCCTGTCCACCCTGCCTGCTACACCATGGGTGCCTCATGCTCCCCGCCCTACTTGTCGCAGAGCCAAATCGTGACTGCACTGACCATCGAGGCAGACAGCGACGACGACAGCGCACCTCCACAGGCAGCCACGCCCACCCGTTCTGCGCCCGCGCGGCCCCCGCCACTGGTGCGCCCCGTGTCCCCGCCCCAGCCCATGCGGGGTGCTACCACGGGCACCAGCCAGTCGCGGCAGGGCCCACCCTCCCCACGGTCCTTGCTGGCCAACCCCAGGATCGGCTCCATGCTGGTCACCAGCCCCACCAAACCAGAGCCAGAGCAGTATGCAGACGAGCACGAGCCGGTGCAGGAGTGGCGGCCCGACCAGGACTCGTCCGAAGACGAGCGGCCTTCAGCACGCCAGCACTACCAGCCACCACCGCACGCCATCCTGTCGCCTGCGCGCCCCCCTGTGCCCCCGCCAGAACGGGTGGTGCTGGATCCCACAGAGCGCGGCTCTGCCGGCGCACGCAACTCGCCCCAGCCGCTGCGCAACGCCATGTCCATGGCGCACCGCCCCCGGGATGAGGTGCTGGAGCTGGAACCCACCGCTGGCTCGGCAGCCGTGCTGGGCCAGCGCGCCGGCAGCCCCTGGGACCACAGCCAGCCCTCAGCCAGCAGCCCTGCCGCGCGGCGTGCGGCCGAGGTGCTGGGCCGCACCTCCTCCGTCGCCAGCGCCCGCGGCAGCTTGGGCTTCGCAGAGGATGTGGTGACCCTGGACGCCCCCGCAGCCCCTGTGCACGGTGCACGCGCGCCGGCCGCCCAGGGCTCCCGCCCGGGGTCCACCACCTCCTCCGCCTCCCGCCTCTCCCACCAGGGCCCCCGCGGCATGCTGGACTCGCACCACACGGACGAGCGCGTGGAGCTGCAGCCCCCCCGTATA
>QAXD01000177.1:399886-410403 GCA_004335575.1 Haematococcus sp. NG2
CCCGCTGCGCCGTCCTCGGGCGCGCGGGCGGGCTCAGCGGGGTCGAACTACGGGCAGGGCGTGACGAGCGCGCGCATCCAGAGCGCGGGCTCCAGCTACACCGGCCTGGGCCCGGCCCCATCCAGTGCAGTGGGCACGGACCATGAGGGCGGGTGGGACGACTGGGACAGCGAATCCGACATCGACGACGACTCGGCGATGGGCAGGAGGCCGTCGGCCCCCGCCGGCAAGCAGGGCGCGAAGCAGGAGGCCATACAGGAGGGGTTTGATGACGGGGAGGAGGTGGCGGAGGAGCGGCCGCGTGCACCGGTGTCCACCAAGGTGCAGGCCCAGGCGCAGCGTGCGCCCGCTGCTCGGCAGCAGCCCATGCGCAGCAGCTGGGACGAGGAGGAGGAGCAGCAGCAGCAGCCGGTGGCCCCCAGGCAGATGCGCTCCCCGGCGCCGGCCCCGGCCAAGGGCACGGGCTATGCGAGCGGCCGGGGAGCAGGCAAGGTGGCAGCTGCGCGGCTGGAAGACAGCGACGAGATGCAGCAGGCACACCAGCAGGCACCACAGGCGACCAACTGGGATGACTGGGATGATTAACTGGGATGCCTGGGATGAATAAGTGGCTGGCAAGATGACTTGTTATTGTTGTTAACTTATTCACAGCCGTGGAGCCAAGTATGATGTGAGCGTGTGTTGGGGCGTTGGAATGGCGATTGCATCTGGTAGGCAGCTGCGGGTAGGCAGGGTGCCAAGTGCCAGGCACTTCCTTGTTGTGTTCGTGGCAGGACATCAGGCAACAGGTGCAGGCACAGCTGGTGTGGGAGGTGGGGGGGTAGGGTGCCAATGAGAGACGGTTGAAACGCCGTGCAGCTCCCACCAGGACTTCGCCTCCACACACACATGGGCACACCACACTGTACCATCATGCTGTTCAAGACAGGGTTTGGGGCTAGATGGACATGTATGCATGGGGTGTAGGACAGGTGGGTGGCAGCTGCGCGGTGACTCCTTGCATGTGCTGCAATGCCTTGCGTAACTGTGTTTGAGTTGAGCATCATGGTTTGGCTGTTCGCTCAGAAGTCAGAACGATCGTCATCGTTTGTCAGGAAGCGACCTCTTGACTGGAACCAGTGCGGGCAGCCTGGCTTGGTGGCCTTAGCAGCACAGTAGGTGCGCCAAGTGCCTTTATGGAGATTCATATGTAGTGAGTGGTGCAATTCATAGCAGTCCTGAGGTCATTGACAGGTCTGTATTAGCAGCGCAGGTGGACCGGGTGAGCACCGAGGCCATTTGCTGCCCGCTCCACACTCAACAGAGCAGCGTGCGGTTTTCAACAAACGGCTGTGGAAGAGTTTCAATGGAGGAATGTCTCTGCTTCAACCTTGTAACTGTTTACGCAACTCTTGCAGCTCAGCACCTAGTTGAAGCCTGCAGCTGTACAGGACCTCATGCACCCGGTTGCCCAACCCCTGGCCAATGCGCCACAATGTGGCAGAGCTGCTCAACACATGACTGATGTCTGACCTCTCAATGCAAGATGTGGTTGGGATTGGCATGTACAGGCTTGTGTGTGACAGCGAGCCCAGCGTCAGCTCAACCATCGCGTCAAGCAGGGCACTGGTACGCTGGGGTCTTGGTGAGGTCGGCTGGGCAGTTGCCCGCGGCAGTGCTGCATAGGCAGACAGGGTGTAGCACATGCGGTGGCAGGACCACGACATCAGTGAGGCGGGAACGGTGCAGTACGAACTGAGCCTGTGCGATGCTTGTGCTGTGCAGCCGCGGATCACACGAGAGATGGTGGCTTCGCTGGCATGCAACGGCTAGTTGGCACACTTTCTAGGACGCCTTGAGCACCCGTGTTGAGCACCATGGCACAGAAATGTGCCCTGAAGCTCAGCTCGCAGTGCTGACTCAATCCATTCACTCCAAAAGCACTTCATGCTCCGAGACCACCGCAACCCTCACCTGATGTCAGGGAAGTTGCACTTGCTGGCAAGCTGGGTTGTGACTGCAGTTGCACAGGCAGGAGGGGGCTTGCTTTCAGGACAGATGTCCCAGTGCGATGCACAACGAGGCAAGCGAACGCATGTTGGCATGATGATGTGGTGACATGTAACTGATCAATGTGTGACCAGCCAGTTGGATGGGGTCTTAAGTCAGCAGCCAGGCACCGGCATGCAGACGCGTATGAGTCGTAGTGCCATAAGTTTGGCTAAAGGAGGGCAGATGCAGAGGGTGCAGCTGGAAGGAGCGTGGAGTGAACACTTCTGCCCGCAAAACAAGCAAGCCACACATGGACTCCTGCCTGGGCTCACTTTGCTTGTATGTGGCAGCATCAGCTTGCAGGACGGAGGTGACCAGGTTGACAACGTTGGGGTCGCATGCACAGAGGACTGCGCCAAACTTGCAGGCGGCCTGTGAGCGTGCTCCGCATGTGCATGAACACAGGTGAGTGAGATGAGGGTGCCTTCATACTGCGTGGTGCTTGGGACTCTTCAAGCCACTCCCTTGTTCAGGCTGCTTGTGCTCACTGCCCAGCTGCAGGGCATTAAGGTCATGCAGTAAGCGAACATGACGGTCCGTCTCCAGTTGAAGAGTGGAGTTCAACCCCTTGCGCCATCCCACCTTGCAACACTTGGGGCCTGGGTTGAAGGCAGCCAGCGCCTTGTCCAGCTCAGCCTTGTTCTTGGTCACTGAACTGGCGGTTGCGCTGAGTGCGTTGGGGTCCTGCAACATACAAGGCCAGGTGTACCTGGAACTAAGTGCAGCAGCGGTGGCATCGCCCAGCCTTTAATTGGTCAGGCTGGCAGCTAGCCTCGACATCAGGAACTGGCTGGAGTTCCCACCTGCGTGTTGACGTTGGCTCCCACAGCCTTCAGCACCGTGTTGATCTCGTCATTGCAGTCACCCTGCCGTGTGGATGCCACCACATGACGGTGTTCATGGTCGATGGTTGCTAGTTGGAGGCTGCTGTGCAGCACTACATGTTCAAACTCAAAGCACAGTGTACCCGGGCTGACCGACTCTCTAACCACTGCAGCACAAACACGCTACCAGCATGACCACCCCAGCAGTGTGCATCCCACGTGCATGCATCTCATGTGGCCATCTATCTGCTCACAGTTTGCGGCGTTGATGCGGTGTGCATGATTGGAATGATTCCTTGTCATGGCCTGGCTAGACCAGTGTCACATACAGAGTTACAGACATATTCTAAGCACATGTGCCCCACACTCTTGCCCGTCCCCATATCCATCTATCAATCCACGGTCAGCCAACCCACCTGCAGCGCCAGCCCTGTGTCGACACATGCCTGCAATGGAAATGCAACCGCAGCCAATCCCCCAAAGTACCCAATTGGCGCATGGTTGTTGTTGATTTGCGCAGCGTCTGCTGCAACAACCAGCAAGCTCATGGGTACATGCGCTGGTGTGCCATGCATGCTCGGTGGTTGGATTACTGCAGCAGGAATGCTGGTGCTGAGCCTGCGCTACTTCACCTGTGGGACTGCACCACCGCTTGGCTGCTGCAGCAGGGAACGGCTCGCGGATGCTATGACTGCAGGGGCAGTAATCCACAGGCACATGGTGACAGCTGGGGGGCTGGTTTCAGCCGTGGTGGCACGCACATATCGACCACTCACACGCACAGCCAGCATGCCAGAGCGCACCTGCAGCGTACAGCAAGCAGCAGATGCCGGCTGCAGCAAGCCAGGCGAGCTTGGGGTGGAATGATGGGTGGATACGTGCCTGCTGCATGGTTGTTTGGTGTAGTTGAACGGGTCTGCGCGTTGAAATGCCTACGGGTGAGCTGGTGCCGATGACTATCTGAGCGAATTGGCGGCACAGCTAAAGGACGCATCATAATCTCCACAAGTCACATATGTTCTAGCGTGATGACAGCTCGATGCTGCCTGGTCTCCGCGCGGATGCATGGTATCTTGACTGCAACATCAGCACAGATGCATCAAACAGGCTGACGTCCTGCCACGTCCCAGGTGCAGCAGATGAATGGTCCGCAATACAGCCCCAGTACATGGTGACATGGCTTTCGAGTGGCGGTGATCTTTTCTGTTCCTAAGTGTATTTATGAAGATCCTTGCTGATTGCAAACACAACCATGGACGCTGGCCGGCCCACGCTGCTGCTGGCGCGTGTGCCCGTGTCAATCAGTGCTTTTCCTGCACCCCTTCGTAGCAGATTGACGCAGGCAGAGTAAGTTGGGTGGTGGTCAAACCCCAGTGAAAACCCAAGCCAGCAATCATGACCAACACAACCAAACTATGCATGCAGCTGCGTGCGCTTCAAGCCCAATCACGTCCTGGTCGCTGACCAGCAGGGCGCTTTGTATGAGGTGGCCTTGGGCGAGTCCCATGCGACATCTTACGTTGTGTCGCAGTTTGAGCTGTACTTGAAGGCCCCAGGTGTGCGCCGGCCACCGTCGCGTGCGTGCATGCGGGTGTGCTGCATGGTCAACAGCTTTGAGCTGTCACATGGGGCACTGAGCGCAGCAAGCTTGCACATCAGCCAGTTTGGGATGCTGCGTGTGGGCATTCCATGCAGATGATGAGGAGCCGCAGCTGGTGCGCAAATCATGGAGCTGCTTTGTGGCCCAGGAGGATGGCGTCATTTTTTCTCAGACTGGATCCAACAAGCTCCTCTTTGTCCAGCTGCCCCTGGTGGAGGGCGACTGCAGTGGCGCATTCCTTTTTGGGGCGCATGCAGGTGCGGGCATGGGTGGCAGCGCAGCTGATTGTGATATGCGGTTTAGAGTTGCACGTCAATAGTTGAGAGCACCTCTGTTGAATGCATGACACGCAGGCATGGACAGAACAGCTCACTGTTGGCATGCACGCACGTGCACCATGCAGCCGAGGTGTCATGCATGATCGGTGACAAGGGCTACTTAGTGTCCGGTTCATCAGACGGCTGCGTGAAGATCTGGGCACTGGCAGATGGGCAGTTGTTAGACAGCAAGGAGGATGCCACAGGTGCTCGCATCACTGCTCTGGCGTGGGTTGGGCCGCTCATGGTGGGTGAGCTCATGCCTACTGACCCTGCAGTACATGCTGCAGTACATGCCGCAGTACACATGTGCCGCTGGAATGGGGGTACCAGGAAGTCGTCAGCGTGCATGGCATGTTTACATCGTATCAACTGACAGAACTTTTGCCTGGCTTGTGTTGGAGCTGGGAGCACGCGTGCTGCTACTGTCTGCATCAGGCACATGTCGCATGCTTTGCACCGCATGTTCCTTTCACAACACCAGGTGGCTGCTGGCAACGAGGAGGGCTACGTGACTGTGCACGATGTCTCCAGCCGGCGCCTCATGCCGGTGCAGCGCTTCTTTGCAGATGATGGCCCCGTCTCCCACCTGTCTGCACGCCTCACGCCCTCTCAATTGAGTGCCATCCTGAGCACCACAGCGCTGCGTGGCCCTGATGGAGGTGGGGTGGTCAGCCCACCAGCGGGGCTACCATGGCGCACTGCTCCGCATGCGTTGGACGCCCCTGCGGAAGGTGCGCTCACTGTGCTGCCTTCCATCAGTCATATACCAGTACAGCATGAGAAGCAGCATGTTATCTTAACTTGTTCGACCTCAGCATGTGTGTCGCACCCTGATGTATGTTCCACTCCTCGACCTGAGCCCTTGCTCCCACTGACTGCTTGCCCATCCGCAGCGCCGACAGATGCACTGCTGGCAGTGGCGTCTGCAGCCGGTTGGCTGCACGTGTATCAGGCGCGTGTGCCTGGGGAGCTTGCATGGAAGCGGCAGTACAGTGGATCACACCATGGCAGCGTGAGGCTGGCGTTCAGCCCAGATGGGGGCTACTTGGCCATGAGCTCAGGTGCGCAAATACTGGATTTGAAGCGATCAAACACAAAGGAAGCTTTGGAGCTCCGGGGGTTGCACACCTCTACATTGGGTGCTGAATGCGAGTGTGAATTCGGCTGGGGCGCTGTGTTGTGGCCTGGCGTGCGGCCAGCCGGCACTAACCGTGCGCTGTGGCTGCGTGTGCGCCCATTTCTTATGCTGCAGGTCTGGACAGCGGGACCCTTGTGGTGCTTGACACCCGCCACTGGCGCGCAGTGCAGCAGTGGTCCTTCCCCTCGTCTCTGGCTGACCTTGGCTTCCTGGACCCTGGGGCTGAGCTGGCAGTGTTCCCAGACACGTTGGCCACGGCGGTCAAGCTGTCTTTGTACGCCTGTCCTGCTCGCGAGCTGCCTGTGCTTGTCCAGGTGCGTGGCATGCCTCTGGTGGCTGCATGGTGCCAACCTCAATTGCTGCAGGCCAGAAGCGTGCCGCCAGGGCTAAGGCTCACGCATTGAACGCTCCTGGCATGGGTGCTAGGTGTTAGATGACTTGCGTGATGGTATGTTGGGTGCAGTGACACACACACCCTGGCTCCCTGGGTGGTTGTACAATCTGATCACAGGCCAAGCTGCCCTACGTTGATCCCCAGCTGCAGCAAGGCGACGAGCGTGACCCCGCGCGGGTGATGGACACCTTCTTCAGCGCTGCCAACGCGCCCAGCGACCCCTTGCCCGCCAACTACCGGCCCACAAGCGTGGTTGCGCCCTACCGCCTCAGCCCGGACCGTGCCACAGCCGCAGCCAGTGCGCGCGCTGTGCAGCAGCAGCAGGCAGGGCTGGGGCAGGCACCTGGTGTGATGCCACGGCCCAGCCTGAGGCCCAGCACGCTGCCAGCTGCACGTAGCTGGCTCACAGGGGGACCCCCGCCTGTGATTGGTGGGTGATGACTGGTGCATCACGTGTGGCTGATGGCTGGTACGGGTGCGGTGTGCAGCCGCAGTGTATGGGGGTTCTGTCGGGCATTGGTTGACAGCAGCTGCAGGTGCCAGCGCTCTCGTAGCTTTGGCGATGCTCAAATGGGGCCATATGTCTATGCAGTTGGTGATGCACAGCTGATGCGACCCTGCTGCACCCATGCGCCCACAGATGTGAGCGATGTGGTCCCGGCACCACCTGCAGCTGCACCTGAGGAGCTGCAGCAGCCGCCCCATGGATCTGGGCCCTCCGCACAGCGCATTGCTGACAACACTGGGGCCGGCAGTGACATCCCAGGCAGCACCGGGTCAGCTGGGACTCACACCCACGCAGAAGAGGCAGAGATGATGCAGCGGCCGGTGCTGCACACGATGGGTGCACCCAAGTGGCAGGCATTCGGTGAGCTGCTGTGGGGGCAGTAGCTGGCAGGGTGCCTTGCACGCGCCTGGGCGTTCAATGACGTACTGCACATAACACGCTGCCTTGTATCCCTGGGCCCACGGTGTGCTGTGCCCTGGCGTCATCCTTGATGGTCACAACACTGGATGCTGCATTCTGCGTCTCTGTGTCCTACAATTCAACTGAGCAGCTGCATCGTGCGGGACTTGTGCGCGTGTGCAGACCGTTATGGGGCGTCCGGGCGCGAGACGCAGGAGAGTGTGGCGTCTGTGCACATGCCCCCAGCGGAGCAAGGGGTGGATGAGGATGAGCCGCTCCCACGCAGCCTGCCCCTGCACATCAAGCGGCCCAGCGGCGGGGCACCCGCTGCAGTGGCAGGAGCTGCAGCAGCGGACGCACATGCAGCCTCCGCCTCTGCTGAGCGCGTGCTGCGTGTGCAGCCGTCGGCGGCAAGCGTCAGCGGCTCGCAGGCGGCAAGCAGCACACAACATGCTGTGGAGCCTGCACCCAACAGCCAGGGGCCACAACCATGGGAGGATGTGGTGCAGTCAAGCTCACCGCAACAGGTCGGGGCCCAATGGGGAAGCAGGCACAGGGGCGCCTCTGCCACCGAGGCTTCCGTGCATGCGCATCAGTCTGCGATGGACGCATCACGGGATTCACTTGCCTCCACAGACACTGCGCGCATGCGGCAGCACGAGTTTGAGCGCGCGGCATTTTTCGGGGACCGGCTGCAGCAGCTGGACGTGCGCGGCAGCGTGGACAGCGGTGCTGATGCGCAGGCGCAGCAGCCGGTTCAGCAGCCGGCGGCTGATGCACACGAGGAGGTGGAGGAGGACGATCAGCCGCTCCCAAGTGATTCCATCTCGATCGCCTTGCCTGCCGGCGGCTCGCCCCCAGCAGACCAGGGGACCAGCACCACTGGCGGGTATGAGCAGGGAGAGGACCAGGACGACCTGTATCAGGCTACTGCAGACTTTGTGTCACACCTGCACCCGCCCTCCCCACAGCAGAGGCAGCCCCGGCAGGCTGTACGGCCTCCCTCCGTGGCCAGTGCTGCGCCCAAGCCCGCGGCTGCGCCTCACGCACAGCCACAGGCAGGGTACCCAGTGCAGCAGCGGGACCGGCGAGCAATCGGGCTGCGCGCCCCGCGGGCACCTGTGCACCCAGCTGGCCGGCTGCATGTGGAGCAGCCTGAGGACGTGGCCAGCGTTGCTGCCGGCAGCCCTGCGCGGCCGCAGGCGGGTGCTCCAGCGGCAAACACGCAGCCATCCCCTGCGCGGACACCTTTCAGGGGCTACAAGCCGCACGTGTCCAAGATCATCAAGGAGATCAGGCAGCGGGGCGTGCAGCAGGCAGCGGCGAAGCAGCCGCAGCCGCCACAGCCAGCACCACCTGGCATGGATGGAAGGCAGCCACCAGACGCAGCGCCTGCACCAGAGGAGGCTGCAGCACACCAGCTGGCACAGCCTGCTGCGGGTTCCACACGCCAGCAACCGGGTGCCCCCAGCTCAGTCGCCTCCCCTGTGCTCATCGGCTCACCAGCTAGCTCCGGGATGCGGGCGCTGGGGCCTGGGCCTGGAGCAGAGCCGGGTGCAAGAGGGGGTCCAGTCGTCGTTGCTGTGGGGGCAGCAGATGGGCGGGACGGGTCGCCCCTGCAACGGCCTGAGATGAACAGCACGCATGGCATCCTGCGCAGGATGCAGGAGCTGAGCATGGTGGGTGGGCGGCCTTGATGGCCCAGATCTTGCAGTGGCCGTCCAGTCCACTGCTTGGCTGCAGCGTGATGTGCCAGGTCCGTGCACTGTGCAAACACATGTCCTTGTGCTGATGCCAGCGTCTCTTCCTGTTTCCTGCTGCTGCGCAGGCAGAGCCGTCTGTGCTGGCAGGCATGTCACAGGCACAGAAAGAGGAGGCGGCGCGTGCTGCAGCCAACATGGTCACCAACTTGCCGCCTGGAGTACAGCTCTACTCAGGGCTGCAGCCCATTGACGGTGTGGTGCCTCAGAACAAGTGGGTGCTTGAGACACAGGCATCACTCTGCAGTGGCGCTTGCTTGCAGTCTATGCCCTCCTGCCAGTGGTATGCATGGTCAGGACACAGCGGGCTGGCCTGCTGTTGTTTTTCCATTAGGAGCCCCTTCATCACAAACAACGACGTGTGCCGTGCACACGTGCAGAATGGCCAAGCAGCTGCACCCCGGCTGGAAGGCATCACGGCAGCTGAAGCCAGAGCTGCGGTGAGTGCTGTGGCCTTTGTGCACCTGCACCGCTGCAGCATGCACCACGCACCTGCTGAAGCATGCTTGACTGCAAGGCCGCGTGTCCATGCATGAGGACACATGCTGTATCTTGTGAGGTGCCTAATGGCGGCTTGGCACTGCACTGCGTCGCAGTGCGCTGTGGAGGGCGGAGGAGCAGCAGCACGAGGTGTGCAACACGACAGGCCTGGCGCTCTACACCCGGCCGCGACCAGAGGCTGTGGCTGCTGCAGCGCTGTCCATCTTTTGACTCATGCAGGGGTGTACGGAGCGCGCAGCTGGGTGGGGTGAGGATGCAGGGAGGCTAAAACCATGTTTATTACATGTACTTCAGGACAGCAGTAAGTACAGACATACAAAAATCCATGTCGGCATTTGTGAACAGCAACAACATACAAACCAACTTGATCCTAGGGCTCCTAGACTGCAACACTGGTTCCTGCACAGTGTTAGCAATCACGCCGACCTGTGTAATAAACTCATGATGTTCAAATCAACTTCAGCTTCTGCTATGCTTCAGCTTCTGCTATCTTATATGGTTCAGAGACTTCAGACTTCACCTCTTCGCGTGAGCAGCTAGAATTCTATAGCTATGTCAAACTCAGTGCTGCTGTGTTTGACAGTCACAATGCTTTTTGCTCTTGCCATTCCCAACACCCATCCCCCAGCGGCTGTGCCCCAGACCCCTGTATCCATCCACAGTCCTTGAAACCGACGCCCGTCACAGATGGTGCAGCTAGCACCGCAGTGTGCGCACCCCCCTGCGTGACCATGCCCGCTGCAACGATATGAACACACCCCTGCAGCCCCCAGCCCCCATCTCCTGCATGTGTGTCAGTCGCACTCTTCGGCCACCGCCACTGCCGCCAGGGCAGCCACGCGCCGTGCCACCTCCCCCCAGCTGGGGCGCTGGGTGTAGAGCGAGTGCTGGCAGGCGAAGACGAGGTTGCGCAGCCCCTGGCCCAGCGCCCCCATGTCCTGCTCCGCGCTCAGCGCCGGCAGCACCTCCAACCAAATGATGGCCCCAAAGCTGAAGACATCCGAGGTGGAGTGCAGCACCCAGTCGGAGGCAATGAACTCAT